>VXAV01002001.1:255492-284786 GCA_013399715.1 Alectura lathami | reverse complement strand
TTTTTTTTGTTTAATATAGCTATCTTTCTCTATTTTACCAATAAAGGAGTAAATATTTATCAGGATTAGTTCGGTGCTAACATACAGTTCATACTTGAAATGTTTTTTAACACCTATTCACATTTAAAAAAATTTAAATAATACAAAAATGAAACTAAAATGAAACTAAAAACATTTGTATCAAAACACCATCTTTTCTTTCTAAAAGGCTTCTAAAAGGGCAAATATTTATCACTGAATGCTTGAGAGATATTAAAATCTGTTTTGTCTCAGATTGGAGAGCAGAAATCTGTACCAAAGCTTGAGCTAAGATGTTTTTGATGTGGTTGTTGAAGTAAGTTTAATTGCAACCCAGAGCAATGAGGAGACCTACCCATCTGAGCAAGTGTTGTACCTGCTGCTAAGTAAACTGGGATACAAAGGAAAGCTTATTTTCATGTTTGTATTCCTAGTTCTCCATTTCATTAGAAATACTGTATTTGGCTTTTTTCTTAGACCCCAGAAAATGGGTTTGTAGCAAAACGAAAGCATTAGCTTCGCTTTTTGAAACAGGTCTGTCACACCACAGGTGCAGAGGAGATTGGAGATACGAATCCTTCGGACTCAAAAGCCAGTGACAACAGCAAAAAAAAATGGTATCTGTGCATCTATGTAGGCAGCAGCACCGTGTTTTGGAGAGAGCTGCAATGGCTTGAGGTTTAGCATTGCTCTGAATCCAATAAGAGAGAGCACAAGAGCATAGACAAATTCTTTCCCAAAGTCTTTGGCTGCTACATTTGTGGTCTCCTGCATTCTGCAGAGGTTCCTGAGTTGCTGATGTATTACTAAATTGAAAATACCGTATCTGGTGTGTCAAAACCTCACCACTTGTCTGCGTGTATTTTACTGGTATGAAGTCCTTTCTCTTTGTGAGCCTCTTATCAGTGCTTAACATGATAAAAGCTTGATTTTGCTCTGGACATTTGGCTCTTACTTGATTAAAAGTAATACGTTACTTTATTGCCAGCTTAAGTACTTTAGAAGGTTGTTTTTCACTGAGTATCACTGAGTCTACGGTTTCTGGCTTTTTGTTTTGTTTTGCTTTGATTTTTAACCTACAAGCCCTTGTACTGTGATTAATACATTTTTCTCCTGCTCACTATGTGAACTGTAGAGTACAGAAGAACTATTCTGAGGACAGCAGAAGAATTGTAAAGCAGCATTTGTGAAATTACTGTGGTGAAATCTGAATAAATCCTTCCTTGACTGCTTCTCTGTTCCCCAAACTCAGCTGATTTCCCATCATGATGACTAGAGACTACTTCAAGATTGGGTGAAGAACAATTTAAAAAACAATAATCTCTCTTGACCTGATTTCTAAGGGAAAAAAGAGAAAAATGTGTTCAGGATAATTCCAAATCCTGTAATACTTCGGCTGCCAGGAGCTGAATACATCTTCATTACCTTTGGAAAAAACTACTGAAAGGCCCAAATCTCCTTGAATGTCTACAAAAGTAATGAACTCCAGCGAGGAGGACACCAAGCACTAAAGGCTTCTCCAAAATGAGGAGAAGCCTGGTGTTCAGCCCTCTGAGAACCCAATTTCAAAAATTTAAAAGCCTCAGGTCCTTAAGCTCATAAAAACAGATAAGTACTGTCTTCTGGAGGATGAGTATGTGGTCCCTGCCTGTAACAATCTGTAGATAACTCCACTAATCACCAATTTTAAATTAATTCCAAACTTTAAAGATTCAAGGCCAGAAGGTGGTGGTGGCTGATTTGGTCTTGAAACCACCTGAAAGGCAACTGGATGTGGACCTATGGGTCTGGCAAGAAGGGAGTTGCTCTATGTGCCAGGTGGCAGCTTAGGTGACAATAGATACATTTCTTCCTATTACAAAACTTTTTAAAAATGAATTAGTACAACACAATTTCAGAAGGGAAGCAAAACAAAACAAAACAAAACAAAACAGAAACACCAAAACCACAAAATATAAGTGTGTAGAGCAACAAATGAGAGCTGTGTAGCAGCAGACCAGTTTTGGTCTGATTGTGTCCATACAGCACTGCTCCACAGCAGAAGACCACTGAAGCCCAGATTTACACCCACCAGGCTGTTCCAAGGCAGGGCTAAGCTAAGTTCCAACAGATCTGGTGGTGGGAAGGGACACCAGGAGCCAAGCTTTAAGGTAATTATCCCCTGTTCCCAGAGGTGAACACATGCATACATGATCCATAGTCCGTTCACAACATGGAAGAAAATAACAAGCTCTTTTATGCAGAAAATGCTGCTAGATTCTCCCTTTGTGCTCTATATTAATCAAAGCATAATCACTCCTACATGTAGCCTGGAGCCTTGTGTTGTTCGCTGTATTTACGCAGTGAATGCAGAACTTGGTCTGCATTCCCACCAGCAGCAAGTCCCAAGGGGCTCATACTGTCACCAGGACTTCCAGCATCTCTGTTAGGGGCCTGGACAGCAGGACGCAAGGGCAAACCTGGCATGTTCACAGGCACCAAACTACAGGCAGCAGTTGGTACGTAGGAGAGCAAGGCTGTCACACAGAGAAATCTCATGAGAAATCTCAGAAGCTATCACAAGATCCTGCTTGTAGGGTAAACAAAACCCATGCAGCAGAGCAGGCTGGGGGCAGCTGGCTAGAAAACAAAATCACAGAAGAGGTCCTGGCTGACAGCAAGCTGAACATCAGCAAAGTGTGCCCTTGTGGCAGTGAAAGCCAGCTGCCTCCCGGGCTGTGTCAGCAAGAGCTGCTGCTCCCTTGCTGCTTGCTGTCATGCTGCTAGCCCTTGCTATCACCTCCCCAGAATGGCTCTTTCCCTCTGTCAGGCGTGTGAGGCTAACTCTGGAGTTCTGTCTCCAGTTTAAGCTCCACAGACCAAGAGAAACATTGATAGACTGGAGCGAGTCCAGTAGGTAGGTGAATTGAATATTTAAGACTCTTATGTCATTCCATTTTTATGTGAAATAACTTGACTCTGTGGAAGTGCTGCAGAGGCCACTTTGAAACCCCATGGGAATTAGCAGTTAACAGCTACCTTTGGTTCTAGTGCCATGATAAGGAAAGAACTCTCTTTACAGCTATTTTTAACCACCCTGTAATATGTAGAAACTCCAGCATTTTCTGTTGAACATTTGTGGCTTATTCTTTTTATTGAACATTCACATACAGTCAAAAATACATCAGCCTGGTAAATATGGAAATATGAGGACAGATAGTTTCTCCACAAGAGCAGAAGTACAGGGTTTGAAGGTGAAGATCTTCACAGTAATATGAGCACAGGACAAGGGCAGAGGGAGGCGTGTTAGGAAAATGAGAAGCTCTCAGTAACAGCAAGTGGGAGGGCTCTGCCTGCAGGGGTCAAACACGGCGTCACATGCAGTCAAACACTGTGTCACTGCTTGAGGAGTGATGCAGTGGCATCATCATAACTAAAAGCAAAGCCTTTGCAATACACACCTGGGAAGGAGTTACGTATATTCACAGTGATGTACATTATTAAAAACTTCAGTATATATCAAAGCAAATTCCACAGGCTCGCCCACAACCATTCAGTGTTGCATTCTGTAGATGTGGCCATTAGGTTAACTGGTTCTGCTTGTACTGCCGTGGTACATGAAGCTGAGTGTTCATACCTACTTTCTGAAACTCCCATGGGCAAACTAATCTTCTCGTCTGCTCAGCCTGAATTCTTAGTACTATTTGCTCAGCTTAAGCCCTTTACATTCTGTTTCCCCAACTCTTCCACTGAGGTATAACAGAAGCTTAGCAGAACTACAGAGAAATAAGCAAAACGTTTGCCTAACAAGACATTTTCTGAGATGTGCAATGAAAAAACATGCAGTTTTCTTAAGCTAAGTTTTTTTTTTTTTTTTTTTTTTTTTTCCCTACTCTAATGAGTAATAGTTAAGGTTAATATTCAATATATTTTAAAGCAACTACACTTCATATAATGAGAGCAGGAATAATACGTTCACACCATGTATGACCTGTAATTAATTATGATGATTTAAGCTCTACTTGTATTTTTTCAGTGCTGAATGGGACAGAATGAATGCTATAAAGAAAAGTACAATCCCATGACAATCTAATGTCCTGAAAAAACAGGTAAGAGGCCAGAAAGACTACAGAAATCAGTGAAGACCAAGACTTCATAAGGATTTCATGCTAGCAACTGAAACTATAACTATCAGTTTTATATTCCTACAGCAATTCTAGGGCCACCTCTAAGATCTTTTCTAAAAATCTGTTCCTTGATTTCACCAAGAACCTTGAGCCCATCTTGGAAATGCTCTGGACACAAACTCAAGACTGTGAAAGACTCCTACTATGCTCTGAAAATTACCTGTTAGAATGGAAAGAAACTAAAAAAGTGAAGTAAAATGTGGAAACAGAAAAGTTATGTGCCTGAACGTCAGTCTTGACCGACATTCAAAGATGAAGAAGTTGAATAGCAGTGGCTGCCGTTGTTAGTGTGTACAAATGGGTTCTTGAAATGTTTTCTTTGTACAGACCAAATATTCTAGAGGAGCACACTTTCGATTATTTGAAAAAGGCTCTGGCTTAGTTAAGTGCAGAAAAGGGTTTGTAAAATTGGTGCCAAACAAAGGTTTTTTAAAAAAAAGCTGAGAAGCAACTTCTGCTATTTTGTAATCTTAGAATTTTTAGGCAAATTTTTACATTGGGATCTGACTAGCCACTTTGAAAGCTGTTAGCACTGTGCAAAGCAATCTAAATTCATGCTTGGGACTGAAAGTAGAACTCTACTTATGGTATTTATATACCTTAAATTTCTTTGTATCAGCTTGATTTTGGTAACTTGGAGTGCATAAGAAACAACAGATCTAACATATGTTTTCAGCTTCTTCCTTCATTTCGTAACTTCCTAGGTTTTCTTCTAGAGCTCTGATTCCTAAAATCTATGCTAAATGTAAGGACCAGTAATATCAGTATTTTCCCTTCTTAGCACTCTATTCTTCCTCTTAAATGAACTAACATCAGTGACTGACAAAGCATAGTCCCCTTAAAGCACATTCACAAGAATGATACAGAAAAGTGAGGGAAATTCTTTTCCCCCTTCACTTCAACAAACTGCATTTAATCTACAGGTGAAGAAGCTCAATTAAAAATAACATGTTTTCCCACCTTGCCTTGAATGCTTTCTTTGACTTTGCAAAATTACCCTTCATAAAACTGTGAAATAACAGAATGAGCTAATAAGAGCTGAATTTACACTTATTTTCTGGACATAAGCATAGGTAGAATTAGCCTTCATAAAACTGTGAACTAAAAGAATGAACTAATAAGAGCCGAATTTACACTAATTTCTGGTCATAACCATAGATAGGTTTTTTACATTTCTTGCAATATTTTATTTTTCATTAACAAGAATCTGCCAGGGGAATGCTTATTTCTCATAATTGCCCTTACACTCCCATATGAAATGAACATTTATGGCAACCAAAGAAAAATTATTCAGGAAGGATTGTTAGGTGAAAAATCAAAGTGAATTAGATCAGTCACAGATCCAAGGTGACTGAAGGTTTCTGCTGAGCAGCTCCTCTAAACTGGCCATTTATAGACTTGGTGCATGGGTGTGTGCATTGGAAGGAGATCTTTGTGAAAGAAAGCACACGCAAGTGGGTCTGAAACTCGTTGACGTATGTCCCTCAAAATGATTTCCATTTTCCTTTTCTGAAGGCAGTTTTCACAGTGCATGCTGAATTACCACAGATAAATATTTCTCTTGAGCCACTTCATTTTTATTTTTGGTTTCACACTGCTTAGGAAAATGAAGTAAGGCTGACTCATATGATCAATACCCTTCCAAGCAAAGAATTTGTTTTCCACATTTGGCTACCTAATTAAAGCAGCAAACCAGATTTGGAGGTGAGGACAAAGGGCCAATTACGTGGGGCTTCAGACAAGGCAAGCTATTAAAGAGCAGATGGGACATGGGAAAGGATATTTAATAACTCTGATGCAGCCCTTCCTTTTTTTTTTTTTTTAACAGGTTAATGCCAGCCGTGGCTTTACATTTTGTTAGCATTGCATCTGTGGATCAAGGAAAGCAGTGTGGGACTGGATCTGGCACAATAAGGCTGCAGTTGTGTACATGTGTGTGCGTAAGTGGCATTATAGCTGAATGATGTTTTCATCATGAGGTTGTACATGACTGATGTTTTCAGTTCATGAGGTTGTACTAGTTTTAAAATTTATGCTCAAAGTGAAAACATAAGTATTAATAGTCAACTGATGCCTGGAATTTGTCAAAATAATAAACAAAATGTATGCTAAGTAGTAGATCATAAACTGTCAGCCAAGGCTATCGCAATACGGTGCAGCTGTGAAGGCAATGCGCACAAGTCAGGGCACAGGACCTCAAACCTGAAGTGTCATCTCATTCGGATCCTGACCTGCCAGTTAACTCTTCATAAATCACTTCAACTCCTTTCCTTCCACTTGGCCTACATTATCTGCATGGGTTGTAAATTTCCTTTTAAGTGAAGGAGCTTATTAGAAGGAAGATGTGCTTTCCTTGTGAATTATTATGGAAAGACAAGTAGCTGATGAAGCTGTCACCAGCTGTCACCAGCCGATGGGAATTAACTACTTTACGCTGACAAACAACTGACAGGGTGAAGCGAGAACAGATCCAACTGAAGACCTGAAGGGGACGATGAGCGTTTTGTGTTTGACACCATGCCTTTGATACGATGAGGCTGCTTACAAGTTTCTATTTCAGCGTGTACTTGTGTGAATTACGGGATCGAGGCTTCAGTTCGCGTTGGATCAGTTACTGAGCAGTGTTGATCAAAACACAGAAAAATGATGGGAATGAGATACCCTAGGAACTTTGTATTCAGCTAGGCTAACAGCAGTCCATTTTGCTTATCATCAGCTCTGCTCTGTCTGACTATCCTCTAGCTTGCAGACCGTACAACAGGGAATTCTCTACACGTAACCTGAATCCTCAGACACATTCATTTTTATTTGCACCTTTTGTTCCATTCTTTTATGCCTATTGTTTTATACTAGGAAACAAATTCTCTCATTTTCCCTGTACTTACTACTGTGGAAACAAAACTTTCGGCAGTTTCTCTGGATTTGGGACTTTCAACAATGCAATGCTTATATCCTCCCTTGAACTGATCCCAATTCAGTCTTTAGAGAGACTGCTTTTAGAGTATGCAAAAGATAGCAAGCTCATGGTACCAAATACTTAAAATGAGAGCAACAAATGAACAGTTTCTGTCTTTCAGTGGAGGTACCAACACAAACATGGGTTCCTTGGTGGAGACAAGAAAGCACCTTCTAACACATTATCAGGCAGAAGTACACCAAGGCATAGAACTGCTCAGCTGACTAAACACCTATGGGATACACACACTCTTTTCTTTGCAGGTACATCCTAAAGTAGCTTTAGCACATGGCCTTTTTCCCTCAGAAGATGTAAGCAGTGCAGAATGTGATGGGAGTCTCCAAGGGAATGCAAGGATGTGTGAAGGAAGAGATCCCAGATCACTGGGTGGTCTTCTTCAGTATTCTCACTGATACCTTGGAAAACAAAACAGAGGCCACAGTTACCTGGTGAGAAATAACAACCTAGAAAAAAAATTGGAGTTGAAAATAATCCTGACTAACTGCAGATGATGAAGAATTCACTTCTGCCAAAGAACTACCCATAGATAAAGATAAGCCAATCAGAAATGTGAACGTGTAAACAAAAAAATTTTATTTGACTTGACAGTCTGTACAACTGTCAAGATGACAGCCTGAAGCATGAAGAAATACCAGTATGTCAGCGATGATTCTGTGTTTCTATGTTGTTCTTTCATGCACTGCAATAGCAATAACATGGTAATACTTCATTAAGGATCCTGAAACCTTTACCTAACTTGCAGCAAATAGAACTAATCACTGGCTTCTGAGACACAGTTAGGGTGCAGTCCTCAAGGTATCTGCCCCTAGGGGACAGCTTTGTTGTCTCCTTGATAATGACAGTGCCAGCTCTTCCAAGAACCATGACCACAGGCTCATCCATTTGCAGACAGATACATAGGTTTAGGTGTAAGTATACGCTGTACGATAACTGTATTCAAAATAGTTTTTACTTACAGGTAAATGGGCTTTTATTTGAATAACTTCAAATACACAGACATCAAGGAGGTGTAGTTGTCATGACAACCAAGCAGCTCTAGGTACAATTCCAGGAATATTCTCAAGCTTCATACAGAATCTGTTAAATCCCACTCGCAGTCCTTATGGACATCGAGGCTTGAGAATTTCTAGAGCTGTACCTAATGAATCAAGTGTTGCTCAGCTGTCACTAACTAGTTATAGGTACATCCATCAAAACTTATTTACTACAGATAAAAACACGACACTGAAAGCCTTGCTAAATGTTGTTTCACAGCGGTATATTTTTAAAACAGATTTTGTAATAAAAATAAATTCAGGGTTTATCATAAATACCCAATGGCTAGATCACACATCACATGCAACTTTTGAATATTTTAGGATCATTTAGACCCAGCAGCAGTTCCCAGCTCCCAAGTCAAAGCCCAGTCCATGCCTTGATTTCCTTTCTGCCAGCCCACAACAAGGTACTATGACAAGTCCCATGTTTGTAGAAAAATGGGGGAGTCAGGGTGTATCAGTCTATTACAGCTCTGTTATTTCTACTCAGCTCTGCATTTTACTAAGTAGACTATTTTGTTAAAAATTGCATCCAGATCTCTACATGTGTTTGTCTCCAGTGTGCTTCCTTACGTGCCATAGCATGTTACCCCTTTAAAACAGAATAGTCAACTTCAGAGCACTACCACTGTGACTTGGCTAAATACCTCTCCCGGCCACATTCACCTTTAAATTCCAGAGAGACTGAAGGCTGTTGCTGTAACCACATGCCACAACAGATTACTGTTACCTCTACTTCTGTTGAATTTTGTATTTCAAAACAGAATTTTTACCTTTAATTATTGTAATTCCTTCACCAAATGGAAATTCACAACTGATTACAGTTTCCAAACACATATGCAGTACTCACTGAAATAGCAGAGAGCAGGTACATTGGAGTGCAACCACGCAGAAATGCTTCATGAAATTGTCATTTTGTAGAACAAATAGAAGTTACATAGTCATCAGGCATAATTTAAATGATCCTGGCAGGATGTATTCAGATGCCAGAGGTGTTTCTGAAGCAAGGACACCTGCACGCCTCAGGTGAAGAGCTCTCCAAAGCTTTTGAGCGCACCCAGCAATTTGTATCTGCATTGCAATAGCACACTAAATGGTAGAGTTTGGGAAGGAGAAGAGTGAATAGGTTTGAAACTGAATGCTGTATAACTGAAGTTTACTACATCTTTCAGCTGGGTTTTTCTAACGTCCCACCCTCTGAAAGGATTGCTCAAATGTCTCAGCTGTGTCTTGGTATCAGGAACTGCCAGCCTCTCCTCCCATCAGCTCCTGAACTGAGGCCGAGCTACTTATGCACTGCAAATTCAGTCCTTCCTCCATATAATTCCTGTCAAATTCATCCCAGAGTCAGCAAAACTCAACGTTTCCACTCCTCCCTAAATCTTGTTGTGGCCAAGGCCTGCCAGGCTGATGCTACGCTCAACCCAGGTGAGTTCTCCAGTGAGTCTCAAGCCCTGTGGTGTGCACCCACACCAAAAACACTGGGTGATGACAAGGACCCTGGGTAGAAGTCAGCCTCCAGCCCAGGTTTCTTCAGTCCAGGAGGATGTGGTGAGCCAGCCAGCCTTATCCCATGTTCTGAAAATAGGTCAGGTCTAAGCTCCACCTCTGGTGATCCATTATTTATTATCACTTACAAAAAGCTCTGGTAAGAGAGGCTGTTATCCATAACACTCCCTTTCCTGCCTGCTGAGGCTTACCTAAAATTTAACATGGATGTCTGTTTGATTTTACTGTCTTTAAAAGATGATGGGTATTACTGGATTGTTCATGCAAGAAAAGAGAAATTAGATCTGTTCTGACCTCAGGATATAAACTGAAGTTGAAATCCTCATTTAAAACTGACAAACTAGGAGAAGAATCCGTGGGTGTTTTACGGGCACGACACTAATCAAACGATATCCTCTGCACAGGTATTTCTACTTGTGAGCAGATCTTTCATGGCAGAAAATATTTTTGATAATTAAGAGGTCACAGAGAGGCAAGAGACATCTCAGCAAAGTTTTACGCATTGATTTAAGTTTGAAAGTAATTTTTCTGAAATTATTTTTTTCTCAAATGTAAGGTTTCATCTTAACCTGGGAAAACTCATGTATCGTTACTTGAATACAGAGCTCTGTCAGATTTCATTATGCTGGAAAATCATCTGTGTGATTTTTCTAAGCAACTTTATGCATACACTGATTTCTGGCCTTCTTTTTTTTTTTATTATTATTTTCTATGCAACAATCACTCAAAGAAGCTGGATAATAACCATGTCATTATATCTATAGTCTTAAATTACATCTAAAAATATCTCTTTCAGTTATTCTGCATTTTATTAAGAATGACACGTCTCCAAAGTTCTTCAGAGGAAACCAGACATTAAAATAAGAAGAACACTTGTTCTTCTTTTAACTTGCTTTTATACCTTTAACTATTAAAGGAATAATTATATTCTTTTCCAAAACATACCAGTGACATTATATGTTATATATTAATAACATATTAATTGGATGCATCCCAGGGTCTTGAAGGAGTTGGCTGATGTGGTTGCCGAGCCGCTCTCCATCATATTTCAAAAGTCGTGGCTGTCAGGCGAGGTCTCCAGTGACTGGAAAAAGGGAAACATCACTCCCACTTTTAAGAAAGGGAGAAAGGAAGAGCTGGGGAACTACAGGTTGGTGAGCGTCACGTCTGTGCCTGGGAAGATCATGGAGCGGATCCTCCTGGAGGAGATGCTAAGGCACATGTGATTTGAGGAGGTGATCCGAGACAGCCAGCACAGCTCCACCAAGGGCAGGTCGTGCCTGACCAATCTGGTGGCCTTCTATGATGGAGTGATGGCATCGGTGGACCAAGGGAGGGCGACGGATGTTGTCCACCTGGACTTGTGCAAGGCCTTTGACATGGTCCCGCGCCATATCCTTATCTCTAAACTGGAGAAATGTGGATTTGATGGGTGGACTGTTCGCTGGATAAAGAACTGGCTGGATGGTCGCAGCCAGAGGGTTGTGTTCAATGGCTCTACGTCCAGGTGGAGGCCGGTCACGAGCGGTGTCCCCCAGGGGTCCGTCTTGGGACTAGGGCTCTTCAGCATCTTTATTGACGACTTAGACTGTGGGATCGAGTGACCCTCAGCAAGTTTGCTGATGACACCAAGCTGAGTGGTGCAGTTGATACCCCTGAAGGAAGGGATGCCATCCAGAGGGACCTGGACAGGCTGGAAAAGTGGGCCCACGAGAACCTGATGAGGTTCAACAAGGCCAAGTGCAAGGTGTTGCACTTGGGTCAGGGCAATCCCAGGTGTGTGTACAGACTGGGAGAAGAACTCCTTGAGAGCAGCCCTGCGGAGAAGGACTTGGGCGTTGTGATGGACAAAAAGCTGGACATGAGCCGGCAGTGCGCTCTTGTAGTGGATAATGGTAGGACGAGGGGGAATGGGCTAAAACTGAAAGAGGGGAGGTTTAGGTTGGACATCAGGAAGAAATTATTCACTGAGAGAGTGGTGAGACGCCGGCACAGGCTGCCCAGAGAAGTTGTGGATGCCTCATCCCTGGCTGTGATCCAGGCCAGGCTGGATGGGTTCCTGGGCAGTTTGATCCAGTGAGCTAGTGGCTGGCAGCCCTGTCCACGGCACGGGGATTGGAACTAGATGATCTCTGAGGTCCCTTCCAACCCAAGCCATTCTATGATTCTATGAATAAATTTAAATCTATTTCATGATAGGTAATTCTGTCCCACCAATGTACTTTTGCAAAACAAGTGAATACATTATCTGGGCACAACATATTCCCTATTAAAATCTATCATCTTGTATAGCATTTTAGATGTGAATGTGGCTATAGTAGAAAAAGTTTACAAGCTATTGAATTAGAATTGTCTTCTAGCTATCTCACCAACACAGAAGAATGAAAAATATTGGAAAAATGAGTAAAAAATAGCAAACTTGTATTGAGTATTTCCTGACCAATGGTCTCAAAGAATGACAAATCATTTTAACCGCTGTTTTACAGCATTTCAGCTTTCTGCTCTTTAGGGAACACATTTATTTTCAAGGAGTCTTACATGGAAGAGCCATGTTCTTAAATGGGCATGTAGTCAGGGCTGTGTAAAATGCATGATGGCCCTGATCTTTTCTATAAGAAAGGAATGTTCTAAAGGTATAACATTACTTGCTGCAAACAGCTTAGGAACAAAACCAGAGTAATAGCAGTCTCAGAAATGCTACTACATCACTGTCCTGAAGACATAAACTGAAGAGAACTCAGACAGTCAGGTTTTGGAAGAGAGAAAGTATGACTTAGTGCTCTGCACATGTTAATAAGGTAATGTATAGAGAAGCATTAGTGTTGTTGTGAGAATGAATGTGAGTTTACAAAGTATTTTTTTCATATTGTACATTGCAAATCATTAGAAATTCTTAGGTCCCATGACTTTGTGATTTTCCTGGTATTAATCTTAGAAACTTTAATACTACTGTTTAACTTGGTTTGGAATATTACCCTTAATGTAATAGACTTCAGGCATTACATTAGGATGATTTGATATCAAAGAGCTGCAACTAGCTGTATCAGTAAAAAGAGATCTTTACCATGAAGGACACAAATCCCTTAATGGAATGATGTATAATGTCATTGCTGCAGTGCATTGGAATGATGGAGTACAGTCTACATTAATCCTGTTCTAAATATTCAATGATTCATTATGAGTTTCATGAAATATTTTCATTTGGTGTTTTATCCTAATGTTGTTCTCATTTACTTCAGTGATAGGTAAAGAGTAAAAGGAATATTAAATTAATGACTGGATTAATAATAAAATGAATACATCAGTATGAATCAAGTGAATCAATAATAATAAATCAATAATAAATCAAGTGAATTTGATATCAGAAATAAAGTCTAGGCATTATGATGGAAATAAAACTGAAAATGGGAAAAATCCTGGCCTTATTGGAGAAAATGGCAAAGTTCCCTGTGTGTTTTAAAAACAACAGGCTACATTCTGCTTTCGTTAGACAAGGGAAACAGATGTAGAAAGTGGGGGTTTTTTTTGGTGTTTTTTTTTTTTTCAGTAGAATTGTTACGGATTTATCAATGCTAATCGTAGTAGAATTTGGCTTAACAGCTTCATGCTATGTTGTAGAATGCCTACATTTACCATTTTTAATATCTTCTTGTTATATCCTCCTATTAGGCTCCAGCAGTGTCTTCATAGTAGAATGAAAATTGTTAACAGGTATTTAATGCATCATGAATGGCAAAATATGAATTTGGAATCTGGAGAGAGAAAAGTAAGGTAGTGTGTGTTTATATTCCATGTGCCCAGTAATGATAATGAGATGGGAAAAGCAGAACAGAAAGAAAATGGCCACAAGTAGCAAAGCCAAGGTGCAGTTTGGCTCCGTTTACGATGTGCAGGAATATGATATGGAAAATAAAAAGGAATGAAGATTCAAAAAGGGGTCACATAAAATATAGGCAATGGGGGTCTCCAGAATTCTGCTTGTAGCAATGCCTTTTAGCAGTCCAGCTGAACACACCATTTCTGCTTCAAATACTGTGCAAAATTTAATTTCAATCAATAGATTGAAGACTATAAATCTAATTTTCTAAAAGCTCTAAGTGACAGGGGTGAGTGACACAGGAGGAGCAATAGCTACTTTTGTGGGTACATTAACATGAGAATGCCTGCCTTTGTCTTTGCAGAAGACAAATTTTCCTCGTAAAATGACCTTAGAGCAATAGCATTTCCTTCATTTTATTTTTTATTTTTTCTTGGAGGAGAGAGTTCTTTCTTCCATTGCTGAATCCCTCCTTATTCTTACAATGACTGCAGTGATGTCTTTGTGAACCGACCTAGAAATCCCTCATCTCTGTGAAGGAGCACAATAACTAACCTGATTTCATTGTGGTTTGGTTCATATTTCCCAAGCTGCTTCCTTCATTGGAAAACTTTCAAAGAAATGCCAGAAGGTACAGCAGCCATAACTGCAGTGCTTTGGATTTGTCATATGGTCTTCTTCACGCTTTCCTTGCTCAATTAAACTCTTTTTGTCTGAATAAATAAATGTCTGAAGTCTTCTGATGCGGATGTTATCTTATTCGTCAGGTGGAAATAACCAAAAACTCTAAGTTATCAGGTGGATTTTACAAGCTAAAAAACTTGCACCAGACTTTTAAACTCATCGGGGAATGTGAATTTGTAATGGTCTTGGTCAAATCTTAAAATCAAGTGCTACGGAGAGGAAGAGAACAAGGGTATGGGGACTCATCATCACAGAATGGTTAAAACATCTGATGTAGCCTGGACATTAAGCATGCAAAGGCTTTCTGCTACGGTTGAGCAGGGTTTCAACTACAGCTCAGTGACTGGCTTTCTTGTGCTGCATAGTCAGTGAAGGTGAACATGTAAGAGGAAACAGATGTTAGGTGGGCCTAGAAGATGTATCCTGGTTCTGGCAGTGGATTCTGACAGAGACTCATCGTTTCTCCTGGGCCTAGAAATAACATATGCATTTGTGTAGTGAGGGTAAATGCCCGTTGGTGATATAGCACACCTTCCTCCACTTCCAGTTTTCACGTTAAGAGGAGAGATTTTAGATGAGCTGTCAAAAAGTCTCAGAGACCCTCTGGAAATGCATAAAGCAGAGCTTGGTGCCCTTGTGCATTTACTCGGCACATGATCTGCGTGTGCTTTCAATCGCTCAGGTAAGAAAGGCTTGTAGAGAGTGACGATATCTTTAGATAATTTTAATCATACAGGTCAGAAGAAAGAGATGAACTTTCAGCGTACGATCCTGTCTCTCAGCATGAAAAAGATGTTTCCTTCTTCTGTTCTAGACTAGAAAAACAATGTGTGTCCTCCCCATCCCGACTGCTCCCCGACCTCATCAACTGTGATGTTTTTTCAAGCTGCAATAACTTATTTTAAAATAAGTGTGTTTCCTGTATCCTTAGACTATCCTAGTTACTCCAGCATTGCTATGAAAGGCCTTAGGAGCACTAGAAAGAGATTTTGAATCCAGGATAACAGCAGAGGGCAGTGTTAGCTCGGCCCTTCAACCCTCTGGTGCCAGGGAAGCCAACACAGCATTTTACATGTAAATAGCACAAACCTTTGATAAACAACTTTAGCGCTCACTACCAACAGCAGATATGAGAGAATTTCATGGAAAGTGATTTGTTGAAAAAGTATTTATCCATACTCTACAAAATTTTTCATATTCTGAATAGATGGAATATAATGTGTTCTTTAAGTACCTTATGCTTATTATGATACATTACAGTGCATTAAGAGACATCGCTAACAGAGCTTTACAAAATGAACAAAGCACAGTGGAAAACTGTCAGGAAAACAAATCTGACATCGTTCTTGTCTCTCCTTTGTGCATTTCAGTTAACAAAACTTACTACAACTAGGCATTACTTCTATTTAAAGTTTATTTACATGCATATCTTTTTTTTTTTTTTTTCCTGGTTGTAGTGAAGTTATTGTTCTCTTTAGCATTTCTGTGTGTTCTGGTTTTAGCTAGGACAGGGATGATTTTCTTCACAGTGGCTGGTATGAAGCTTTGTTTTGGCTTTAGGAGAAAAGCAATGTTGATAACACACTGATGTTTTGGCTGTTGCTGAGCAGAGCTGCACAGAGCCAAGGACACTTCTGCTTCTCTGCTTCTTGTACTGTTGTGCCAGTGAGGGGTACAAGGGGGCACAAGTTGCTGGGAGGGGACAGAACCAGGGCAGCTGCCCTAAATTGGCCAAAGGGATATTTCATAACATCTGGTATCATGCCAACTTTAAAAACAGAGGGGAGCTGGCCAGGGGGCTGCTGCTGCTTGGGGACTGGCAGGGCCATCGGTTGGTGGGTGGTGAGCAATTACATTGTGCATCACTTGTTTTGTAAATATTTCTACATATATACTATTATCATTACCATTATTTGTCTCTCCCTTTTCTGTCTTAGTAAATAATTTTTATCTCAGCCTATGAATTCTACTTTTTCTTCCTGATTCTCCCCCCCATCCTACCGGGAGACTAGGGAGTGAGCAAATGACTGTGTGGTGCATAGGTGTCTGCTCCATTGTTCAGGTTTTATCAAGTAATTCATATTTTAGTTTATGCTATCCATTAAAAAACAAAACAAAACAAAAATGAAAGCAAACAAACCATAAAGCAGAGACCAGATCTTTCCACTAAACTACAGTTTAAAAACTGCACCAAGAAAGGTGGTTTCCCCATCACCAGGAACTTTCCCCTGTTTCTTCACTGAAGCACAGAGGGAGTGAGATTCCTTTAGCCTGTGATAAGATTTCCCAAAAATTTTTCGCTCTCTCCATATCCCCTTTTTCTAGTTTATGGGTTTTATTTACACATAAATATAGATTATTCTTAGCACTTATTTTAATAGAAAAGTTCACTGTTTAAATTAGATGAGGGTTAATACAAGCAAGTATTCAGAATTTATTTTCTAAAAGTTAAAAAGGCTCCACAGATGCAAGTGGACATTAACTGCCTGCTGCTATAACAATTCATCTTCCATCCTGAATAATATGCTTAATCATGCCATAACAACAACAGCCAGCAGCATGTTGACTAAACAGCCTGCCTGCTGTTTAGAGACTGATTACATTGGTGCCTGGAGACAGGCATGGGAGTGGATTTATACAGCAGTCAGAAACTTTATTAACATGTGGAGGCTCTGGCTTCTCCACTTTCTAAAGTTGCCACACACCGGTTATTAAAGTGAAGTTAACGGTTATTGACTGATGTTAAAATAGTAACAGGTGGCAGTATGTGACATTTGCTGTTGCTTTCAAAGCTGTTTGTAACAATGCCCGTACAAAAAAAAAACAGTTTAAGGTTTGAGAGGATTAACTTGCTGGTTTCTAATAAAAGATAGAAGAGTTTTTGGATTTCTGGATGTAAGACTGCGGTAAGTCTCTCCCTATCAATATGTTATATGTGTAGATTATATATATATAAAGGAAATAATATATGATTCACGATAAGAGCATTGCACTGCTGGGTATTCATATTAGGTTTAAAACACATGCAGTCCAGGCAAAGAATCTGTTTCAACATCAGGAGTCCTTATAGATAGATATTTAAGGTGCCTACAAAGTAAATAACTGTTGACACTGAGATACTGGTGATGTTGTAAGGAAGATTAAGTGTATTTTTTTTTTCCAATAAAAACTATACTTTGTGTTTCATTACTTAAAAATTGGCAGTTTGTACACTGGTAAGTGAATTGGAGAGTTTATGGTTTATAAACTATGAGTCTTTCATTCTGGTGAAGGAATGACTCTTTTGCTAGAGCAAATGGCTGTTGTCCATTTGGTCCATTTTCCACAGGGACAGATAGACCCTAACCATGGTAACATACTTTCAGGGTAGTGTAATAACTACAGTGTTACAGCAAGCTGCCACTACAGCAATCCACGTACAACTAAAGGTGCAAAAGACTCTGAAGCATGGGTTGGAGCTGGCATCAAAAGGAAGGCAGCCGTTTGAAGCAAATTTGTCAATAAATTAATCTGTAGCAATGGCACTAATGGAGCGTCTGTCGTAGTTAGGAGAAAGAGTAGTGGAGCAGGAGCAGTGCAAGGGGCTCCTCTTTGTGGGAGGATGCTTGAGCATCCTGCTGGAGGGCACAGCGAGGTGGGAGTCCCACTTGGAAAATAGATACCGTGGTCGTATCAAACTGCAAACCTGAGGCAGCAGCCATATGCATTGTTCTTCTCTGGAACACATCATGTAAGAAACAGTGAAGTCTGCAAGTCATTTCCCTCGTGGTGTCATTGAATACCTTGCCGTCTATTGCCACTGCAGCGAGCTGCGTCTTTTATCCTTCTGAGTACAGCCAGGCACTGAACACGTTCCTACGGTTCTATTCACTGCATGAAGGTCTACCAGCCAGATAAACTCAGAAGCCTTTGGGAACACTGAAAGATCTACCTGCTCCCTGGAGACCAAGCACAACTCTATGCGCTCTGTAGGTATAATAACAGGTTATGAGATAAAACATTGAAAATAAAGCACGAGAACAAAAAAAATAAAAATAGACAAGGCACATGAAAAATACGTTAGCCATATTTGGGTTGATCAAACAGCTCGCACCTCTGAACAGCTAGTAGGCAGCTCATATTTTTGTAGTGTGATTTCTCAGCCCTTGAGCACTTTTCAGTGTCACTCATGTGAGACAGGCCTTTCAGAAAGCTCTCACTGGACTTCACCAGCCATTAGGGAGAGGAAAAAGCCTAAGAACTGTCAAGTTGTATGTATCCAGCCATCCCTCTGGTTGTTTAATTCATAACAAAGCAGCAAAAAGTTGCAACTTGCTTATTGCAGGGTTAAAGCAGACGTTATTAGGAAAAATGGCAGCTTTCCCTTTTTTCAGTCCCTTTTTCAAAATAAATGCTTGAAAACATATACAATACATTTATTTCTGTTCCTTTCCCTATGCTAGAAGGCATTTATCATTCCTAAGCATTTTGCATACCTCACATACCTGCTATGAAGAAGTGATTTTGATTGCTTTTTTAGCCAAGTTCTTCTGAAGTAAAAATTATTCATCCAAAGATGCCTTCTCCAAAAAAAAGTTGAATTTAGGCCATTCCAATCCCTATTTTAACTGCCAAAATATTCTTTTCTGGATAGCGTAGTTCCATTTTTTTTTTTTTTTTGAGTATCTATGGCACCAAGAAACATCACAATGGCATTAAAATGCAGGAGATATTGGAAAAATAAATACATATTAGAAACTCAGTATCAAGTCATAGCTAATATTCTGAAATGGACCTTCACAATGTGTCATTCCGTGCAGGCATTATTTATTTCATCTCATTAAATGGGTAACTTTAAATCTGTTGGGTAACAACAGTACTGCTATACAGAAGATACTGATTTGAGTGTATGTGCTAGCATCCAATATTTCAGTTGACAGGCATACCATGCTGCCATTACAGCTGTTGGAAAGCCATTGGTAAGCAGGGCTGCTTGAGTAGAAGATTGCAAGTATGGTGTTTTTAAGGAAAGATGGAATTGAAAGATTTTGTCATTGGAAAGGCAAAACAGGACTGCTGCTACTTAGGAGTACCCGTCAGCACTGTTTTAAATTTTGGAGCTGAATGAGAATGGAAATGGGAACACCTGCCTTGAGAGCAATGAATGCAAAGGGAGTGCTTTTTGGGGAGGGGAGGAAACAACCCCAACGACACAGCTGGTATCTATGTCTCCAGGTTGTTTTCCCAGTGTGTTATTAGATCGAACACATTGCACACAGACTGTCACTTCAAATTTGATATGGAACGCCCAAATTTGCAGAAGCTACAAGCCCAGCAGGCAGAGAGGAGTGGAATAATAATAGATAAGCAGAAATGTGTTCCCCCAAGTGTTCCTGAGCTTTGGGTACTTGTTTTTGCATCCTTTGAGCTTGTAAGCAATGAGGGGAGAGAAAACAAAATACTTAGCAGTAGTTCTCTCTTGTCAAAATGTAGTTGAGTCTTTGCTACTACAGCAAGAAACTTCTGGGAAGTCTAAATGCTGACCTGTGGGACCCGGCAGCACCAAGGAAGTGAACGTAAAACTCAGGGAGCACTTTAAGATAAACAGAGACACTGTACCTTTACAGAGCTGAACACTGAAGATCCAAAGTAAGTAAAGACCTCATCCAAGTTTTTCTCTTCCAGTTACTGTAATATAACTGTGGAAATTACTGGAAATTAGCAGTTATCATGCATAAACACATAAGTGAAAACAAGGGGTAGTTTGCAGGTATCTTATAGCCCTTGAGCGGCATGATAGGATTCAGGACCACCCTTCTGATTGCTTTCTTTCATCTCTGTCATTCTCCTGCTAGCTGATAAGCAGGCTACTTTTTCTTGTTCAGCTGGTGCAGCCATAAAATATGGCATTTCAGTTTATGCTCTTTTTCTGCAGCAGGTGCTGCTGTGAAATACCCATATAACTAGGAACTGCCAGTGGTTGGTTTCTTTCATCCAGGAGGAAAAATGCCCAGGAACACACAGGACAATGTAAGTACTTTTCTTATTTTAATCATTTTCATCGCTAAAACGAGCAATGAATTATCGTAGATATCAAAGGGAAAATAAAATTTTAAAATAGGGGGACAACTGACCCTATTTTATCTACCCACTACAGCACAAATTAAGATTCTTGTTGTGGATATTACTGATTCTATAAAGACTTTAGGCATAAGTGAAGCACTACATCATAAAATTTCATATTCCCCATGATACTAATAATTGCCTTGTTTAATGCATGTTTGGTAACAAATGTGTTTTACTCAAGCTTCTCTAGGTGCATATAGGGACTAAGGACCACTAAGGACTGATGATTATTGAGTGTGAAATAGTGATTATTGAGTAGAAATAATTAGAGTGGGAAGAAGCACTCTAGCAGCAGAAGCCAGCCCAGCTGGCTGTGCAAGACAGACATGTGCAGCACATGCAACGAGATGTTTGAAATCTCCCATGTAGATGCCACTCTTAGCAGCAATTTGCAGCCCCTAAATCCAAATCACCTGTTAAGGAAAAAGACTATCATTTTAACTCTCAGTGTGTAGAGAGTTGAGCATTTCTTGGGAAATAGTAATGTGGAGTCCGCTTATCTGATTACCCTGTAATCATATCACCAATACGACAGCAGTCAATGCACTGCATTGCACTGCAAACACCTATTTTTGCACTGCAAACATCTATTTTTGCAGTTTGGATGTTCTTGTGTTTGGATGTTCCGTCTGCTAATGGATGCACTGTTGCAAGGGAAAGAAAAGGAGTAGTAGTTTCAAAACACACAAGAAATAGCACAAAATCTCTCGTCACAGTGAGAGCAGCAGGCTCCACAAATGCAGTGGCAGGCTGCCAGCCATCGAACCAAGCTGTTCAGACGATTATTTTCCCTCTCGATGCTGAGCACTGCCCAGGAAGGAAGCCATACGTAGCCAGCAGTGGCTGCAGAGCAGCTGCTGGTTGTGCCACCTTTGTGTGTTTGCTTCGGCAGCTGCAACAGCATCACAGGGAAATATCCTTGGTGGGCTATCCTTTGGCATTTTAGCGAATAAAGATTTTTCTCAATAAAAATCTTATGTATGGCTGGTTGCCAGGTGTCTCATGATCGCCAGCTCTGGTAAAAGCACTTCAGCTCTCTGACACGGGTCTGAAAGCTCAAGATGCCTTCATGGCTCACTGCTGGTTTCAACTCGCTGCCACACTCCTGCGAAATGTGATCTAGCTCTTGTGGCTGCTGCTGCCAGTTCTCCAAGATCCCAGCTCCTTAATGCAGTAGCATGTGTTGGCCTTTCCTGTTCCTCCTTCTGTAGGTGATGTCAACAAGCTGAAACAACATCAGCTCCAGCTGCTTGATGTTTATGATTTTGGAAGCAAATGAAGGAAATGGCGGATTGTCATAGGCATCAAACTTGGATATTCCCCAGATGATAAATGATGAAGACAGGCCATAAAATTCCAGTGCCAGTTTCTCTTCTAAACTGGCAGATACTCCAGGGCTGGACCAAACCACAGGCAAGTCCATTTTACACAGCTGCTGCTGGTAGGTCCCTGAGACAAGAAAGTCACATCTAAGATAAGTGCCAGAGGTGTTAGTGTGTTGTTTTGGGCGGGAAGCAGCTACAGAGTCATTGGGCATTTCCAGCCCAGGTCCTCTAACTCTGTCCATGAACTCAAATGTTTGAGCCACCCGGAAGAAACAAGGTGGCAATGGTGATAAGCAGAAGTCAGGCTTTCTTTCCCAGCTTCGTGAATGATGGCAACCTGCACACAGCTGCTGCCAAGACTGCAACTAAAACCATCTCCCATGTCTACTTTGAACCCCAGGCCAAGGCAACTTTGCTCCTCCTCAGGTTATGTTCAAACGTAAGTGAAAATATGTAAAAGGTTAAAGAGCTCTAAAAAGTAACTTAAAAATTGAACAGCAAGTCAGAAAAAGGATCAGGGAGGAAAGTTATTGTATAGACACTTAGGAATAACACAGAAAAACAGAATTAGATTATGCCCAAACTCAAAGCACATACAGACCTATTAATAATGACCAATAAAATTTAAACAGAAAAGTTGTCTTAAAATTCATCTCTGAAATATCTGTCAGTGTGATTTCATTTTCACAAAGCATTTGTTTTAATTAAAATAAAGCCATTTTTCCCATGTGCAGTATTTCTTGTTCCAGACTGTCACTTATTTTTGATAAATATAGAGAGACATGTCTGGGAAAGGGAATTGTAACCCTGTCACATTGCTGACATTGCTTTTGCTAACACCATTTATTGTGAGAAACGACAATTAGGTTCCCCATATGTAGTTGCTGGATGTAACGTTCATACTCTAGTCTTTAAAACTCTAAGAGGAGGCAAGAAATTTGCCCTCACCCATCTGTTATCCCAGGGACCCAGATTCACTCAGTTTAAAGACAATCACAAGGATAAATAAGGAACAGCTATGTGCACAACATTTTGAATGAATAAATAAATAAATGTAGTTAATTTCTATGCTAGAGACTTGAGTCTTATCATCCCATGGAAATCAATGTTTGTTAATTGTCTGCCCAAGAAGGAAAGCCAGTTTCCTTCACTGAATTTCAGTTCCAAATGCTTTCCCTTATTCTGGTGTAATGAGTGAGGGCCTGGGCTCAGTGGCAAAGGTGACTCTCCCAGGTAGCAGTTCAGAAGAAGGATGAGATAATGGTCAGTGACCTGGCTGAGATGTTTCTCTGTTGCAGATCACTCTAGTGCTCCATAGAATAGTGTTGTAAAACTCGTTGTCAGATGAAAATCACCCTCACTATGAACTTTAAGTCTTTTTTTCTATGTCTTCTGTGTATTACGTTTTGGGCATGAGCATGAGATGTGTGTTTCAGCCAATCTAAGCTGGTCTAAAACCATGTTGCTGCCAAAATGTGTGGTCTCACCCCACCCCTGGTCAGGAATGAACATTCCCCTATGATGGCACGGTCTCACGGCTTTGAACAGCTAATTAACCTGGCTGAAAACCAATCCTTTTTCTCTATATAGAGTTTGCAGTCAGTCATTGCACACTCACACCGTGTTCTTTAACTGGCAGAAGAACAAGTGAGGGAACACAGGACTGCAGCAGCTGTGAGAGCACCAGCATCCCCTTCCCACTTCTGGTGGTACTATGTCCTTACATCAGCTTGAAGGGATAGGGGAACGAGCCTGCTACCTCCAGTTCTGGTTTGTTTAGTAAAAGGACTGCTATCTGACTTTTCACAGCTGCAGCTAACATTTCAACTATGTAAAAAGAGTCTCAGCAGCTCATGTTTATTTCAGCCCCGTTACTTTTACAGATGTGCAGTTCACAGCACAAAATTTAATTCCTTTTCTTCTTGATGTGTGAAACTGCTGTTTCATCTCTTCCATCCCTCAGATTCCTTCCACCCTGGATTTCAGCAGTGAAATCACCTTAGGTTTACGCTACAATAACTCAGGAATATTTAACAGGCTGAGAATTGAAATTCTGGTCTCACCTGGTTCTGATTTTGCAGTGCAAATTAGCCTGGAAAATGTAGTAGAAGACTGCTGAAAATGGAAATTAAAGGAACTTAGTAGAAGAATCTGCTCAGGAATACCACAAAAATATATGGAGAACATGTGCAATGAAGCTGAAAATTAAGAGCAAATTGATCCCATGGGTCAACCCTTCAGCCGATATGCCTGTACCACACGTCAGGACAAATATATTTCACAAGGAGGTAATTTGATAGATCTTTGGAGGACAAACTGTGTTACTGCTGCTGTAATGCTAGTAAATTCTCCCCCAGACTGCTCCTGACAAGCATGCTGCTCGTTCCCACACGCTCCAGCTGGGAAACAGATAGCCTGCCAGAGAGGGATCGCCAGGGGCTTGCTGTGAGACGGTGAGCTGCAAAGAGCTCTGTGTATATCTGTGTTCAGACCCACAGAACTCCTCTGGGAGCTGTCTTCAAGGAGGTCAGAAGGATTTGGGGAAAAGCTGTCCCTTAGACTTGGTCATGGAAATGGAAGGTGAACACTTGCAAGATGTGAGCCGTGCTGCTGGGTACAGGATGCAAGGCAAGGAGAGTAGTCTGCAGGCACTGAGGCAGAAGTCTTTCCGAGGCGAGCTGCGTGAGCCTTGTGCTCCAGCAAGACTGCTGGCCGGCTCCACCAGTGTGCACTCCAGTCACTGGGGAGTGTGTGATTGATGTGAAGGACTGGGCTCGCTCCATCCACACCGTTTTGCCTATCTGTGCTAACAGATGCCAACAGAACAGGCAGCTGGTATTGCTCTCTTTTACTGCCCAGCTCTCATTAACAAGGCAGCCTAAGAACTCTTTCTTCCTGCTTTCCCACCAGCTAGGCCCTGGGCTAGGGTTGCAGCACTTTCCTTTCTCTTGGCCACATGCTGTAGCTCTCACAATTTTGTTTTAAAATGCTTAGAGGCTGGGACTATTTAATTTACTCTCTAACTTTTTAGTTTTGATTCCTTCTATGTGTTTTTTCTTTGTGTGCCAAACTGCTAAGTGAACGTTTCACATTTTCACATTTCAAAATGTGAAAGCACTAGGAAAGCTGTAATGGTACAGTGTGTTATCCTCCCTGTATGCAATCTGGAAATGTTGTTAGCAACAAAGTCCAGAAGGGACTTTTAGATTTGCCATTATAATTTCTTTTTTTTTTTTCTTTCCAGAGAACACTTTGTTCAAGCCAAGGCCAGTTACTGGCTTGATGACATTACAGAGTGCTCTTGTAGCTAACAACATGAAATAAACTTCAGTTGCCTTTGGCTGCAGTTCAAATGACCAGATACCCTGTTACCACTTGGCTAGATGCAGGCAGCTTTTGGCTGGAGTCTGAATCTGCACTTGGTTCATACAAACAGATTGCAACTGTGCTATTATCACACAGTCGTGATATAGTACAGTTTTGCAGTGTGCCTGTTCATTTCTCCATCATGGTCTGTTATTTACAGACACAGGAACCAGTGGAGCAGTAGAGATGTGAGTACAGATGGGTGGGAAATACAGTAGTGCATTTATTCTATGTTTATTTTGGCAAGGGTATCCCTGTTAATATTTTTTGCTTGCTGAGTTTAAAACCTTCAGGAAATTATGCCAAAAAAAACCCCCACAAAACAACAGAACCATTCCTGACCTATCTAGTAACATCCATACATCCATAAGCATTGGTCTGGTTAGCTTCCAACATGAGCAGGTAATTCCACATTTACCTGCAAAGCCTTACAGTATCACTCAGATAGCCAGTTGCAGAACACGTGGAAATCAGACATTCTTGCAATTATGTGCCAAGTCAAGGAATAAAGAAGGTAAATGGCCTCAGGGAAGATAACTGCTGAATTTGTGTCTATCCAAAGGCGCACACTATGGAGTCAGGAGAATCCTGCCTCCTGTCATCTATGTACAGGCAGCTGCACCCTGTGAGAGTGTACACAGGTGAAAGAAGAAAACAACGCAAGCTCAGGCTCCACATTTTCTCTTTGAGGGCTAACATGTGGCTACTTCTTGTATCAAAACAGCTTTCTATTTGTTGTGTCTTTCTTTGCTTCTTTAAGCAAAACTGTAATGAGGGGAAGCATGGAAGTAACGAATTACATTAACTAACCACTAGGTTACCACAGAGGAATTTGACTGTTCCAGTGACAAACAAACATTATGGATTCATACCTTGAGTCATTTGTACATAATAAAATTGATTAATGTTTTCTACAAAAGTTAATGAGATGTCTTACTCTTTTTTTTTTTTTTTTAACCAAAAATCAGTATTTCTTGGTAACAGCTTAGTTCACTTAATGGTCACCTTCCTCTTTAACTAGTTTGGGGCAGATGCCTGTTCAAGCAGTTGGATATGCTTGATGCATAGTGTCTTAATGAGTATTGTTATACAGAAAAATTGCTAACAGAGAGCCATTAAAGCACCCACCAATATGCATAAATAAATATGCATATATGTNGATTTTTTTTTTTTTTTTTTCTTTACATCGACAATGAAGCATTTTATATGGGCTTGAGCTTGGAAATACTATTTAATTACTTCTATTATAGTAGCATATTATTCATCACAAAGTGTTGTTATTTGAAATCAAGTTCTAAGGAATTTGTTCTTTATTTGTCACTGCAAAAGAGTAAGCTGGCTGTATGAGACATTTGTAACCCCAGTGGGACAAGTTTACTGCTTGTATAACCATCACATTCTTGCTGTGGAGAATGGCTTTCAGTCTTCTGTTTTCATGTTTAATCCTCAAAATTATAGGCTTTACCTCGTACAGATTTACAGCCACAGACTTCTGAAAACATTCCTCTGAGAATTATTTCCCCGTTGTCTTATTAATTTCTCTTAAATAAGCTCATTAAGCACCAAAGGATTATTCACACCAGATAAGGAAGCATTGTAAAGCACTGCTGAACACTTACCATCTTGCTCTGTCTACATCTCAACCATAAAATGTTCACGGGGAGTTTTGTGCTTAGTTCAAGAAAACCAGAAAGCAAACACATCTGCCAGGGTGGTAAGCTAGATCTGGTCCCTGCCCACCAGGCACATTTTAGGGACAGATGGGACAGCAAATCTAGATAGAGGAGAGGAGAGAAAAAACTTCTGTTCCTTAGTACTTCAAATTGCTCTGAGGTAGGTCATTGTCCTGCTATGAAATGTTGCACTTTTTGAACATAGTGAATATTGATTTCAACAATTCTGCCTTCTTTGTCCAGTCTCTACTGAGTTACTAAGGAAATTCCAGAGGACAAGTGGCAAGAAAAAAAAGCAGTGCTCATCTTTTATTAGTTGCTGAGACAAATCCAACTTTATTAATGAAAGATATTTGTCTTTGAAAAGGATACATGTCAATTATCTTCAGTATTTCTCTTTTAGAAAGTGTAAATATATTGCTATTTCACAAGAAGTCAGGAAAATTTTCATGCCTCGTTGTGAAAGCACCTACCATTTTATTTTCAACACAGAGAAATATTTGCCAGTTAATCATAGTGATCTTACTTATTTATCACTTAGAAGTGTTGACATCCTGATACATTAAAGTTTTACTTCACTAATTGGCATAATTAAAATTTCTCAGTCAGGGGGCTTAATTTGAAATGTCTCCGAGAGCTAGATTAATTGTGCATCTCAGACTGAAAGTCACACGGCAGGATTTATTCTGTACAGATCTACTCCAAAATTAATTCCATATTGAAAGCACCTTGCAAGTGATTTATCAAGGTGGGCAGGGTAGTGTTTATACTTTGAAGTTAGTAACATTTCTACTTGAAGCAGTGGGATATGAAAAGGATGCAGATCCTTTTTAACAGCTAAAATATTAACACAGAAAAGACATTATGCTATTGCTAAGCAGAGATGTCATAAAAGTAATGGGCAAAATATCTTTAAAACTGTGAAAGCACATAGACACTGTTCTTTTATCACGTATCCCTTGCCAGCAGTCAGCTTGTGAAGTTTCTGCTCCCCACTCCTCTCTGCCCCATTTCTCCTGACTCCTGCAGGAGCCCTTTCCTGTCAGATGTGCTAGTACAACCTTTTATGGAGCACTTTGCCATTGCAATGATCCCCACTAAAACAATCAGCGTCTTCATAGGGAAAAGTGTTATTTCAACATGGTCTTTTCACCAGTCTTTAGCTCAAAAATCATCAGAATTGATGTAAAAGAAGGACAGCAGAAGACAGTATAGGAGCAGGTACAACAGGAGAAAACTAGGAGTTCCTAAAAATGGCTTTTATGCAAAAGAAAGTGTGCCATGTAGCTCTAACCACATACTAACTTATCAGTTAGGACCAGAACCACCTTTCACACAGTCTGTTTCCCCAGGGAATATCTCCAATGAAGCCAGCATAGCTGAACTGGTGTGAAAATGGAGCAAGTTAAAATCAGGTGAGATTAACTTCCAAATGAGATCACAATCAAGCTCCTTTAGCCTAATTGTCTCAGGCCATAAACTCAGCTTTAGCCCTCTACAAGGTAAAACACAGGAGCCCTGAGAAATGTTCTGTAAGAAGGTTCTGACCCTGCACACCTGTGGTTCACTGCGGCAGGTCTCTGCCCACTGCTAGCTAATGGATTTTCACAGCTGCAAGTGGGCAAAGAAATGTTCTGCAGGCAGAGATTTGTAAGTGCCAGGATACCTTCTAAAGCCTTGTTAGCATCTCCTGAAAGACTGTGCTAGAGGCTACTGCCATACTGGGCTGGGTTAGCTCTGCATGCGTTTATTCCTAAGTAAGTAAGATTGCCATATGAAGTTATAAGCTCGGTGTTGTTGGTTTGCTTTTGAGGAGCCTTCTGGAAAGGGATAGCTTTGCAGGAGCTGTTGTGGCTTTTGGACACCAGGGTGCTGCCCTCCCTGGCACCCCTGTCTTCTGTTGTACTTTTCCCATCACCTTCTTCATGCTGGCTCCAGCGCCCCTCAGCCTGCAGAGAGCCATTTCAGGTAATTAACCAAAAAGAAAACAATTTGCTATTCTTTGTAACCAGGTTAACAGTACACAGAGACAGGAAAATAATTTAAATATTTCAGAGCTTCAAGCACCGTACCCACAGCTCAACTGTACCAGAAATCTGATTTTGAACCATCATTATAGGTCTGCGGAGAACAAACCACTGCTCTGACCTGAGTTTTTGGTAGGTTGTACTGCTCAGCGCATGCAGTAATAGACAGCTGCTGTGAATGCATGATCTTTTTGTAATCAAAGCCTCTCTAATTAAGCACTTAATTTTTCAGCTTAACTACAGACTTCCTCGTTGATGCTGGACCTTCTTTCCGAGCACCTTAAAGAGCTGAGCTCGGCAGGCTGTCATGAGAAACACACTCACTCAGTAATAATTCTTTATTTACCATTACTCTTGGGACTTGTTGTTTAATCCATCCTAAATTCATTAGTGTCACCTTGATTTGATATCACGCTGGATAACTGATCCAGATATCATGCAACACCAAGCCAAATGTCTTACAGGAAAAAGTCTGCTACACTTAACTTTGCATAAATTAAACTTATCAACCAAACTTGCAATCTCACCAAGAAGTGACTCCACTAACAGCTGTTCCAGTCCAGGATCAATGCGATGGGTAATGGACTAAT
>VXAV01002001.1:195210-205651 GCA_013399715.1 Alectura lathami | reverse complement strand
TTTTTTTTTTTTTAATCAACACAAAACAACAGCACAAGAAATATGAACAAACTAAAAAAAATTTACCACCTGCTATCTGCACTTACACACAAGACCACCAGCAATGTAAATGATTACAGTGTGCTCTTCCAGCACTTACAGAATGTTGCATGGTACAGAGACTTTCCACATACTAAATAAGGAGCATGTGTGAGAGAGATGTAAGATTTTTCTCATTTTCAACAGTGGGAATATATCCTCATGAAATTCATTNTTTTTTTTTTTTTTTTTTTAATCAACACAAAACAACAGCACAAGAAATATGAACAAACTAAAAAAAATTTACCACCTGCTATCTGCACTTACACACAAGACCACCAGCAATGTAAATGATTACAGTGTGCTCTTCCAGCACTTACAGAATGTTGCATGNCCTTTTTTACTTCCTAAGGTCACAGAAAATAACCACTTTATATACACACATTTAAATAGATTGGTTTCACTCTATGCAAAATTTCATGGCTAGAAGCTCTGAGATTTTCTCTCTATGCATATTGTAAGATTTCCTCACACTATGCATCTGGAAAAAGGAAATGTGGTGGACAAACCTTTGAAAGCTAGGAATGAATTTCACAAGGGTAAAGCACTGGTTAAAGATTAAAAGGAAAAAAAAAAAAGGGAAAAGAGGAGGGGGAAAACATACCTCTGAAGACTGATTTCCTTTTGTTTGGTTTACTACGCCCTTCTTTAGAGCATACATTGCAGAACATTGCATTGCAGAGCAAAGACATGTACTCCAGTCTCTGAAATACCTGTGGGTCTCACTGGGTGAGAGATTGTGCTACATCCTGCTGGAAACCTGACCATCTCCCTTTCTGCGTGTGTGACTGTACTACCAATGGCAGCCACTTCCAAAAGGAAAGAAAAAAAATCCATTTAATGATTTTTTCATCACTGGGTAATTTCCTATTGACATGGCACGCTGTAAGTGAAAAATCTGTCTCAATTTAACTCCCATTTAAAGAGTTGAAAGGAACATGATTTTTGCTGCTAAAATGATTAAAAAATATCCTCCTCTACTGAAGCAGATATAAGTAACTATCACTCAGATAACTCTGCAAGAAACAATTTTCTATTGTTTTTCACTGAATGACTTCAGCAATTTTCTTGTTAAATGAATATTTCCGATGATTCTGGACCAAAGAACACGTCTTAGATGCCAAATTAGCATATGCATAATGGCTCAGAACCCACTATAAAAAGAATTAGCTTCTACAGGAAAGAGATTGGCTTACGCTCCTTACAGGGCAGAGAGAAGAGTATAAGATGCCTGCTAAACAGGATGATTATCCCTTGGAAAGAAGAACCCCAGTACGTTATCCTAGTATTAGAATTTAGAAATGGGTTGAATCTGAAGCAAAATTTTCTTTATACTAATTCCTTAAAGTTTAACTAAGGATCCTTGATTTAACATGTGTGAGTCTCTACAGTTAATGCCAAAGACACCAATTATGTCGATAGGGGTGGCTGGGACAGAGAAAGTGACAGCAAATGGCTAGTGGGTTATCCATACAAATGCATAGCCATAGTAAATTAAATTAATCAGGATTTAAAAAGCTAAAAACAGAGAGATTTTAAAGTTTTGTATAAATTGCTATAATTGGAAACAGCTGTGCCTACAGTATTTAATGCTGTTCAAGTGTTTTCATTGTCACGTTGAGAATTTTCTTCTGTTTCATCTCATAGCCTTTGAAGGCAGAAGGATACCAGCCTTGGTATCCGTGCTCAGAAATGATCTCTGCAAGTTTTGACACAGTCATTTCAGGCATTTTAGTGAGAGTGGACCTAGCAAAAAAAATAGAATTTTGTCTTTATCAAAAATCACTGTAATTATTGAAGTGCTCAAATATTTTGAGAGAGTCAGAAAATCTAGATCTCAGAGAGAAGTAATCCTCTGCTAGGGAAAACGTCAGTCAATACTCCATTGAGCAGTGAATTGCTGGAGCTTTAAGCCCTCCGAAAATCCTCCTTCCTGCGTGCAACACAATTGATGTGATTGCCAAGAGAATTTTTAAACATTGTTTTAAGCATGGAAGTGAAAAACATCGCAGCTAGAACACTCTACAAGAAGAAGAAGAGAAATTAATCACAATAACACTGGAACAAAACCATGCTCTATGTAAACTGTTCAGGATCCAAACACGGCCAATGGATCATCTGCTCTGAAGTGTGATCTGTCTCTGCTAGAGCTCCCAGACAGCGTGCTGGAGACCCAAATTTATGGACATTGTCAGGTGGAGAAGGAACAGTAAAGAAGAAGGGCAATGCTCCAAAAAACAAAATCACGTATAAAGCAAGTATTGTAAGAGAACATGAGGAATGTAAGCTGAAGCATTTTCTTTCCCACCAACAGGACAAGGCAGCAGATTGGACATATTTATCTTTCTTCCTTGTTTTTTTTTTTTTTTTTTTTTTTTTTTTTTTTCCCTTCTTTTTTTTTTTTGTCCACTGCTTCATATTTTGATTCATACCAGTCAATGTATTTTGGTTACAAGTAAGACACTGGATGTTACTGTGAGGAGTATATGCACCTCCCCCTGCCAGTCCCTACTTCAATCTAAACCAGTTAATTAATTTACTGTGAAAGCCAGAAGTTTATTTAAGCTAGGGCTTCTCTGGATATATTTAAATTCATTTCCAGATTTAATATTTGGGCAACCAACATCAATATTTCAAAATAACATTTATTCTGGAAAATAGCACAAAAATTTAGAGAGGTAGGCTTCCATATTTGTATGTGAAAGCAAGGAAAAACTTTATCAAAATCGGTAGCAGATGGTACTTGGATGATTCTTCAGCTACCGCAGTTGGTTTCAGTTAAAGGAAAGGCTTCTATACATCTAGGCTTACTTGTACATCTAGACTTACTTACACTCCTTTTAATCTGGATTTAGTTTTGTACAGATTTTTGTTGTTCTCATGGAACCAGGTTTATCTCATTTATTATGAAAGTTAGTCTTAGATATATAATGTTTGGAAACTTTATACTTCATTTGTGTAGCCACAGAACTACAATCAGAATATGTAACCCTACTAACAGCTCTTGCTCTGTAAAGTTATTGACAAATACTGTTTGCAATGTATTTGTCTAAAAATAACCCAAATACCAAACTGATTATTTATACAGTTTTCTTGCTGGAAAATATCTGCTTTCTTCCTTCTTGTTTTTGACTGAAAGTACAGTATTCACTTCAGATTATAATTTATATAGATTCACCTCATGTTACCAGTGCAGGCTACATTAGGAAACTTTCTGACAGATCAGAAGAGATATCTCATAGAAAATTTTAGATCTTCTGTAGGTGAGGGAAAATAGAAGAGCTGGAGACTTCTTGGAGTAAATGGATTTTACAGCTGCACTGCCAAAATTGTAAAACCACCAGGGAGTAAAAACAGGGGTTATTACTCCTTTTTGTAAACCTCTGCCAAAACATTTTAAAGTTTAAATAAATTGTTAGCAAAATAATAACAGTAATAATAACAATAATAAATTTTAAGAGGTCCATTTTATTTTAGGTAAACTTTAATCCCATTTAAAATGCCACTTGATTTTGCTGTAACATGGAGAACTGCACATGGAAACGACTTCTTCAGAGGTTTTCAGAGGTTTAAATTGTGTAGTCCATCAGACTGATAACTGAACTGAGAAATCACAAATGCTAGGAAAAAGCTAGTGCTGACCCACACGTGTGGAACAGTAATGAATTCTACATTTGAAGATCAGGAGAGGAGACCAAACAGATGGATGCAGACTCCCAGGCGCTGGCAGCAGAAGCCGCAGGGCTCCTTTGTGAGGAGAGGCCAGGGCTGCACGGTGCTGGACACAGGCTTAGGTATCTGCCTTGTTTCTCAATACCCAAATCAGTAATTAAATATTTATGGCAAAGCAGCAATAAATCAAGTTAAATTCCTCTAGTTGAGTCTATTTTGCCCAAGGCAATAAATAGAGCATAATTTTGGTCATAGGTCGTTTATCTGAGTTACATTGGCCTGAGAAATGGATTTGATCAAAATTTCATTTTTGCCTCTACTGAGAATTTTCCCTAAATTTGAGTAGCCTGGAATTGTCAAGATCATTATTAATCTCCTGCATTTGTACAGAGCTTTTCATACCGAAATATCCCAAAATATTTTATAAATTACAGCCTATTGGTCATTCATCTTCCTGTCATTTACAGCATATCTAGCAGTAAAAGATACAGAATAAATTTAGCAATGGAGATGAAGGATATAATTCAACATTTTTTTCCAACTGCTTTTGGAAAACAAAAAACAATAACACCCAGCCCCCCCCAAAAAAAAAAAACAAACAAAAATACCAAACCACCACCACCAGAAAATGCACAAACTGTCAGCCTTCCAGGGACAAGTAGTCTTTGCTGGAAAATTGCCCCTAATATCCACTCAGAAAGAACATTTTGTGGAGTCAGTACAGCCAGAGGTGGGAGCAGGAGCCATCAGGCTGCCCTGTGCAAGCTTGGATTCTGAAAAAAGACAAATCACTGCCAGTCTCTGTGATGCTGAGAAACAACTGAGGAGTTCAGAGAACTTCCTGCCAGAAAACAGCTACCTCTGATTGCCTGCATGTGCTGCTAGAGGTAGCCAGGGAAGAGCCATGCCACCCAACTATTTGCAGCAATTTCCCACACTGCCAAGCTCTCAGATATAGTGGTGATTTATTAGCAACCTGTTCCATGTGATAGCTTATCCCATAGATTACTAACTGCTTGCTAAGCAAATATTTATGTGCACATACAGCTTTTTCAACCTAGTGCAGAACACTTCCTTCATCCACAAAAGTGCAGGTGTTTTTTTTTTTTTTTTTTTTTTTTAACCTCAACTCAAAAGGAAATATAGAAGAACATTTACTTAGATATACCAATTCTGGGATAAATATATTTAGGATACCATACTTTAGGATTAGGTCTACCTGAAGCATCTCAGAAAAAATACCAGTATGCCATCCCTGGGCTAGATTCAGAAGAGTACCGTACACTTTGTAATCACACACTGTCAGGTAAGGCAGAGATCTTCATGAAACAAATAAATATATAAACTCAATTTTCTTTTACAGAAACTGCATACAATAGAAAGTGGAAGCTGTTTATTGTCTCCTTAGCATTTTGAGGGTGAGCATTGCTCTCAAATATTTGCTAGAGAAAGGCATATTCTTCAACAAACTTTTAATATCTCAGAATGAAGTTTTAACAGCTTGTTTCTAGAGAATTAAGAAATGCTGCAATACAGAAATTTAATTTTCAGTTTAAGAAATCTAATTTACTTTATTATATAGCATACATCAAGTAAAACAGCATGTTCTGTTACTTTTTAAGGTTGAGGACAAGTGAGCACCTAAGGTTAAAATTTTCAGGTAACAGTACAGGTCAATTTCAACATTTGCCTATATGAATTGAAAAAAAAAAAAAAGAGGGTTTTAGACAGAAAAAATGTTCCATTCCCTTTTGGCACTCCTTTCTTTTTAAAAATTAGCACAAAAAATGCAAAGCCATCTTATGAGTAATTCATATTTAAGTCATCCTGGGCCATATTTTCAGAAGCGTCTTTCGTTATCATCCTGCTCTGAATGCAAACATAATTGCCCTTAAGTGGAATATATGTCTGTGTACAATGGTTGTACGTTCAGTGGTTTCACAGAAACAGAAGAATATTCCCTGGCTCTGCTACTTTCACTTGTGCAACCTAACGATTATAAAAACAAATAGTGATATGCAGTTCCATCCATAAGATAATTATTTTCTGGTCCTTTCAACACTCATTCATTAGATGTGGGATATTTGCTAATTCATGTTAGCATTTCTCTCATCCTCCTAGTTTCTGGTCCTCAGCAGTCCTTTTGAAGTGTGTTTGACAAGGGATGCTCAGGGTGATGAAGAATCTATGACTAAAAAGAAAAAAAAAAAGCTGGGGAAAAAGGGAAGAAATACATATACCTAACCTGTGCTTTAAATGCTTGAATGCAGTGGGATGTTTCAATCAGAATCAAATCTGTTTCTCACTGTTTCTCCTCTAGTTTGCTTTCAGTTTCAGGACATCTCTGAAAAGTTTACTACTAAGCTTATTGCCATCAGCAGGCATGCTGCAGAAAAGGGGTTCTTCCTGCTCCTATATTGTCTCCCGAAAACATTTGCTCCTGTTGGATGTAGGTTATTGATTTAGGCTACGTTATTTTCCTCACAGACAATGTCTGAATCTTTGTATTTACTTTTGAGTCCTTAAGTAGTGTCTGAGGGAAACACACAAAAAATTAGAAAGGTCATTGGCAATGAGGTAACTTTTTTTCCTTGTTATTTTAGTTAATGACTACTGATTTAATCCTGATTTTCAAATGAACTATTTGATTGCACATAGTGCTCTAATCATTTAGAGCAGTTTACACATTAAACTTGCAGTTTTCGAACTATTTTTATTAATTATCTATTGAGAGACAACTGTGGGAGGAAGGGAATGCCTTTGTCAAATAACCCAGTATTCTTTGATGTTGGAAGAGAATGGCAGAATAACGAAGAACTTTAAATGAAGGAATAGTGAGTAGCAGTCTTCCAACCCCATTTAAAATCCCTTGGTTTTAATACTGCAGATGCTGTCACCAGTGTTTCAGAGCTTTCTACTTGATTAGTCATAATTACAACCATCAAACAGAACAAAACATGGTTCTTCTACACATGTACACCTTTCTAACCAGGTGGCTAGCTTTACCTGCTCCCTATGCCAAATTATGGTTGTTCCAGAGGACTTGGTGCTAATTCAGCTTCTGTTAGTTTTTAATTGTTACAATGCCAGTACTTTACAATCCACTAGAGACACAGATGGATTAAAGCTTGGCATGAGGCCCCTTACATGGGTACCATACAGGTCTAGGAACAGCCAGCATTTATGATCAGTACTCATTTACCCCAGGGTTCTGTGCTGTTTCGTAGCCTCTTGTTTCTCTACCTGGAACTGGTCGGTGTCCTACTCCAGAATGAGTCTCCATGGGACAGAAATAAATTAAACTCATTCTCAGGTAAGGTATTTGAAATAATAGAATCGTAGAATCGTCTGAGTTGGAAGAGACCTTTAAAGGCCATCTAGTCCAACTCCCCTGCAGTGAACAGGGACACCTAGAGCTGGATCAGGTTGCTCAGAGCCCAGTCCAGCCTGACCTTGAAGGTCTCCAGGGACAGGGCATCCACCACCTCCCTGGGCAACCTGTGCCAAAATGAAATGAAACAGTCTGCTACAGTTCAGATGTGTACTGTAAGGACAATGGAAAAGTCCATGAAAATGTGAGAAATGATCACGAGTCGAATAGGGAAACTGAGGCACACATCTTGTGAAGCAGCATTAATTATTTATTTAGTCGTGATTGCAATCACGGGAGCACTCCCTTCCAGTCAGAAGGAGGGTGCCCACTTTGTCGAAAAATGCACAACTTTTTAGACCATTTCTTGCAAGGCAGGACCACCCTTTCCCTCATCTGCAGCCTATCGAAAGCTAGTACCAACAGTAAATCTTCCACACCAGGTGTCTTGGCCCAATCTGTTATTTATGAATCCATACATTCCTAAGCGTCTATATTTTTATACTATTTTTATACTTATCTTGTACATCCTGATCAGCAATTGTTTTAATAAGGAACCAGATGTGAACATTCTACAAAAGGATGTGAACGTTCTACAAAAAGATGCGAACATTCTACAAAAGTTAAGAAGTTCAGTTCAGGTAAGCAACCAGGCCCTCCATCTTAATGCAAGAACTTCCATTTTGCAAAAACACATCTTAGCCTAACTCTTACGATTCCCCCTTTTTCTTTTTTATTTTTTTTTATTTTTTTTTTATTTTTTGTGTTTTTACACAGAGATTAACATCACTATCTACTGAAAAGTTAATATTATTTCTTTTGTAATTCTCCAAACTGGAATATATAGCACAATTAGCAATAGCAAGCAGATAGCATTTAAACACATTACAACCACAATAGGATGGAGCATCCTATTGAGGAGTCCCGCAGAAGTGGGTGACCATCCAAAAAGGATATCCCACCATCGGTGCTCTCCATCCTGCTTCACCCAATCCATGACATGATGTATTTCTTCTACATCATGATGCACTGTAATCAGGGTCTTTTGTCTATTTTCTCTGGCTTTCTCCAGCAACTGCTCCAAATCCTTGTGTTGTAATAACAGTTGTAATCACCAGTTTAATGTCCATTCCAGTAGGGTTGTAATAACTTCTTCACCAGTTTAACGTCCATTCCAGTAGGGATCAGTGGTAAGTCTTGAATCAACGTATAATGAGACTGCAGCAGTTGATAAGATGTGACAGGAGCAGCATAAGCAAAATCGCACCCTACTATGTCAGTAAAATTATAAACACAAACTTTAGTACGATTATTTACGGTTACAGTCATGTCATCAATGCCAATGAAATCACAAAGTGTCCTCATACAAACACAACCTTTCCCTGTATATACAAGTACAGTCTCAGGATTCTCATCAAGATGTATTTAAAAATGACACACATTTCGTTCAGTGTCAAGACAGATGTCTTGGGCTTTGAGAGTGTTACTTTCACAAATGAATCCTTGCTGTTCTCGTACCGTGCAAGCACTTATGTCGATTGTCTTCCATTTCCCTGCCTCACGGTAGGCCACACCGGATGTTCAATTGGATAAAGAACGGATCCGCTCTGGTTTAGGCCTAAAGCGATTATCGGGTATATTGTATACAATGAGGCTTGGGTTATGGTCATCACAAAGGCTGTGGTTACATCATTAATCGGATCATAGGCGAAATTAACCAAATTCCACCTAGACTGGTATTCTCTTTCAAGATCATTTGAATTGTCCCAGACAGTCTTTGGAAATTCTTTGGGTAGGGTACCTTCTTCCGTCTCTCTTATTATTGCAGATTTCATAGTCTGCATCCAAAATTTTGGTGAGACCAATGACAGACTGCTACAACAGGGTGTGTTAGTGTAAAGTTATGCCAACAGTCTGGTTCTGGATTGACACAAGACACATTGCGTCCATTCTCGTAATCTTCCACAGGGGTGACAGATATCTGGGATGCCTTTCTGTAAGTTGTTCCATGTTTCATTCTGCAACCTACTTGGATTTTCTCTCCAATTTTTCCCACTAGTGAGAATGCCCGATTAGGTCCATCCCAGACCCGCTCCTGTTTAGAGTATGCCTGGTCCCCATGCAGAACCACAGTAGTTAAACTCAAATCTCGATATCCAGTATCAGCTGGACTAATTCCTGTAATTATGGTATATTGAGTCTGTGCATGCAGCCATTGCCATTTTAGGTCTTCCTGACTACAGGCTTTCCCTATTATGATCACAGAAATAATACCTCCTTCATCATCAATGTTGTTTATCCAATTAAAATATACCCTTTTAATGCTGAATCCACTCAGCACCTTGTCCTTTAATTTGGACAATGATAATTTGAACTTATTTGCCAAATGCCTGATTCAATTTATAAACAACAGATTGGTTCACAATTCCTTTTCATTTTCCCCCACTAAGAAAAATAAAAGCTACAAACCAGCAAAGGCTTTTAACTGGTATTTCTTTATAAAAGTACTTGTATCCCCTTACTGGTCCTTTTGGCCAATTCCCAGTTTCCCAAAACTGGAAACACTGATTCACCCTTTCCCCTAACAATGGGTGGATCCCTTGGATACTCCAAATTTCTCTATGTTTTTTAATAACACNCAGTGTGTATATGTTAGTCCTTCCTCCCACTCACAGGTTACATTCATTCTCTTGGTTCTCTAGGTGAAGGCTATTGATTCCTTTTCTTTTGTGGATCTTCTTCTTCCCAAGTACTGGGGTCTGTAGAGGCTTTTACACGAGTGTAGTGTGTCCACCCTTTTTCTGCAGTTCTCACAGCTGTGTTGGTGGTTAGCAGTACCTGAAATGGTCCTTCCCCCATCGGGTTGGAGATTTGATTCCTTCCCAGTCTCCAGAGGGAGACCCAGTCTCCCTCCTGGAATGAGTGTACTGGAAATTCCAGAGGTGGAGTCTGAGCCAATAGTCCACGAACCTTAAGAGACAATAAGGAAGAAGACACCACGAGTATATAGTCCTTTACAAACTTATCTTTGGTTTCAAGAGTAGGCACCACACCACTCCCCCCTAGGTACAGCAGTCCAAATAGCATTTTGTATGGTGACACTGCTATGTGCTTTCTAGGAGCAGTTCAAATCCTGAGGAGAGCTAAAGGCAAACATTTTGTCCATGGTAATTTAGTTTCTAGAACCAGATTTGACAGGTGCTTCTTCAATGTTTGATTCATCCATTCTAGTTTTCCAGAGGAGGGAGGATGCCATGGACTATGAAACTCCCATTTTACCCCTAAAATTCTCATTAATTCTTGTAAAATATTTGAAGTAAA
>VXAV01002001.1:150953-168710 GCA_013399715.1 Alectura lathami | reverse complement strand
AAAAAGATAAAAAAGATGTATTAACTCATAGCTACACTAGCCAGAAGTGCTAGACAAATTGAGTACTTCCTGAAAACAGAGGTGTCTGTTAGAGGTGCTTCTGTAGATTATTGACAGTGGAGTTGTTTTTCTTGTGCACTGCAGGGAATACAGCCTGGTTTTACAGAGCAGTAAAGAGCTGTCAAACATGTGCTGTAGATTCTCCACTGGTTTGATGAGCATGCTGAGATGGAAATGTAACAGATTATTCCTCTCAGAATTAATTGAAGTAACTTCCTTTCCTCAACCTTTTCTTTTCTCTCCTTCTTCCCCTTTTCACTTTCAGCTCGATATGCAGTTGGCAGAAATCCATTACTAACCATGCCAGAAGAAATGGCTTTTTATACAGAAATGTAGGAAAAACAAATTAATTGTGTCAATATAAGCAAAATTCAGTAGTTCCACTGTGGTAGAATCATGATGTGTCATGGACAACATCTGAAGGCAATCATAAAGCACTCCTGGAAGCCCTTTGACAACAGAGTTTCCTAGCCTCTCCTCACTGTTCCACTGTAGCAACTAATTATATTTATCATAACTATTGTGTAACATTTATTATAAGAATATAATAATTTGATCATTGGTTTTACCAAGTTCTTATCCAAAACAGAGTGTAGGTATGCAGCACTAAACTTTCGATAAGGTCCAAGACTTTGAAAAGTATTCTAGCTCTGGAAAGGTGCTGGCTCTTATTTTACTACAGTTTACACCTATAGCAATAATAAGTAGATAATAATAATACATAGAGGATGTCAGACATTACATTAACTGTTCACCATTAACATGTAAATTAATATCTGCCCTAAAAAAATAGCATAAATCAGTGAAATCCATTTCTATATACAATGCTTACAGCTAGGGTCAGTTTGTGAACTAAAAGCCACTGAAAAAAAAACAGAACCTGCCATATAAGTCCTCTCAGAAGAAGAATTTAAACTGCAGCAGTCACTTAGCTTTGAATATGATGAGTTTAGAAACTTCAAACAGGTTATGGAAATGCCAAACAGAAGTGCCTTACAGTTTCCCCTCTTTTAATTTGTTTATCTTCCTATTCAAGAAGAGCTGCAAGACCAGGTGGGAAAAAACAAAGAAACAAACAAAAAAATCCCAACAACCACACCAAAAGGGCGCCAATAAAGCAGAGTGCCAGTTAAAAAATAACACTTCAAAGCTACTCACTGCTGTATCTTCAGACTTTATCCAAACTGTCTATAAAATAAAATGGGATGTCAGAATGTCCAGAGATATAGAAACAGACAAATCTCTTTCTGTGATAAAACACTTTATTATCTAGTTTATAAGGAAATACAGCTGAGGAAATATATCTATAAATAGCCAAGGTAATTGTATCCCCAGTCATTAGCAGCGGCAAGGTTCAGCTTCAGACAAGCAAGTATTCCATTAAATTGAGTTTTCCTTTTCAAAATCTGATTAGAAAAACAAGCACAAATATAACAATTGTCACCCACCATTTGAAATAATGCCTTTAAATAGATGGTGAAAATGATCTTACTTCTGGATGAAAAACAAATGAAAAACAAAACAGATAAGCACAGACACATCTCTGAGAGAAATAATGGGACTGTTCCCAAAGCAGAAGGCAGATTGATCTGCACCTGACAGCCAGCCAAATGGAGAAGACATGACCTGTGCTCTGGTTAGCAACACTTTTGATTTTACTTTCAGCTGCACTAAATGCATCAGTACACATCTGTCTTTTCATTGCTCACTGAGTGCTTCTGCATCCGTTGGATATAAGCTCCACGATCCTATCCAGCTCCTCTTGAAGCAGTCAGCACAAAAAGGCTGGGAAAAGAAAAGCTTGCTCAGTGTTACTGTAAAAAAATCAACTCTTGTCTCCTGACAGCTGCTTCTGGCTGTCTCATTGCTGCCTCAAAATGACAACTCCGTCCTCATTTTGTACTGGGGAGGATGAATGCATGTAAAGTTTGACAGACTGATGGCTGATGGAGTTGTTTCTTGCCATGAGAGTTTCCTCTTCCATTTCCAGCTTCCTTATGATCATTCATAAAGGCAATCTAGGCAGGCCACCAGCTCCAGATTTGCTCCAGATTCAAACAAAAGCTCACTACTGTGGCAATAGCTATCATCTAAATTATTGGGCTCAATCTAAGTATATTTTCATTTTACTAATCCTATACTATTTAACTCTATGAAATGGATTCAGCATTGAATGTGTGTTTCATAGCATTTAGTAATTGAATGTCAAAAAAAAAAAAAAGTGTTGCAAGGAACTCCCTCCAGTGATATTTTTTCCAATAAAAAACTTCACTTTTCAACAGTAAATAGAATATTTTGGATCCACAGGACAGTGCAGAGAGATAGACAGTAAGATGGAGGAGAGAGCAGGCAGAGCCAGCCCCGAGAACTCTGCAGTTTATCAAAACATGTGGTAGCTTTTCAGGTACCTTGACAGGAGAGATAAAATACCTCACATTTACTAGAGGTGCCTTTTCCCACCTAGCACATACCTACATACACAGTGGAGTTTCAGAGAGACCCTTTCTAAGAAATAACACACAGGATTACTCTGCAGCATTTCTATTACCATTCTTAAATGGGTTCTTGCTTCCAGGTCACACAGATAAGTAGCTTCTTCAAGGAAAAACGCTGGACAGAGAAACTGCTAACCTATCTGCAGCATTTTCCTGCACCTGCCTGTCATTCACGCAGCCACAATGTCTCTCAGCCCTCTTCTGCAACATGGAGAGCCACAGACTGGCAGCCTCTTATGTCTGGCAGTCCTGCTGCTTGCGTGTTTGCTGTTTGCAGACTGCAAAGGAGCTGATAGCACAAAAGCGTTCAGCATAAAACCCCCTTATGATCTCTATGGTCTTTCAGCACAGAGATGGCTTGTCAAAACAAGAGATAAAAACCCTGAAGAATTTTGGTGCCATGGAAACTGAACAATTAACAATTGTACTTTTTCTTACTTCAGCTGGAACTGTGCTTGAGCCTGTCTTTTAGCAGAAAACTGTTAAAAACCTCCCTGTGACTTAGGTAGCAGTGGAGTGGAGTGGACAGAAAACACTGCAAAGAAGAGCTCTTTGGAAAGCACAGAGCAGTGGACAGCAGAAGCAAGGGCAAATGGCTCAGGAAAGGAGAGAGCTTGGGGGAACATCAAGGCTGGAAAGATTATCAGTCTGATGCCTCAAGGGTTTTATATAGCAAAGCAACATTTATTAAGATTCAGGAGCGTATAGAAAAGGCAGGGACACAGGGGAAGATGCTAGGGACCATAAACAGCCTTTCCTGCAAGCTATTTTGCAACAAAGGTCACTGTCTTTTCCTTTGGCACTATACATTTGCAAGCAGCTCCTGTTCTACAGACCTCTGACGTAACAAGAGGACAACTTCCTTCCGCCAGCCCTCCTCACCTCAGGCCTCGCTGACAGCAGCTTCTGCATTGACCTCTTCAAGCTAAGCTAAACCAAGGGCCTTCTGCTTTATTTTCCAGCACCATCCACACACTGTATTGCTTAGAAATGAAAGAAGTGACGGAGCACCGGCACGGGCTGCCCAGAGGCTGTGGGGTCTCCTCCTTGGAGATCTCCAGAAGCCGCCTGGACGTGGGCCTGGGCACCCTGCTCTGGGTGGCCCTGCTGGAGCAGGGGTGGGACCAGATGGAGCCGGAGGGCACCGCCAGCCTCAGCCATGCAGTGGTCTGTGAGCTTTACCAACCAGTCTGCACTGCTATGTTGCGTACTGAGGTTTGTGCTTTCCTTTATGTTTTGGTGAATAAGAGGACAATGCCTCCCTGTTTTACTGTTCCTGTTTCTGGTTGTCTCCAGAGGGTCAAAGGTCAAACTGAACATTCAGTAGTCTTTGCTGCAGTTTGGACAAACACACCAAAGAAAACCTAATTGTGCATAGCAAAGTACATGGAAACCACCTCCAACTCCGAAGTCCCTGAGCTGAAAACAGGGGGAGGATGGGAGCCTATCTGAAGGAATTACCATATAATATACCTTGATTATTATATTATTTATTAAGCATTCACCTTTGGCCACCTTCAAAAATACGACACTAACTTAAGGTGGACTTTTGGACTCGGCAGGTCTTCCAACCCCACATTAGCTGCTGGTGCTGCTGGGACATCTGTTCATTGGGACAACACACAGAGGCCAAAACCTCTCCAAAACCAGTTTGTGTGCATTGATTAGAATATTTCTAAGGAAATGTTTCATCTTCTCTGGCAGGCAACAGTTTGAACAGTTTCTCAGGAAACTTTGTATGCTTGTCCCCGGCTCCCACAGTTGTTACCAGTTCAGGTTGCTTTCCATAGTATAACACAGGGAAAAAATAAAAAAATAATTGTTAGTTTTTAAAATCTCCAATTCTTCACACATGAACTTTATCACTGCCCTGATCTTTTGATCTTTTCCTTTCTTAAGTCACTAGCCAAAATCTAAAAAAGTCACTTGCATTTCTTAAAAAAAAAAAGATATTTTTCCATTAGCTGTGAAACTTGAAGGAACCGACAATGTATATTTTTCTTCCTCTTTGTATTTTCTGAGTTTTCTTTGTCATGGATGTCAGACAAACTGATACCTTTTCTCCTTTTCTGCATCCTCTGCTGTCATATAAAAGCAATGAATATGTCTATGGACAACATCCTCTCCACACCCATCTTGTAAAACTGCTTTCTAGGAAGCAGGAGATTGACAGATTCCAAGTTCTCTCTGCACAGTAACACCCCTTTAGATTCAGGTGCTGTAGGTCTTTAAATTTACACACATATTCAAACTAGCAGGCAATAGTTATTACTTCAGAAGTATCTTGCCTACTTCGAGAAACCATTGGACTTGCAAATTGCTATCACTAGGTCTTTACTTTTCAAACTAGCCCTACTGAATTTATGGAAGTATTCATTACAATTGAGAGTTCAGTGCTGCCTGTGTTAAGAATGAAATACAGTTTCATACCTGTACTAAACAAAAAAGCATTATTTTAGATTTCTAGCTAAAACAATTAGATGCCTACACAGCAGAGTAGTCCTTAGCCAAGCCATGTAAGCAGCCCATTCAGCTGTACTGGCTCCATTTTCTAGGACTATCTCATCTGAAACTCATTCTGATGTTATTCCAGAGCTTTGCAATATGTAGTGAAGACATGCTCTGCATATATTTTGACACAGCTCTAAGTCTGTCAGTATGCAACAACATACACACACTTAAATCCTACTAAATGCATTATGAGCAGGCACTTGCATCAGTAAATTTACAAGGTTAAACTTCAGTTTTATTTTTGATTGCATTCCACAGGAGCCAGCTGAAATTACTGCCTTTACATATATGAGTGCAACTAGGCAAGATTATGTTATCCTCTTAGATAAGAAATGCAGTTACTTGCATTAACTGCCTTTTATTGTCTCATTCTAGTAAAACAGCAATGACATCTGTATTTTTCACAGCCAAGCTTCAGCATAAGCACATCTGTCACGATCCCAGAACACATTGAAGATCTCTTCTGCTTCATGTGTGATTTTCTCAGTTCCCCCTTCCCAATCTTTCCCTCCTCAAACAACATTCAAGGACTCACTTCCCTCCTCCAGATCTATGTCTGAAAAGCAATCGACTCATCTTCCAGGAGTCAGACACATGCTGTCTTGTACTAGCTGTTAATTTTAAAGAAGCTGAGGTTTACAATAGCTCTGACATTTACTCTAGAGGATTTGTGCTCCTGAATACATTTATGTAATTTGTTTATTCCCAGTTGTTTCTGAAACCTAGATAAAGGCAAATTTTGATCATTACAAGGTATTGGCCTTGAGTGTTTCTTAACTACTTTGAGGATCCCTTTGCTTCTTGCATCACTTCTACAACTACTGTGCAACTTCAGCTGTCCCTGAATAGTTAATAATCTAATTTGGTGTGTCTTCAATGAGTCTAGATAGACAGATAGGCAGATAAATCAAATAAATATATATATTTGTATGTATAAAATGCATCAAGATATATGCCTATTTATTTAGTACATATATAATATGCTCCAAGGTGCTTATGTCTTATTAGGCTCCAAGTATAATATGATCAAATTATACATGAGAATTTAAAAGGAACAAAAAAAATTTAACTACCTGAGCCCAATGCCAGCTAGAGGAATGCCTTTCAGGCATGAACATTGCAGTGAATAAGAAAAAAGCCCTTCCAGATTATGCAAACAAACAGAAGACTGTGAGTGTGAGCTGGAGAAAGGGAAAGAGGAAGGTAGACCCAGAAAGAACGAGAGAGTGAAAAACAGAACTAGGGAAAACGATTTCGTTACAAGCCTGCAGGCTAGAAGTAGGCAAGAAGGCACTGCACAGCTCCTTTTCTTGTAGAAAACATGAGCACTCAAGCTACCCTCTGTCCTGTAACAGTGTGATGGCATTAACCCATTTCCTCTCAAACCAGACAAGAGTGGCAGCCTCTAAAAAATCCACTAATGGCACAATAATATCATAGCTCCTGGCGAGGCAGGATGGAAAGCAAGTGGAGCATACAAAACATGAACTTTGGGAGGTGATTGTTTAAATCTACAAACAGACAAACTCAATTTAAATAATTCCTCTGATGTGATCTTATATCTCTACAAGAAAATCCCTAAAAAGTACAGTGTTGAATAATGTGAAATTACTGTTTGAGCAACCCAAGGATAATGCAAAATTTCTGTTTAAGTGTTAGCTGCCTAAATATATGAATCAACAACAAAAAGCTTTAAAAAGTTAAAAATAATGAAATTTTCTTACAGTGACTTGCTACCATTTTCATATCGATTCATACAGATGTTCAATTTTGATGAAAATTGGGAGTGTATTAACATGCATGTTAATATTTCAAAATTCTTCAGTTGTACTACAAAACTGCCTAAAATATATGGCACAAACCAGGAAAATATAAACTATCAATAGTACATGTTTTAATCTAATCAAGTTCAGGTTACATTAAAAGTAATTAATAAACTGATTTAGGGATTAAAACCTAGTCCTAATCTTCAGAACTTTCCAAGCCAAGTTAAAAGGTGGCTAAATGCTTCCAGTGCTTAAGAAAAGACTTTGCAGAAGGCAAGTTCTCGCTGCAGTGCCATTCAGCTGTCCACAGCAAGTCTCTTCTTCGTGTCTCCAGCCACAAAGCGTACTCTACCTTCACATTTGCCCACAGTTTTGGTGTATGTTTTTGGTGTTTTAAACTTGGCCATTTGAAGACAACAATAATTTCGTGGTTTTGTTCATGTTTGCCAAAGTTAGAACTTCTAGTAGTCAATTATGTCAATAGCTAGGTTACTTAGGTGTTCAGAGCCTAAACAAACTGCAGGCAGAAAGGAGAGAGAAAAACAAAGCTTTTTCCAACAGAATAAAACATAGTGGGCAAATGCAACTACTCTATTATCAGAAGAAAAAAAATACCTGCATGAAGCATTTTCCATCCGCTGTGATTAACTTCAGATACCAATAAAAACAACATACTAGTTACTGCATTTGCAGCACACTTAATGCCAGTACCTTTTCCTCATCTGATCTAGGAGCTATATATTTATCATTATTTACAGTCAGAGGAACCTGACAAACCAAACTACAGACTGTGCTCATTGGTGTACAGACAGTTTGCCCCCATGTAAGGAAAAAGGTTGTGTGAGACCCTTACACGTTTTGCAGACACAGATACACGCAAAAACAGGTTGGAGATGCTGTTGCTGAATGCTGAGGAACCCTTGTTCTGAGTATAGCTAAAGGCACCGAATTGCCTAGATGGAAATGGATTGGAAGTGGATGGAAACTGCTCTTTCTGCAGCACGGAAGACAGAGAGGCAGAGGACTGATTGTTCCTGAAGTTAAATGGGGATGAGATGAGGTATATTCTTTCAGGAATTTTAAGGGTTTGGGAATAGAAGCAAAGCTTTCCCTTGGGATGAATAAGAGAGAGATATTGTATCTAGTACAGACAGGGAAGATCAGAAAAAACCTGTCAGGAAGATGTAATGTTAATCATTGCCCTCGCTGGTGGACATTTCTAAGACATCTTTGGAATCTAACGAAAAGCTGTGATTTTGCAGCCACTTCACAATGCCATAGAGCAGGTTCTGCTGTCAAAAGAACCTGTCCCTGTCTCCTCCCTGTAAGTGCCAGCCCTGTCCAGCGTCACTCCACGTTTCTACTGGCACAAGTAGCATTCATGCTAAAGCTCATGAAGGTTATCCCAGCTTAAGGTGGTCACGAAACTCACATTACAGTTTTGGCAGAGTGAGAGTAGAATCTGAAGGGCAAACAAAGTGAAATGCATGCATGTCTGTAACCAATTGTGAAAAACTCCTCTTGCTCTGACATATAGTCGTGATCATAAAGAAATGCACATCTACCATGTTTTTTTTTGGTGTGACTATAAATCCATCTATTTCTGAAAAGCTGAAACACTCATTTTTTATTCTTTTGTGCTGTTGGTATATCTATGTACTCACTTACCACACACTTCTCTGCAGTTGCCAACACTTGCAATTCAAAAAATGAAGAGATCTTAGAAAAGTCTCTTCAAAAAGGTTTTGAATATTATAGGTAGTGGAAGATATTTTCTCTGATGTACATCCTCTTTTTTTACTTCACATCTTCTCTTGGTAAAGGCTATTTGTGTTTTTTCTTTCCTACTTTCTCTTTTGTTCAAACAAATAATCCCCAGAGAAGATATACAAGAGGCGTAAGCTGGGGAGATGCTCTCACCACCAATCATAACTGGCAGATTTACAGCAGCTGTGAGTCTGTTTCATTATCACTACATATATTTGAGGTAGAATCTGAGATAGAAAATGTTCCTATTTTAAATTTGCTAAAGACAATTTTCTAAACAGCAGCGGTTACTTTTGTCTACAATCTGATATTTCAAGAATCCTTGATCACAGGCGAAAGTGTCCTTATGCTTGCTTCAGAGTGAGAATCACTTGTATTTTCATAGCATTTCTTTTACTGGCAGAGAAAGGCAAAAAAAAAAAAAAAAAAAAAGAGTCAAAAGTGGGAAGCAGCAGCCAAACACTGCTAAACTAGAAACAGACTGGAAAGGAGGATCTGGCTAGTACATCCTCTGAATTCTTCAGACAAAGGTTGGTCTTTTTATTCGATTTCTTCAGATCAGGGCTGGATGCCCTTTCCTGAAGATCGATTTTACTCTAAGACAAAGTTATCGACCTCAACAGAACAATACGTGGATGGAAGCCCAGTTTAAATGAGCAGCATACAGCTGCAACCACTTCACATCAGCGAAGAGTTTAACTATATCCACTGGGACTAACATGCAGACCTTCTACCCTTCTCCCATTCTGCCCTTCTCCCATTCTGCCCTTTCCTTGAGAAACCTGCAGCTGAGGTGCTAGTGGATGTGACTGTCTGTGACTGGTGTCATAAAGATCTGTCAAAAGAAAATGATAGTTCCCCTCCAATCTTAAAATTCATCCATCTGTAATTATCGTTAACTTTTCTAACTGTGCATGGTAACAAATATTCTATTCCAACAAAACAATCCTATATGCTGTATCTAATATCAAATGCGCAAGAGTAGTCGTGATTAAAATGCTGGAGCGCTCCTGTTGTTAGTAACTGAGGATTGGTATTAACAGTCTAGCAGCAAACAAAGCTGCTCATTTATTTCCAAAAACCTCCCACTATCATATAATAAAATAATTAAGAATGTTTGATTCTAATGGCATCCTGGCAAAGAAGGGGAGAATAAAGGAGTTCTGTCAAAGCAAATACAGTTTCAAATATCAAAGCTTCAGCTTGTGAATGAAAAGATACCCAGATTTTTCAGTAAATAAATATCAAAAGCAGTCCTGTCTAATTAGAATTATTATTTCTTTTTAAAATTTGTTCTGCAGTGATTTTTTTCTTTACTTGTGTAGTTTGGCAAGGCAATCTCTCTGCAACAGCTGGGTAAAGGCATGCAAGCATTCAAAGCAAAAAATCACAGCACACTTGTGGATCCACCATTTTGTCCTTACGTGGATTTACCCACATGGCATTTGGAGTCACTGGAACTGGCATCAGGTACAATGTAAAGTTAAGCAAATGTAGCGCTTAAGGTATCAGCAAGCCTTAAGTAATTTATAGATTTGACACTCACATGGTTTGGACTCTTTTTGTGTGTGTGAATTGCTATGTTTCAATACATGTTTTGCTGTGTAAAACATATGAGCTTTAGGGGTTTTTATTAGATCCTGTCTCAATTTGCCAATGCTGAACTTGCAACTTGCAAAGGTCTTTTATGCTGTGAGATTTTCTGGTTCGAAGAGGCAAAACTTCTGTCTTATGACTCCTATCACCATACTCCTTTCTTGATCGTCGGCATTTGCCTCCGGATACCATTCAACCACTCAGCAATGCAAGTCTGGTCCCTGTTAGATGTGATCATGACTGCATTTCTGTTGAAATGTTTTTACATTATTTGTAGGACCTTATCTGGCATAAAACTTGCTAATAAGTTAACTTGTCAACTTTATTTTATTTTATTTTATTTTTTTCTGAAACAAACCCAACAAAATTAGTTTTTATTGGCACTTTGTATCATGAGACTGTGGACTTTCTGATCTTGGACTATGAGGCTAATACCAGATCTTGTCATCAGATGCTATGGCTACCTCATCAGCTGGCCTTGTTTAGATCTATTTTGTTTACAGTAATGAGCAATGTTCCAAATACTTCATTCCAGTTGCAACTAAAATGCAGGAGATAAAATGTATATGCAAAGCAATAGAAATTCAAACCACTGTTGTTACAAAAGAGCAGCAGAAAAATGTGCTTTCAAATTGCATGTAAGTCATCATCTCAGATAAATTATAACAGACATTATGAAATCCAAATGCTTATTATCTGCACCATAGTAGAAAACTTAGATGTATAAAAATCCATTGGCTCTCTAGAGCTCTAGCTCTAGTAATAAACTTGTAATTTGTCACCCAAACTGACGAAAGTTGAATAATCCCTAATCCTTTCATATTAACCTTATTTAACTTTTATTACTTCCTATGCTTCTGCTAGGAAACAAACAGGGACATTGCAAAGATAATTAGGCAAATACTTTCCTCAGAAACATCTTGCAAAAAAGCAGACATCTTTTTACTGTATCTTCACATTTATGCAGTACACATGAAATATTTACTACCTTGTACAATTCAGTATGTTTTATTTGTTCATTATGCTCTGTAGTTATGAGAATACAGTCTTGTCTTATATGTTGAACTTCACCAAAATTATTTATCAGCTCCTAATGTGAGAAACGCTCATGAGTCAAATAGGGAAACTGAGGCATACATCTTGTGAAGCAGCATTAATTATTTATTTATTCGTGATTGCAACCGCGGGAGCTCCCCCTTCCAGTCAGAAGGAGAGTGCCCAACTTTGTCGAAAAATACACAAGTTTTTATACCATTTCTTACAAGTCAAGACCACCCTTTCCCACATTTGCAGCTTATCCAAAGCTAGTACCAACAGTAAATCTTCCACACCAGATTTCTTGGCCCAACATGTTATTTATGAATCCATACATTCCTAAGTGTCTCTTATATCAGACTAGGAAGTAATATTTTTTATATTATCTTATCTTGAACCTCCTGCTCAGCACTTTTAGTGAAAAACAACTTATGAAACTACATTTTGCAGGAAGGTGAAAAGTTCATTTCAGCCAAGCAGCTAGGCCTTCCATCTTAATGCAAGAACTTTCATTTTGTAAAAACACAGCTTAGCCTAACTCTCACACTAATACCCAATGAATATGTGGAAATTTCAAATGGAATAAATATATGTAGTATCTAACTCTCTAGACAGGGGAATTAACTGCTTTCTGCACAGGGTTTATATGAAACTCCTCCAGAGTCGTCCAGTACAAGTTAATTACTGGTTCCATCTTATGGTTAAAGTGTTGATGAGTTTGTAAACAAAAATGCAAATTATTTATCTCAGGCACCGCCAGCCCTGCCCACCTCCAGGGCCCCCCCATGATCGGGAACCCCACACCTGCCCTGGGACCTCAGCAGGGCCTGGCTCCAACTCCCAACAGCCTTGCCCTGCCCAGCCATAGGCCCGGCTGAGCTGGGTCTGTATGCTGGCCCACGGCCTGGCCTGGCCTCGTCCCAGCCCCAGGACCCTCTCTGGCCATCACAGAGTGTTGAAGCTCGCTGCCCTTGCCCGCCCCAGGCAGACGGGGCAGGATGGGCCTGTGACCAGCAGGTGCTGTGAAGTTTCCAGATAAAAACCTCAAATGGAATCCGAGAAGCTCAAACCTGCTCAAAGGTCTAGCAGGAGGTTTAAGAGCAGAAACTTCCACTGACTCCTTCAGAGATGTGACAATGGCATTTTAGTTAAAATGATGAGCTCACAGCAGCCCGATGAAAGTTTTATGTCAACGGCTGATGTCTTTAGCACAAGACATTGCACAATTCTCAATTGAGAATTCAATTCAATAGAGCCTTCTAAGACTTTCCTGTGTGACAGCTTCCTCTGCTCTCTAGCTGACAAAAACCATGCAAAAAGCTAAGTAGCAAGTTTTTTTTTCATGCTTGTAACATGGCACTCTTCCATTTTTAGGTTATTGATTCTACTCCAGTGCTACTGAGAGAGCACGTCATCTGCCTGAAGGAAGAAGTCTGATCTAGGTGAATGTAACGGCATTTTGAAACACAAGTATTATTTAGTGCTGCTCTAATATTTATTTTCCTTGAATACCAGATTATTTTTTTAAATGTCTTCTGTGACTGCAGAGCAACTCCAGTTAGGGTCACAGGAAGGAAAGCAGCTGTTTAAGTTGGCTGTTCAGAAGTTTCATTCACCATCTCAGGAAATAATGCTTTGGGGACTCAGAATTCTTAGAAAACCATTAATGTTTTTTCCACACTAAGCTGATATTTTCATCACAAATATATTTTATTCTTCAAGAACTCTCCTTTCCTCTCTATCCTGATCAACTCAGAGCAAAGGGTGTAGATACTAATTGGAACAGCTCTCAGATAAATATGTTCCAGGAAGGTGCTACATTTCCTGTCTTCTACTCACTGAAGAAGAGAACGATAATGATCAAAATACGAAATCCTCTGGATCATGGAGAACCCACATAATTAAAATTAATTTATGTAGGCAGAGGAAAGGGGCAGCAAGTCATTATTTCAGGCTTCAGCTGCGTGTGAAGTGTATTAAATATTCACAGCTATCCGACTCTCCGAGAGCACACTGAGCCAGTAAACCCTTCAAACAAAATTCCTTTGTGTAACTTCAGTCATGATGACTTTCAAAAAGAGCAGTCTTGAGCTATTGCTCATAATGCCATATTTGGCATTACATTAGCTAGTTAGGGGTGACAGCCCTCCATAATATACCTTTGTTTCTGGGTAATACAGATGGCTAAGTTTCTATGGATCAAGTATCAAGGCTTATCTGTGGAATATTTCATCAGATGAAAAGGTATGTTCTGAGATATACCAAATAAAAGGTTCAATTAATCTTGTTACCACTTTTCACTTCTGTCTTTGTACAGGACAGAGGTGGAGGTTCCTTGTAAGTAGCAAAGGAAAGTGGGGAGGACTTTGAAGGAAAACAGAAAAGCACTGAGAAAAACTCAGGCATATGGATTTTCCAGAGTGCAATCATTGGTATGGATCAGGAAGAAACAATGTTGAGCAGAGGGAAAAGGAGAAAACAGAACACAAAATATATATTTTACCTAGAGTTTGACTGCTAGAAACAAGGTGTGTTAGTAAACTATGACTGCTTGATCTACAGGACAAGTAAATTATCACCAGCCATCACTTCTAAGCTACTGACAAGGTTTCCCATTGATTCCAGTGTACTGTGTACAAGAAGGTACATAATGAATTGCTCACCGTGTGCATACTTTCACCGAGACTATGCCTCAACTCACCTATCTCAAACTAAAAATACATATTATTTTTAAAAAATACTATGACATGCTGAAAAAAATGTCTATTTAGTAAAACAACTCTGTGAAAGAAACATACGTTTTTGTTCTCAGTTTATCACAATAGAAACATGTTCGTTTAAATATGAGAACTCTTTTTTTTTTTTTTTTGAGTTTTATCTTTACCGTTCTTCAAAGTATTTGCCTCCAAAACATATTTTCAGTCATCTTCTCAAACTCTGTCACTTAGCTTCTGAGAAGGTAAATGTAAACCTTTAACCTTGTAAATCAATAAATCATTTTGAGTTTGCTGAAAATATAAAATGAGTTCCTGAAATGTAATAGCTGTGCTGCTAATTCTTTCTATTATTTCTTACTCCAGCTGCCTAACATTCGCTGGCACTATTTGGGAGAACATGTTTTTTTTTTTCTCTGCAAGTACAGCATTAAGAACTGCAGAAATCCACTTCTGGGTTTCAGGACTAGTACTCCAGTAAAAATAACAAAATGTGTTACACTCACACTTTAGGATCTGCTGTGGGCTAAACATGTATGGAAAAAAAATTCAAAGCACACCCAGAATTTTAGGGCATACCAAAAATGATGGGAGTGAGGAAGTGCTGGCCTGCACCAGGCAACTGTGAGAGATCAGTTGCTAGCAGAAGTCGCCTACAGCTGCTGCACTGGGGGCTGCCATTCCAGCACCTGATGGGTGAGGAGATTGCCTAGGACTTTGATAGCAATCTGTACTGCCATAGCTCAGCCACTGGCAGACACATCTCATGGGGCTTTTAGAGAACAGCAGCCTGGTGTCACAGTTACATCAAGTGAGAGATGTTGTCAGGGAACACATCATGGCCTAGGACGTCCTGCTGGTCCACTGCTTTAGTTACACCATCATTTTCTTGCAGTTTTCTCCTACTGAATGCATAGTAATGCTATCTTTAACATCAATAAAAGCAAATTTTGACAAACAATAAGCAGTTAGAGTACAAAACTATAGATACAAAGAAACTCTGAAGAAAGCTATACCAAGATAAGCTTTCAGAACGTAGCAGATAGCTGCTTTCAGTGATTTCACCAAGGCTGTCTTGCAACTGCAGTCACAGAACTCTTGGAGGTAAAATCTTGTAACACAATTAACTTCACTGTAAACCTTGTTAAAGGTAGTGAGGATTAAGCACAGTAAACAGACACACGGAGATACATAACGTTTTAGACACCTCCTCCAGCCTGCCTGTTCCTAGTTTAATGGAACAGAATGTCTCAGAGCTCCTAATGAGATGATAATGCTTACAAAATGACATGTTCTGGTAACATCTGCTTGATGTCTTTCTGGAACCTTTACTTGACTTAGGTTGGTCACTTACATTCAGATAAACTGATAGTTTCTCTTGGTTGCACAGGGACACCATAGTATTAGAGCTGGCAACCAGCAAGATTTAGGGACAGATGCAGTCAAATGCGGTTGATTTACTACTAGTACTACATGTAAAAATATACTTCAAATAGCATATAAATATATCACATGTAAATAACTAGTTCTGTAGAACTGTGATCTGGATTTTTTTTTTTTTTTGATAAAAATATGCCTTGTACAAGAAAAGGAAAGTAAGCAGAACATACAAAGAGCAAGGTAAAAAGTTCAGAAAACAGAGAGAAAGAATGTTCTCCATTTTTTTCTTCTAGACTGATTAATATATGTTGACTGCCACTCTAAAAAACTGTTGTCTAATTCCTTAACTAAATTGCCATTGGTATAATGTAATTTTTTTTTTTTAAACCGTAACTTTTACCTGTTTTTTTTTTTTTTTTAATTTATTTTTTTAAGCATTAGCTACATTATATTCAATTAGTATCAAACAATGTCACGGAATATCTAAGCACCATCAGCTTATTTCATTGTTCCCTAAATCCATGATCTACAACAAATGAGATCATCCTTTTCATTTTCTCATCTCTTTCTCTCTTTTTTTTTTTTTTTTTTTTTTTTTTTCAGCAGTAGGTAGGCAAGGGATTTTCAGGAATTAATGTTAACCCTCAATTTCAAATTGTTCAAGAGAGAACAAACGAGGTCAAATCCCATATTAATAGCCATTGTAGCATTCGTGATTTAAAGGTCAGGTTCCATGACATCAAAATCTTATCAGGAGGCTTTCTTCCTAGTTGGACCATATTTCATTTTCTGTCTTCACAAGAATGCTGGTCTATAGCATGGACAGCGACTATAGAAGTAGCGATTTGAACATGATTTTGTGGTGGGAGAGGGAGTCAGATCCAATTTCCACTGAAATAATTGGAAAGACTCACTAATTCCGTAATCCCATAGTGAGTCTTCTCATAGAGAANCCTGCTGATACACCCCAAAACACTGCATCCTGGAGAACTGCCCAAGAGCCCAGTGACAGTTGCCATGTCCACTATCAGAATGGTTCTGCCCAAAAGGGGAAACTGAAATCCCACTTCTTTCTTTACATACCTCTTACTGTCCTATGTTCATGATTTTATCGTTTGCTTTCCTTCAGGAAAGTCACGATTATTATTTCAAGAATAACTTCTATGTTGTTTAGGTGAGGTACAGTAGAAGTTATCGATACAAGTATAGTGATAACAGAATAGAATTTGGTTGACAGGAATAATTTTCATCATTTCTTTCTTAATGAAAACAAAGGATGACACTGACTTAGTCATCTGTGTAAACACACAGCAGTAAGTTTTACCCTTATTTGCACTTGGTCAATTTACTCCCTTGCCTTTTAGAATGAAGTATAATACATTTCTCAGCTTTAGAAATATAGCTTTAAAAATATTCTCCCTCTTCTTTCTATTTTATATGCAGTTATTGTTAGTGTAGCTATTGTAGGAGAAAAGTAATTTTAAAATGAAAAATTCAGCAACAGCATTGTGGGTTATTTTTGCAGCGGGATATGCATAAGCATTCAGTTCTGAGTGTTTAAATTTGACTAATACACATTTTTTTTTAGAAATCTGTATCATCAAGTAAATAATATATTCAATTTTCATCTTTCCAGCCAGGCAGAATTAAATACTGCAAATATCTTGCATACAAGATGTAAAGATTGCAAATAACATTCAAAGTCAAATTTTAGAAATAGAATAATAAACACAGCGTAGCTCTTCCCATAATTATTTCCTGTATATCAGTCATGAGACAGCTGCTTTACTAGCATATTCTCTTACACTGATGGAAGTGTATTCCCATAAGTTCATATGAAAATCAGTATTTCACAATGAAATGTGGGAGATCTCACTGAATAGCACACGTAAATGGAGTGGGTAAATACTTTAAAATTCAGATCAAAAGTGGGAAAGTCCGTTTACTTACATTTGCACTGACCTAAAACATGTTGTCTTACAGAAAAAGGAACTAACTGGTCTTTACGTATTAATGGCGACTACTGAATAAATAATTTAATTATGGAATTCTGTCTCATTTGACATTTCAGAAAGCTTCTTGATGTGGTAAAATTAGGGAAAAATAAATTAATGAGGTTTCTGTGGTTATAAAACTTCTTGAACAGTCTTGTATTCCTGAGCCCTTAATCCGGACGAGAGTTTCTTTACGTATTTATGGCATAGTTCTGCATTACTTTTAGCCTTAGATTCTTTCCTGCATGGGGTCACACTGTAAGTATTATTTCCAGACAAGCTGCACACATGAACATCAGCTGTAACACTTCAGATGAAAATTGTACGTCCACACTTGGACCGACTTGCCATGCCTCATTTTCCACCTGAGAAGCATTTCCAGTGGTGCTGGGTTATTGCCCTCTATACTTAACAGCGGTTGATATATAAGCTGTGCCTT
>VXAV01002001.1:134397-144631 GCA_013399715.1 Alectura lathami | reverse complement strand
TTTCATTTTAGATATGGATTCCAAATCTGGTTGAACTATAGTTGTGCACAGTGGCTCCACGCTTACATCTCGAAGGATGCAAAATATATTTTAGACTGTATTTTAGTTGAAGAAGAGTACTGCTGTAATTTTTTGTTCGGCCAAAAATTTTTATCATACCTCAAAAGTTTACCCTCACATAGGTGGGGCAAATGTTGCATGAAGAACCCCAATGGAATCATTTCCTGACCTCTTTAAACATTAATCTTTACAATCAATGCAATCAAAGTTGCATTGATGCAGTGTTTTAATGAAATTTCCACGTTTTTAAGGTAAAACTGGCAAAAAAAAAAAAAAAATCTAAAATAAAAAAATCTAAACTGTAAACTTAGCTAGAAACATCCTAGTCCAGCCTCAGAAGATGGACAGAGAGCTCTCTGCTACAGAGCCTGCTAAGAAATGTGCAGAACATGAAACAGTCTCACATTAGCATGAGGTGCTGCAGAAATGCTACCTTTCCATAGGTCTTTAATCCACTCTGCAGAGAAAACTGTGGAAAGAAAAGACTTCTCCCATGTTTCTCTACTAAGACACAACTGTAAAAAGGACTAAACAACTCTTGCTGCTTGATCTGATGGGATATACTACTTCTGTCACCAGTGTTAAAGTGCATAGTACATTTTCATCTTTAGGAGATACTTTTGAAACAGCACAAAGAGGTAGCATTTTGACACTATACATACAATAACTTTTTAGGGAGTTCATAAATAAATATGTGAGTAGCTCACTTTTTTGAGAAATATAATTTGATTAGTATATATTTAAGGATGTGTTAATTACACACATGTACCTTACTTTAGTTTGAAAGGAATTACATTGATTGTTCCTGCTGCCTATTTTATTTTGTATGGAATACATTGTCTCATTAATACAATAGGGTGGAATTCAGTGGGATTATCTGAGTGGAAACTTCAGCCATACTCAGAGAAGTCTTTTTTTTTTNAGTAAGTAAAACTTATTTCTTTTTTTTTTTTTTTTTTTTTTTTTTCAGTGTACACTGAAATTAGCATTTTTGGTTACAACCATGTAACAAAGCACATTAAACAAATAAGTGTCCTAAAACTTTTGCTTCTTCCTCCACAAGAAACAATAATCTGTAAACAGACTCAGAACTTCAAACCAGACATTCTGTTGTCAGGGATAATTAGTGCCCATTCCCTAACTTTCTGCCAAAACATTTCTGGCACAAACGCCTGCACAACTGTCCAGCTCCTCAAGGGTTAGACACAATTCACAGCATTTGACACTGTTTTTACACTAAAATCCTCTGGGTCACAGTGAACATGTCAAAGCCATGGCAGAAGCATCGACTAAAAGGAGGTTGTTTCAGTCAGAAAACTGAGTTTTGGAGCGGCAGATGATTCTTAAGGTTTCTCTGAGAAGTGAGGTGGGAGTTTTACTGACACTCACCAGGAATCAGGTAGTGCCTTACTAGCTCTACCACAGGCCTTCCCCACTCCCATATCTTTACAATTTCAAACAGATGGTCCCATTGCTAGCTATCATCCAATTGGGCTTAAATTTTTTTTTATTATCAAGACAAAAAAGGCTTATCCTGATGAAATCATAAACTCACCATATTAACCTTATGCAATTTTGTGTTTACATGGCAATTTTTTATTAAAATAATAAACAAAACAAGCAATGTTTTAAAGCAAAATATATAATTTTTGAAGGTGGAGGATCACATAGTGTGTTATAAACCCATATGAAGCCTGATAGTGATAGAAGAATTTGCATGATTAGGATCTTAACAATCTGAAAGCTCAGTTGTACTGTAACATTGTGCTAGACTGTTTCCTAATATCAAATCTAACCCAGAAAATGACTTGCTGCAGATAAACTCTTCTATTTTTTTTTTCATATATTTTGTGTTCCTAGCAATAACATCATCGTGCTTCTTCATATGAAGAAATGGACACAGACGTCATGCGTGTACCAGCATCTCCTCAATACTATTTTACTGGACTCAGGTAGATAACGCTGACATGTAAACACAGACATTTTCATGTGAGCTAACCCTCTATGACTGATGTGGAGAAACACTTCCACCTTCCAGCACTCTGAATTTTTTTAAAAGTAAGTTTGTGGAGAAAAAGGAATCTGACAGAGCATCTGGATGATGCTGTTTAACATCTTCATCAAAGACCTGGACTAGGGTGCAGGATACTATCAGCAAGCTTGCAGATGACACCAAACCAGGGTGGGTGTTAGATGAACTGGTGGGCAGAGATTTCTTTTAGAAGGGCCTCAATGAGCCAGAGGAGTGGAACAACAGTTATCAAATGAATAAAGTTCAACAAAGCCAAATCCAAAGTCTTGGGCCAACTGAATGCAATTTTGCAGAAAAGGATGGGGTCAAGGGAAGTGATTTTGTTCCCCTTACTCAACACTTGTGAGACCACATGGAATATGCTGTCCAGTTTGGAACATCCCAGTGCCAGAGAGGGATGGCTAGACTGGAGCAAGCCCGGTGGAAGACCAGGGGCTTGGAGCCTCATTTTTTCAGCTTGGAGAAGGCTGAGAGGAAATTTAACATCCATCTATGATCATGCATGATTGGTTCGAGGGAAGATTCTTCTCAAGTGCATGGTGAAAGGACAGAGGGCAAAAGCCACAAGTTACATCAACAGAAATCGCAACTGCAGCTAATAAGGCAGTGGCACAGGTTGCCCCAAATTTGTTGAATTGCCATCCTTGGAAATTTTCAAAATGTGCCTACACAAGGACTGAGCCAAGTATGAGGGCAGCCCTGCCTTGAGAGGATGTCCAGAGGTTTCTCCAACTGAATTTAGTCCACGATTCTGTGGGTCATAAATATAAATGGTAAAAGCACATTGTACTCCAGCTAACAATAATGTTCTCAAAGGACTGAGTACCCCTCCACTATTTCTTTAGAGGTTTACTGCTTAAGGGCATATTAAAAATGTTTATAAAATTGCTGCAACTACCCATGTTATTTAAGAATATTCAGAATTTTACCATTTACATTACACACTTTGTACCAATTTAAATGCATCCTTCTGAAACTTTCCATTTTAGATATCAAACCCCTCTGAGAACTTTTAAAGGACTGCTGTTATTAAACACTTAAGCACTGCTTGGTGTTTATTTATGGAACATAATATTTTAAAATATAGGTAGATATTGCACATTTAAAACTGTACCTCCATCTCAAAGTCTATAAAGTTAACAAAACATGCACACACATACATGCAACAATTGAAGAACAGCTTTCCTCAGACAAATTGTCATTTTGATACAACTACACATGGACTATAAACAAAACCTTATATAGTGTAGACAAAAGTGCTGTGTATGTAGTAAGGCAGGCACACAAAGTGGTAAAAAGTCCATCATCACTCAGTATGTTAGATTAAAAAGATATCAGAACAGATAAAATCAGCATTGCTTCTCTAAAGCAATTGCCTGAAGACGTACATGGGTTATTTCAACTCAGAACCAGATCCCATCTTTACTTTAAAAAGAGAATAAACATTGTCAAAACAGCCTGAAGACAGAATGCAAGTTATTCCCTCTGAAATCATAGTACCACAGTATTCATCATCTCCAAGTCAGAAAATTTAGCCATCTCTTTCACTTCTATGGAGTAAGATGTCAGAAAGTTCAGTGACTTGTCCATATCAACGTACACACCTTGTATGTTTTATTTGAGTGTTTATACACCTTATGCTTAATGAATGAGAACACAGACATATCACCACCAATGCTGTTTTCTGAATTATTTTAAAGGTCCGTGATCTTCATTTGGCAAAGCTATGATAGAAACAACCAGTTTTCCTTCATACCAGTTTCACGAACATTTGCAACTAACGCAACGTCAGTACGTTAAATGCTATTAGCTTTACCAACAAAACGCTGGGATAAAGCTCATTGTGCTTGTTTTCCAGAAGTCTCATTCACGCAGGCGAAGAGCCAACAAACAGGACCTCCTGCAGTTCACACGTGCGTACAGTTGGTGGATGGTGGCGTATCTATCCGGCTCTTATTTTCTTTAGCATCATTCAGAGGTGATTCATTACCTATCTGGCACTTGAAGACTTGTTTGTAGGCCTTCCTAAAATTTTCAGAGAGAAATGCATATATAATTGGGTTCACAGAAGAATTGCTGTAAGCCAGGCAGTGTGCAGTTACCCTGAAGAGAAATGAGGCTTGAGTCAGAGGGAAAACTCCAAATTCAGCCCAGAGATGAATCACGTGATGTGGGAGCCAGGAGATGCCAAAAACCACTACCACCACCAACACAGTCTGTGCTGTCTGTGACAGGGGAAGGAAAACAAAGACGTCTTATAAGCACTGAAGAACCAGCTTTAAACCTGCTTCAAAGCCATTATTTGCAGAAGAAAATAAAAATACACAGATGGAACACACTTTTGAATATTTTTTAACAATTTAACTTCACTAAGTATATGGTCTTTATTTTGCAGGAGTGCAAGAACGTTAGCCTTGAAACTTCCGCAGCACAAGGGAAACGCATCACCTTGCTCAAAGGCAAAGAACAACGTTCCTCACTCCCTGCACAAAGTCTTAGCCTCTTCTGAGGTGGACTCAAGCTTGATGCAACATAATGATAACACAGGCCTTTGGGAAATTTCATCCTGATCTAATGAGCCATATTTTAATAGAGTACACAAGGAATTCTGACCAGAATTTCAAGGGAGAGCTATTGTACATGTAGGCAGCTAGTGAAAGAGCTTAGAGTAGTCAGATTAACCCCTTGCCCAAGTCTAAAACAGGAGCAGAGGGGTTTTTTTTGAAAGCCTCCTCTTTAACCATAAAATTTCCATGAGGAGAGTCATCCAACAACGTTCTGGGATACAACTAGGAAAAAAAAAAAGACCATTCTAATTACTCCATTAACACTTTACAATGTGATTCTTCAGATAACATCAGCTCTTCTTGACAGGCAAGTGAGACAGGCTGCAGTGCAGACTTTTTGCTAATGTATTGACTCTGGTATACAATTCCTTGAGTTGATTAATGCTCAGTAATAATTCACTAACCCACCTAATCACCATGTGACTTAACTTACACAAACTTGCAGGGAAAAGTTTAATTTCTGTGGCAACAGCTCAAAATAACTTATGACAAGTTCTGTTGCTGATAAGCAAAATCTCTAGCAAAGATAATTTGTTTAGCCTCAAGGATTCAAATGTTTTCACAAGTCTTTTTTCTATTTAGCCATTGAGCTTAAGTCAGTTGGTGCTAGAACAGCCACACAAATATTTCCAGATCTCATCAGGAAAGCTGTCTTCCTTGTGCTTACAGGGAAGCATAAATCAAAAACAGTTTGTTTTCTGATCCCTTCAATGCATTACTATTCCAACTGGAAACATGCTGTCTGAATGTTACATGCAGTTAATTCCAAAAAGTGCATTACTTCACTTTGTTCAACATTTTCTTCAAAAAATTGATGCCAGGAAAATCACTGACTGTCAATAAACTATAAACGCAACCGAAAGCTGAAGCTGACCTTGTGCCTCTTGTGACTTTTATACTTAAGGTATTTCATATCTGCAGAGTAACTAACTTTGCATAATGGGTCCTCACAACATCTGTTTCATCCCATTATTCCTCTTAAGCCTCACTTCAGAGCTTACCTTCCCGCTATGATCACTATAATTTGCAGCCAAGGTAACACTAAAGGGCTGCGCTTTTTTACATAGTGGGATCACGCTTAGGATTTCTCATTAGCAAATAAAACACACTTGAAATGCATGTTGCTAATATGGATGTTTTCTGATCAAAATGCACAAAGAACAGCACTTAGGCACAGCCACATTTTATATTCACTTCTGTTCACATATATGACAAATTAATTTTAAGCATCTACTACCAAAATTTTATAAAGTTCTGAATAAAGCTGTAGAACTGTGCCTCAAATTCATTATTCTTAAAAAAATAATTTAACAAAAAACAGCAGAAGAAAAGGAAGATACATACAATAACAAGAGAGATAATGCATACTAATGAAAACAGTCACTTTGAGAGCATGAGTCAAGGCCTTAGAATCAGAAATTTCTGAGTCAAAAAAAAAAGGTTTGTGCTTCTTTTTTACTTGTCCTTTGGTTACTGAACCCTGAGATGCCTGAGCAGACTTGGACATACCCATAATGCTTTCCCCTGAAACTATGAAATCCAGATCTGATTTTAATTTGCATTTTCAAGAGCCAGTGCTTACAAGAAATGTGCAGATATTTCCAGTTTGAGAATAATGCACATGAGAGTAGAGATGGCAACATACAGAACACCTTTGAAAACTACACCTTTGGCCCTGATGAGATTGAGTACAAAGTATTTAAGTATTTTAACAAATCAGGGATGTAATACTTTCAATTTTAGAAACTGAAGTTTACTGACTAAGATATTTTTTTAAAAAATAGAGAATGAATAAATAATAGATTATTCCCTGTTGAGCCCATGTATGTCTCATTTACATTGCAGACAGTCTGCGTGCCCATATGGTAATAGTGATCAGATCAAATGAAGAGCTATAGCCTAAAGGCTGTTTCTGACTCCACATTCATAAACTGAGAAGTTAGTCAGATTATTACTGTGGTCAAATCTGCTCAAAAATCAGAATCATATTATATTGTCTGCCAGAATCTCTATACAAACACATCTTTCAAATGCTGTTCTAAATTGCAAAGCTAATATCGTGCTTTAAAAACCCTTCACAATTCTACTTGTAGCCAGTATATAACTGAAGTCTTGAGCGTAAGAGAAAAAAAGGTTTTATGGAAAATCATGCAATCATTAAAGTCTCTTTTTAGACTCCTACCAGGAAGTACAATAAATCTCATTTGGAAGTCTCATCATAATAGCTAGGAATTCTTCATTAAATTATAAAAATATTGAGCCAGTTGGGAAGAAAAAAATAAATAAAATTTACAAGTTGTGGAAAAAGGCTGGCCAGGCAAAAGAAACATGTATGTTAGAGAGGGGTAATCTCTCCATGGCCAAATTTCAGATGCTCCAGTATTCAAAATACAGGGATCTTACGTAATGGCTTGACCCACAATGGTGCAAAACCCTGACCAGAAAAGACTCTCATCCTGCTGAGACACCGAATGTCATTAAATACTTCATTTCAAATCCTTCTCTCCATTACATCTTTGGCCATAAGCAATAGGACGGCAAATCATCTTACCCATAAAACTAAAATATAAGCAAGTAAGAATTGGTAAGGAAAGCAATCTACCTTTTTCTTGGATGCTTCTGACTTCTTTGACATGTTTCTCAACTTTTTATGCAGATGATTAAGAACCTGAAAAGATTAATTTGCATCTTGTATTTCACCATTTTCTAAAATTCAAAACCATTTTTTTTTAGAGTATGCTCTCCAATACTGCATGAGTTGCTTACAAACATCCACGATGATACAATTTCCACATTTCAGGAGTGCATAGTATAAAATCTAAAGGAATTCTATATCTGTATCTGTATAAATCAGCAAATATCAAGCCCATCACCACTAAATTCTCATAAAATAATACAGATGCATTACATAATAAATACATATTACAACAGAACGAGGCAATAAATTAAAACCTATCCTGTAACTAGAATTGGCAGTCTTATTTCATAAAAATGTCAGTGTTTGTTAATTTAGAATGACCTTTACTGCATGTAACTTAAGATGTGTATGTTTTGAGTCAGAGCATTTCTGAGTCACTTGCTTAATTTGCTTTCTTCAGATGGATGTTTAGTTAATAGAATCAGGATGTTGGCACTATTTGATCTTCAGAAGATGCCTTGGCTTTTACAAATAATTTATACTAAGATGTATCTCACATGAGACGTGACCTTTATGAACAATTTGATGATACTTGCCATGTACCTTTCACAAGTAATTTCTTAATATATCTCAAAGTGACTCATCAATCGAGAGCAGAGTCCATATTTTAACATAAAGGTAATGGTTTTCACATAAGATTTTAGATAGTGGATGCCTAGCGGCACATGCCCTACTTTATCTGCAGTAATTGTTAACTGAATTTGATATATTTACATCGTATGATTTGTAGGTATGTGGGGCAGGGGCAGGGAATATGCTCTTTAGCTCACTGTGTTTAACAGGTGGTAAATCATACAGAATCAGGAAGTGGAGATAATTAAACTCAACGCTTTAATTATAATATGGTAAGATTTATTTATTTATTTATTTACCTATTCATTAATATTTACAAAGAGAGTGTAAAACTCAGATTACTACAATGTTAGAGTTGCACTTTACGTAGCTCTAAGGTGAATTGAGAACTATTAAATAGGTAAGATCATCCAGAATTAAAGTAAATATGCATTAATAAGATCTTCTTTGAAGGAATATAAAACTAAACAACAGGGATTGTAAGGAGATTTCTTGAGATGTGGAAAGAAAGGGTATAAATTCTCTTACGTCATCCAGAGATGTTCTGATTTCTTGGAATGTCTAGCTAACCATCCCCAGGACACGACACCAGACAAGGTGACAGAGATTTAATTCCACTGTGGCATTTAAGTCTTAGAAACACACTCCTGGGAGAAACAGGATGGCCTTTGTGAATAACCACAGCTTCGCAATGGATTCGATTCTTGAAGTGTCTGCTCTCATCTATCAGTGAACCACAAAAGAGCCTATTAAAATAATTAATTGTAACGCAACATGGGAAGAGCAGTTCTGCTTATCTGTATACAAATGTGTTCGTGTGTGGCTCAGCCCTGCATGCACACCTTATTCTGAAACACCAGCCTGGCTGCCACAAGGCTAATCTGAGCCCAGGAAAGGCAGGAGAGGAAAAATAAATGGGTTTTCTCTAAGGCAGTTTTTCCTTCTCCGTGATGAAGCAGACCAGAAGGAAAGGACAAAAGAGCACCTGAGACGCAGCACAGCAGCAGGGAGATGTCTCTCTGGCTCACACATCCTTTATTCACCATGTACAACAGAGCTGAATTGCTTAGCCCATGGGTGTAAAAACAAAAGGGCGTGGGAGAAATACAGCAAAGTTTACTTTCCATCACTTCTTTTTCACTTATCCTCTCCCTTCACATAACTTAAATAGATACATTTTTTCTCCTGGACCTTTGCAAATCCTGTCTCCTGACACCTTGACACTGTACTATACTGTTATTTTCAATACTAAACCTAGATATACTTTTCCCAAAGATCAGAACTGCAGATCTTCTCTTAAAGTTATAAACTTTGTTTCCCTTTTGTTTTTGCATTGCAACTCTCCCCAGTTCAAAGAAAGATGCAGCAGACAAAGCTGTTACTGAATATTTTGCAGGGCTTGAACATTTAGATGACAACTTTCCAATTAATCCTGCTCAACTTCCTCTCTTTTGGATTATGTACTTATGCCATGGAATAAGGAGGTGCAGTCTCTGCAGTGAGAACACACTGGCTCTGCATGGCAGTGTACCAGATGGTATGCAAGCCAGCAGCACGGGAAATAGGCAGAATTTAATTACCTATGAAGAGCAGTGACATAGTACTCAGAGACCTACGGAGAAAGCTGCAGAGGGATATTAAGATCAATGTTTATGCGTAAACACTACAAAGCAAATCAAAGACACTTCTCCTCACTGGCCCATTCAAATTATCTCCTCTAGGCCAGGGAATAATCAGTTGTTCCCATAACAGCCCCTGACACTTCACCTGGATGAATATTAATTCTGTGTACTCCTCTCATTTTGTCTCAGGTTATTCTTCTAAAGAAAGTCTCTTTCACAATATCCATTAACACATTTGCACATACTTGTTTAACTCAGGCAATAAAATACTAGCGTTGCTAAACAAAGTAAGTCATAATGTTTTTAAAAATGGTACAGTCTAATAAATTCAGCTCAGTAGAAAAATTATCTCTTTACATGAAAGTGCTAACTCCAGCTTTCATGTAACTGCTGATCAGAGATGATATATGGCTCTGGGGAAGGAACAGTTCTGGAGATAGGGATGGGGTTCTGTGGGAACAGAGTTCCACTCTAGTGACAGAAGGTGTAAGGAGGCTTGGAGGATCATAAAACTATAAGAAGTTCCAGGCTGGTTCAGCCTGTACTGCCAAAACCACCACTGCTGGCATGTGGGAGGTCCTTGCTTTTCCCAACAGGCTGTTCCATTTTGCCTGCAGCTCTTCCAGAGACTACCTTCAGATGGCCTGAGAGCACAGGCCATTTTTCAGTAAGGGAGAGGAAA
>VXAV01002001.1:118464-129506 GCA_013399715.1 Alectura lathami | reverse complement strand
GGGCCCTGCCGCTCCGGGAGGCCGGGCAACGCGGGGGGCGTCTGCTTGGGGCTGCGGGGGGCGGAGGGGTGGTGGTTTCCCCCTCCCCCCCTCTCGATTTAGGCTTTAATTGGCCCCGCAGGGCAGCCAGGGAGTGGACCTCGCCTCAGAAAACTTCTTTCTGCTTTTTGTCCTGGTTGCTGGGCGGGCTGAGAAGTCGTGGTTCGGCGGGGCTGCAGGGCTGAGGAGGGTGGTGGAAGCGCCTGCAGAGAGCTCGAACAGGTGGCCAGCAGTGAGTTGGGATGGGCTGAACACCGCCTGGTCTCACTCTTCTCACCTCCCGCACAGGCTGCTATTAAATATTTCATCACAGGAGGTAGCTCGCAGGACGCAAAGTGTCCGGCGCTGTTACTCCATCCAAGGAAAAATAAAGGCCACCTTTCACGTTTAAATCATGAAGAACGTGTTTCAAAAGTTCCCCGCTGCTGCGCTACCGTTGCGTCGGCAAAGAGCTCAGAGCTGGGCAGCAGGAGGGTGCCAAATGAGAGCGCCTGAATAGTTGCTGTTTTCAGAGCCGGACAAACACAGAGCCTCCTGCAGAACGCGGATGTGGGTTGGTATAAATGTTGACACACACACACCTTGTCAATGGAACAGGGTTTCTTGAGAGTTCTTGAAATGTTTGGTTTCAATCAGTGCGCTGCACCCGCTGATAGCGTTGCTGCATCCGTCTTCTCAGGGTATGAAGCTGCTGCTTGTTACAATCCCCTCCACCTGCATGAAGAGTGCAGGCTGAGCACGCTGGTGGAGGCAAGAGCTGGGAGAGCCCTGGCTTTTTCAGACAGCCTCTTCTACATGTGCTATTTACTCAAGAGCTCAGGGCTACTTTGCAGTAGCTTTCCTGTGGGAGCCGTAGGAACAAAGAACTGTTCAGATGTGCTTTTAAGGACACAAGCTTTTGTTTGCTTCTTTACAGTCCACAATTTAGCAGTTGTTTTTTTTTCCACCTTTCCTGTTGCTGCTTATATTAAGACATCTTTTCAGCAGTTGTACATCAGCTGACTGTAAAGCTATTGACTTCTACAGATCTAGACTCGAATTAATCCTACTTATAATGTGGTCCATTATGTCCAAAGCAAAACATAATGGGAGAGCACAATTCAGATTCTATAGACTTATATGGATTTAGATGGAACTGCTTCCTAAATGCATCATGACTCAATTTAAAAGTTACAAATAAGTAGAAATAAACCAGTAAAGATCCCTAAGAGATCTGAGGGGCTTTTTGTTTGCTTGTGTTTTTTTGTTTGTTTGTTTTTATGTGCATACCTTATCATTGTATTTACATGCTCAATCACTCCTCAAACCTACTGCTGTATAATTCTATATATAAGGGATATGAGACCAGATATTGTTGAACATTTTTAGAATACATCAGACACTGTGGACTTTTCAGAAATACTCTGAGTAGAAAACAAATAGAAGTCTCCATAGATTTCCTTAGTGTTGCTGATGCCTGCGTTTACCACTTTATTTAATTCCTTTATATGATGAGATACAAGAAGCTGATGCTTCGAATCATATCCTGTTGCCAAACATTACTCCTCTAGGATGTCAGGAGTGAAACCCTAGCCTTGCTGAAGCCAGTGCTAACATTGGGTTAATTGCAACTGAAATGTGTCTGAAATGTGTCAATTGCTCAGGCTTCTATTTTCTCAAGAAGTATTTTCCTTTGAATATTTTAGTCTGAAAGGTAACCAAAGAACATCAGATTGTTGTACAGACAAGTAGGCACAAAAAGTGGATACAGAAACCAAATCAGTTTTGAGGGAAAGCAACCTGAAAATCACATTCGTGGTCTGGATGGAAGTGTTGCCTCCATTAGTGTTTCCTCTGGTGTTCTATTGCCAGTTCTGCAGCTTGAGCTCTGCTTTTCTGTTATGCCTATAAGGTAACATATATAGTGCTGTAAGACCACACCTGAGCATTAGGAAAACAAACAAACAAGCAAACAAAACCAAACAGAGAACACAACCATCTGGTAGATTTTCTGTCATAGGAAAAGAAGCTGACAGACCCACACGCTTTTAGATCTGTAAGGGAAAGTTCACGTTGGCAGCACTCATGATTCCTGTGAAAACTGATGTAAGCAAACAGGTGCTGACATTTTAATCCACAGTTCTTATTATCTGGACTGAGTAAACAGCTAAAAATTTCCTGTTACAGAAAGTTCTAAAGGGAAAGTTCTTATGAATTCTGTAGAAATAATTTATAATTAAGTATAAAAATTACCTGGACAAGTGGGAGAAATAAAAAACAGTACAAAACTTACATCACACTTCAGGAAAATATTTTCCATCTCTTTACAAAGGAGATCTCTTATGCATGTGATTCATGCATTTCCTTGAATCTAGTCTCATTGAACCTAGTCCTGAACACAAAAAGATCTCATTTTGTCAAAAATAGGCTAGCCTATGAACTTCAGAAAGAGCAAAGCTAGACGTGTTGGGCAGATAATAGGAAATTAAATGCAATTTTCTTCTATCTGCGGGCAGGATCCAAAGTGTTCTTTGTCAGGTGTTCATACTCAATTCCAACAAAGTATTTTGGCTCCATAATTTTCCATAGCAGTTAGTGGTAAAAATAGCACAAGAAATCTATAAAGAGGCTGGGAACCTAAGTACCCTGTTAAGTATGGACCCACATGTTTGCTCCTTAGTGGCATAATCAGGAAGGTATTACTGAGAAGAAACATTACCAAATGTCCTTCATTTTGCTCACTTCAGCGGTTGGTTTGGGTACATTGTTCTCCATATGGCTTCAATAACAGAATTGTTTGAGTAACACTGGTAAATTTTTATGTTGGGAACATTACTCATTACTTAATCCAACAACTTGATTTAAAACATTAATTACCACTAGAGTCTTTGTTATAATGTAATGTATGTATAGATTGCAATAATGTCACTAAAATCCATTTATTTTTGAAAATGAACTTTTGCTTAGAATTCCGTAAACAATAAACAGTGCGCATGTTAACACAAATGTCCTACATTTTTTAGTTACATTCCCACTCGTCAGTTTTGGGATACAATGAGTAAGTGAGGCACAAAAACCAGAAGCTGATTATACATATGTACACAAAAACATTTCGTTTTATATAGTGGACCATAGAGGAATAAGATGTCTATAATAGAGCATGCAACTTTTTGTCAGTGTTTCAGCAAAATCTGTTTGCTGAATTCTTTTGTTTTTCTTTTCCTGTAGTTGAGCTGTAGTTGAGCTTCAAGACTCTAAAGTGCACCCCAGTGTCTGTACAGTTTGTATTCTACTCTACTCTACTCTACCCTACTCTACCCTACTCTATCCTCCTGTACTCTACATTTTGTTTACAAAACAAAAAGCTGAAAATAGGCTNTGTTTTTCAGGGGTTTTTTTTTTTTTTTTTTTTTAATCTGTGAAACAAGCTCATATGCAGCAGTCATTCCAACTGTACTCAATTATTTGATCAACTACAGTTCCTGGCGTAGAAGTTCACATTTTAAAGGCAGGTGTGAACTTTAAATATCATTCAAAAGCTAAACCAAAGGTTCATGATTCAAAATGCACCTTTGATTCACTTGCTATCAAGTTATTAGGATGGAAAAAGTCAAGTATTTATAGGCATTAACTTGCCTTATTTCTATATTCTTTCCAACAGTGTAACCCTGAGCTCACAGATGTCGATACGTTCAAATTTCTGTAGTGGAGATGTGTCACTGATAAACTGAAGTTTATAGCTCTTGGCTGACATTTAGCAGGAAGCACACATCTGCCCCTATTCACGTGAGACATTACCATCAAGGAATTTGTGCTGAATTGTTTTCTCCTGGTTCTCTATTCCAGTTCATAAATAGATTTAAAACAGCCTTTGAAATACAAGCAGATGCAGAGAACTATCTTTGAAATGATAGTTTCCAAAGTTCTGTCCATATTTTCTATTACATTTTAGTATTTCCAATAAGTATTCTAAATATACAACTTTAAAATAAAATATTTATCGCCCCCCCGCCCTTTTTTTTTCCTGTGAAAAGGACGAATGCCAAGCACCATGTTCTAGCCACATGCTCTTGCTTTATACTTGTTGAAAATGGTTGCTTGTTTCACTTTTCTTGATTTGTGACAATCACCCCACAGGATGCTTCCTAATACTGGCTGCAGAAGCAGCTTGCCCTGGTGTGAATACGCAACTGTGTTTTATTTAGAGCAGAGAGGATCAATACCTGGTTTCCCTTGAAGTAACAGAATCCAGAGTTCTTTGGTGAACACTTGTAGTGCAACAGGGCACAACAGACGAGTCCTGTGAACTTGGAGGAGTGCAGCAGGCACCCAGGCCATGGGCACAGCACCTGCAGAAGTCATTTCAGTGGACACTTAGCCTCTGAGCAGCTACATAAGGTGGGCATCGGACTGGTTTGAAGCAGTAGAGGGAGAATAGAAAACGTTCAGTTCTGCTAAAAGAACTTCATGTCCCTATGAAGGAAAATTAGAAATACATGCTGGGAAAGATACCTGAGTCATGTGGGAAACATCATGGTTACCTCTGCTAAAGGGGATTGTAGTGGAAGGAAGTCACCTGGCAATCAGGACTGCTGCTGAAGCAGCTGTGCACTGCTGGTAGCACTTTGCTTGGGGTCAGCTCCAGGCACAGATACCAGTTAAAAGGTCAGGGCTGCTGGGGACCTTGGACACCGTGGCTGCTCTTTGGGCAAAGAAAGAAAATGGACATGTAGGAGCACAGCAGCTGGCAGAGAGAGGATGGGGACAGGAGAGAAGCCCTCCCTCCCCTCCACCCCAGAGGAAGCAGCTGCAGCATCCTGGATTTTCTCAAGCTCTCGGCAGCTGCTTAGAAAGGACTCTGGTGTCAGCCGCAGCCTGGCCTTGCCTTCACCCCTGACACTTGTTCAAGGGAAGCAAAAATCCAATTTGCCTGTCTTGCTGAAGAGCCTGGAGATAGCCCCAAGTACAACTCCGCAAGAAAATGATATCAGGAAAAATAATAGCAGGAAAAATAATAGCAATAATGATTACTATTTTTGAGCAGGTATCATGTCACAAAAATGTGTAAATTATATGATTCTGATTGTTCTTGGGATATTGAAAACTTGTTATATGGGTATATATGTAAGCAGAGTTTTATGGTTTCCAGTAAAATGGCACAACTGTTCTTCTACAGCTTGTTCTTCTACAGCTATGCAAAGGCCTTGTGCAAGTGCAATAAGGAAGAACAGGCTTTTTTTTTTTTTTTTTTTTTTAGCCAAAAACTGCTAGATTCTTCGCTGTTTCTGTTAATCCTATACAGCAGACTGTGATCATATAAACCGTGAGGCAGGAAGAGAAAGCCCTGAGGCAGACTCATTGGTCTCCACTAAAATTACTGTTACAAACAGGTCCTGAATGCTTTACAAACACGTTTCCTGTCTTCTGCTTAAATAGCTCATCACAATTAATTTCAGTTGACTAGATGACTTACTTACTACTTTTATGACTTTGGCTGTGTCGGAATTCGAAGAAAGGGCAATGAAATACAGAGGTCGTCATGAAAAGTTCGACACAGGAAAACCAGTCTATAGTTTCCATAGATCTTAGCTAACGCTCTCACAGGAGCCAAGTGTCAGGGCTGCTGCCAGCAGATTTTGGCAAATCCTCTTTCCAGTTCCCATCATTTTTCTAATAGGAGAGAAACTGCTTTGATTTTCAGGTAATTAGTGACTTTTTATTGCAGTAGAAGGAGGCAGCTTACACTTGATTTTGTCTGAGCCAGACTTTTCTTCTTTATTGATTCTGGCAAAGACCTGAGTTGGTGCTTATTGATTCATGCAGAGCTGCACGGTATTTTAATTCACTCTGGGACAAGAATTTGTCCAGATTATTAGACCGATTCTGTTTTTCATTGCTCTGAGATGGGGGTGTTATCACTCACATTTTATCTGTTCACTGTAAATCATGCCAAGGTTGCCTTCCCTTTCCTCATCCCACAAGGCTCGCTGGGTGCAAGCAGAGCACAGTGAAAAGAGTTTTGCTGGAGGAATTCCTGCCACTCAGAAGGCACGAATAAATCAGGAAAAAAAGAGATCCAAATTATGTCTAACTACTCTTCATAATCATCTATTTATTTATGCTTAGAAAACTCCACTTTAGGAAACTCCACAACCTTTTCAGACACTCTATTTCGGCGTTCAGCGGTCATTAGCAATCAGGAAGCTGTTTGCTACCATTTCAGTTACATTTCTAGTGCTGCAGTTTAAGCGTGCTCTTTTCTGTGAATATGGGAAGCAGTTTATTCTCTTTACCTTTGCAGACAGTTTTTAGTACCTGAAGGCTCACAGCCCGTGCTGGAGGCAGCTCAGAGGAGTCCACCTGGCAGAGGGATCCGAGGGAAGGAGATTGATCCAAAACACAAGGACAGTCTATGCTTGTCCATCTGGAAGGAAAACTGCAATGCCTTCATAGCAGCAAGGCACCTTGATAGAAAAGGATCAGTTTCAAGGAAATTCAGAGGGTTGTATACGCAGTCCTGAGGAAGCCTTGAAAGTAGATGCAAGGGTGGAGCGAGAGTATTGGTTACTTTCTATAGTTGTCCCACTGTTCCTTGACCCTTGTGTACTGCCCAGTCCTTTGTGCCACCAGCCCCAAGGTGGAGCAAGAGAAGCTGTGTCTGCTTTTGGTTATCAGTTCCACGCCCCCCCACCTCCCCCCCAACACATTATTTTTAGGGTGATTCTCTTTGGGGACTCACCCACCACCTGTGAAAAACAGCAAGCAGCCAGGGCAGCTTCAAAGTGAGCACTGACTGAGGGTGTGCAGCAAGGAAGGCTGCAGAAGTTCAGAGCCAGAAAAACAGTTTGGAAATATTCCTAGTCTTTTCCAGTTGCAAAACATAAATGTCTGTAAAACAGGCCTAATGAAATTTCCTGCATGAGAAAGCTTATTATCTTATTATTTATTGTGTAATATTTTGTAATATGTGTGTAATATATATTTGTAATATATTGTGTAATATTTTTAGCTAATGCATTGGAATTCAGCATATTTCCCCCAGTTTTTCTTCTGGATAAGCTTTTTATTTTATATTGTGATCTCTCCCAAAAATGAGACATTTGTTATGATCCAAGTTCTTTGCAGCACTATGGAACAAAAGTATGGCACAAAATTGGCACAGTATTATATAGCAATGATTGAAGAGAATAATTTTGTGCTTCTACTCTCTTAGGATAAAAATGTGCTAGGCTTTTGTAGTATTAGTGTCCTTGTAGAAATTCTGAAGGGAAATATCAATGCTTAAATTTTTTGTTATGTTAGGTTATTGAAAAGAAATTAGTAAATTCAGATTTCTCTCTGCTACTTAACAACCACTAGTCAAATTTTTAAAAATATGGACAAATTAATATAGATCAACTTAGATCAACCAATACCAAACTAACTTCTGGTCGCTTACATTGACTTAACCATCACAGATGTTGCTGGTGGGTTTTTTTTTGTTTGCTTTTGTATTTGTTAGTCATCTCTAAATCAGAAAGATTTCAGGTAGAAATCTGTGCAATGCATTACATACAGTCTTCTACAACACTGTCAGAAGCTTGACCTCATCACAAAATTATTTAGTTTTATTTCTCTTCACCCACAGATGTGATATAGACAAAACGGACTTGTCAAGTATGTGATCTGCCATCTCTTGTTGCCGCCTGGAAAATTTCATGCATTTTTTCATATTTGAAATCTTTCTGATTTAGTGAAAAGCTTGACCATATAAGACTAAATAATACCATTGTTTTAATTTAAAAATTGAAGTGTTGTTTTAATTTTTCTTGTGCCTGAATTTTCACAATATCATTCATGGGAAGATTAAAAAAGATCTTTTAAAAATAAATAGTAACATTAAAAATGGCCACTTCACAAGAATGCTGTATCTTCCAAGATTCCTGCCAAAAATTCTACCATGATTGGCTGCAATATCCCAGGTATCAAGTGAAAATCCACATTCATGCCCCATATAGATGTGATTGCTAGCTGAGAGACAGTGTGGCAGGCACAGAGAATTTCGCCTGAATACATGCAGATATTAAAAGTGAAAATGAAATTTCAGCTTTAGATGTTCCATTTGGATCGTTAACACAGATATTATGGGATGTTAGCCTACTCATTATTTTCTAGTTCTCGACTTCCAGACCTCAAAAGGATTTGATAAAAACAGAACAAAACAAAATAGTGGATTTTTCAAATGTTTCTACTTCAGAAAAAAACGATCTAGATGGAAGAACAGTAGGCTGCACACAGCCTCATACTTTAGTAAATTTATTGTCTGAATTATTGTTAAGGAAAGAAATTCTAATGAAATCATAGTTTGTAATTTGTGCTTTTGAGCAAGATGTAGTCTTAAGCAAAGCTGTGTTTTTCTTAGGTATCCACCAGGGGGAGCATGCCGAGTCTGTACAGGGAAAACGATGAACAAAGTGACAAAAAAAAAAAAAAAAAAAAAAAAAAGGTTTTTTTTTGGTCTCTTATTTATTTATTCTTTTATTTATTAATTTAGTTCCCCTGTAAAAGAAACTTAAGAAGCGTTTACACAAGATGATATTTCCATTGATTTTTGTAATGAAATCTGAATGGCCGCCCAATGTCCTTAATGAAATTCTGCAGGAGAGCAAGGAGCATTAAATGATGCACCCTTAATTCTTTAAACTACAACCATAGATTTTTTTATTTCTATTTTTAAGTTGATGGTGCTTTGCATAAACAGTAGCTAAAGTGCTTCCTTTTAGAAATCAATAACTTGGCATAACTTCTCATCAGGGCTATCCTCAATTCAACATAGGCTGCAAAGTAGAGGACTTCAATCTGAAAACTCAGAAATGCATTTTCTACTTTTGGTGCTGGTAATTCCTTTTTGATATCAGAATGGTAACTAGAGAAATGAAGGTAACACAGCTGTTTGCAGACAGATTTATGTCGTTACATTCAAGAGCAGGATTAGAATATAAAAGGATCTGGAAAAACCTGAGCACCAATGCCACATTTTTTGTGGTGGAATGGAACCTGCATTAATACAAGTGAGGAGCAACAGCTGAGGAAACGGTGCTGAGGAAAACTGTCCAGAGGTCGCAGTGGATTTTAAGCCAGACCGTGAATAAACCACATTATATTATTATGAAAGAGCAAATACATATTGTAAGAAGTAAATAAATCTGTCTTCTAAATTTTTTGGATAAAATAAGTTCCTTTGTACTTTATGAACTGTTTAAAATACACTTCTAGAATAACTTCATTACTGAAAGCCTCCTAGCTTATAAACTTCTACTTAAAACGTATTTCTAGGGGAAATGAGAATTCTTTCACTTTCTTGCTCTATTGACATTAATTTCAGAATTTGTACAAGAATATGTTTGTTTTTCTTGTTTCAATCACTTTGGGGAGCAACCAGTGTGGTATTACACAATCTTTTAATTGCATGTTAGCTGAATGTATAAAACTGGTATGTAAGACAATTGCTGTAGGAATTTGAATATAATCCTACTTAATACCAGGTGCAGTACTATGTTAACTGTGGTTGTAGCTAATCCAGTGAAAATATACCACAAGAGCATTCAATGATTTATGAGTGTGTGTGCTGGGATTTTGAAAACCACTCTGTGGCTGGACTTCATAACACTCATAATGACTGCAGGGTACTAGAAACACGACTGCGGTTTGTTGGAAGAATTGTACTTGTTTCCTCTCAGAAGTAAAAATCATTCTTAATGTAATACCATATCCTCAGTTCCCAACACCAGATTGTTTATTTATGCCTTATCCACTGAAAAGTACAGTAAAGGTACAATATTCAGTTGCGTGTGTGATAGTTTCCCTTCGGCAATTTGTGAGTGACAGTGAGTATGGAATGAAGAGCAATGTGCTGAACCAAGCCTTCAATACTCCAGACAAGAAACACAGCTTCTGTTTGTGCAACCTGAGTCTCCTTGTGTTATGGTACAGTCTCTCTGATTCATAAATTGCAGCATGATGTTACAAAATCCATGAGAGAAGAAGGGAACAAAAGTTTCTCTATGGTTAGAGTTGCACTGTTGTTAAGGAACAGGAGAAAATGGAAGGAATTCTCTCCATTTGTCTTATACATTGTGTGATGACAAGTCGTTTGACTCCTTAAAAAGGGCAGGATGGATATTTCAGCTTTATGAGTTGTGTTTGTAAGTCAGAAAAGAAACCACCTATGCCTGGGAAAATGCTTAAGGCTGGAAGTCTGGCTCTGAGAGATGTAGACTCAATTCTTCCCAAGGCAGTTTGTTTGTGCAATACTGAGGCAGTTGTCAGAATCTGTGTTTTCCTCCCTTGCAATTAGTAAATTCCCAGGGAGTTCGTCGGATGCTCATAGACATTGCTTACTGGAGACAGATGAATACCTGATGTAGAAAACAGTCACAATATATTTTTTTCTCCTAGGCTTGATGACAACAGGTGAACTGAGCTGTCTGTCAGTTCCCTGCTCATGCTGGTGAGTTATTGTTCCTCTACAAGCAAGCGAAAGGAATGGTTTCCTCATCTTTTCCTACAAAGTGAAAAGGAGATGATTAGTAATAAGAACAGAAACCTCAAGCTCCAACTTCAGACTGCAGCCTCGTTCAAACATGCAGCTGTTTGATCTTTCAAAGCAATTCTCTCTTTTCAGCAACTCAAAAACCTCTTCTGGGGTTTATTTGTTTGAAAAAGGAGATATCTTTCAACTGTTAAATTCTGACCATTTTGACAAGTGTCTGTGATCAAACGATATCTAATTACTTCAGATATTTAAAGGAAATGCAAATATTCAATTGCTACTCAGATAGTCATCCGGAAAATGCCTCCAGGTGTAGCAAGGTATGTAGCATCTATAGATAGGAATATCATGGGATATCTTACTGATTTCAGAAGAACCAACAGAACAGCTAATCATGTGCTTAAGTGTTAGTACCGCCAAATCCTTGGAAAATATTTTGTTAAAGTATCCACAGGTATAAACCTAAATAACCATGCAAAAAGGTGGTGTTTTT
>VXAV01002001.1:87945-118416 GCA_013399715.1 Alectura lathami | reverse complement strand
AAAAAAAAAAAAGGCTTCCTTTCAATCAGTACACTTTTATCACTAACAACAGTCAAACCATTGTAAGTGGAATTCTTGCCCACTCAGGACGATTTATAAAAGAGCATTTGTTGCCTTTCATGATTGGAAGAGCAAACGCATTATGGCCCACTTCACAGATAAAGATTGGTCTGAGTTCAGTTCTTACAGAAGGGATGATTAGTTGTCTGCACTGCATTTGATGTTACAGCCTGTCAAAGGCAAATAATAATAATACTTAAAAAAAAAAATGGAATATAGAAATGAGACTAGAGGCAGGAGAGACTGTGGAAAAACTCACTGATTACAACTGCCCGCCCACTTCCTTAAAGTGGTCAATTTAAATACTTACTCCAATGCAAATCTCTTCACTTAGGCAGTCTTGCAACGTAAATGAAAATCCTCCATCATGGGCATGAACTGTCAGTAGAATAAAGTTCAGTTACATTTTAACCCAAGTACCATAATCTGTATAGAACAGACCAGTCAGGAGAGAATTAGCACCCCAAAATAAATGTCAGGGAAAATAAACAGAACTACATTTAATGGAGCAACCTGCAGTTTATCGGTTGCCCTGAGCTTTTGTGTACGATCTTCACAGATCTACAAATAAGCCCTCAGTACGGCAAAAGAGAAAAATCATTTGATTCTGCAGCACTGAAGTTACAGGGAATATTTTCTCTCAAGATGCTTGGAAAGAGAATCAAATGCCAAATCATTGTCATTGGGTTTATCACAGTTACCACATTTTCTGCAAATGAAGTCTAAATAATATTAGACAGGGATAATGTTTTTTAGAGCTAGCAAAATTGACAGATGTTTGTAGCGACTGATTTTAATTCTGCCAGCCGTCCGGTTCTGGAGACCCCAGTGCAAGAGAGACATGGACACACTGGAAAAGGTCAAATGGAGGGCTACCAAGATGATGAATGTGCTGGAGCCCTTCTCCTGTGAGGAGACTGAGAGAGCGGGGACTGTTCAGCCTGGAGAAGAGGAGGCTCAGGGGGATCTCAGCAATGTCCATAAACACCTGAAGGGATGGTGCAAAGGGGATGGAGCCAGACTGTTTTCGGTAGTGCCCAGTGCCAGGGCCAGAAGCAGTGGGCACACACTGGCACACAGGAGGCTCCCTCTGAGCGCCAGGCAGCACTGCTGTGCTGTGCGGCTGACAGAGCACTGGCACGGTCTGCCCAGAGGCTGTGGGGTCTCCTCCTTGGAGATCTCCAGAAGACACATGGACGTGGGCCTGGGCACCCTGCTCTGGGTGGCCCTGCTGGAGCAGGGGTGGGACCAGATGGAGCCAGAGGGCACCGCCAGCCTCAGGCATGCTGTGATTCTGTGATTTTCTGTCATTTGTACATTGCTTCTGTGGGATAAAGTTTTTCTAATCACTGATTATTCAGACGTTACGTTTGCATTGAAAAGGAAACATCATCGAGTATGATTTCAAATGCAACATGAAATTTAAGTGAAAAAATAGAACCGAAAAAACTCTAAGAAAAGGGAAGCTGCTTAAAAACATTGATCCTATAATGAAATTAAATACTTTAGGGTAATATAGGGATACGTGAACAGGCAGGTGTAAGATGTGTAATAGCAGCATTAGATATTGGACTGCAGGCTGTAATGCTAAAGGCTTAAGAAGCTGTAACAGCAGGCATAGCAACCCCCACTTTTTGGGTTCACACTAAAAAACTTCACAATCAAGCTGAAGTCCAAATGCTTTCAACACAAGATCCTTTCCATTTGAAGAACCTACCTGCTTCCATATCAGTGACAGGCTGAGATGCACTAGTTGCACTTTAGGATCTAAACTGTGCTCTACCTATGCACTATGTACGTAGCTTTTCATGCCAAAGAGCGAGCACCAGCTCTGGTCCACAGGTCAGATCATCAGACATTTTTTATTAGCACCCTTATACTTGCATTCCCTATTAGCATTGTGTGCCTCATTGCGGCTGTAGACAGGTAATGTTCTAATTCAAGGAATATTGGAAATAACCATAATGCTGGAGATAATGCAAAACTTGACAGTATCTCACACTATTTTTTGTCGATTCATCAAATGATACTTTCAGACCAATGCCAGTCTGCTAAATTAAATGCCAGAGAGCCCTAAAATTTGTGTTAGAAACATGAATTCTCATCACAAGCTATACAAAGTACAGATAAAAATTTTATTCTGAAAGGTAATTAGAATACCCCAGAATTTACGAGTGCCTTACTTCAGTCATCCTCTGATTCTGTGCATTTTCATCTGAGAAAATTATTCAGTTTTTGGATAAAGCAAAACTAAATGATACCAAACTCTGTCACGTTCCAGCAAGTACAAAGTAATTTGAAGGATAAAATGGCACTGGTTGATTAATTATCATGTACCAGTGTGGGGAAGGTCACAGAATTACAGAATCATACGGGTTGGAAAGGACTTCTGGAGATCATCCAGTCCAGCTTCCCTGCTAAAGCAGGTCCCTATAGCAGGTCTGTTATGGTTTACACAGATGCAGTGGCAGACAATCACCAAATCTCTTCTCCTACTTTTAAAGGTATCTTTGAAGCTCTAATTATTGCCTTCTATCTATGCTGGCCATAGTGTAGAGCCATATTTTGCTCTGAGACACCTTGATTCAAGTTTGCTTAGTTACGTTTCCTTCTCACACACCAAGAAAGGGATAGTTTCAATTGTGCTAGACACTGAAGTCATTAACTGGAGCAGAATTACCAGCAGAGGTCATACAGAATTGTCAAAACCTCTGCACAACACGGTTTGTATTTACATTAAAGGCTGATATTTCCATGAACAGCAACCAGGAACTATGCAGTTGGAAGGGCAAACCAGTGAGTTTCATTCAAATAAGAAGCTTGTTAAAGAGTTATGTGGAAAGAAAAATCCCTGTAGCAGGTGAATGTCATATATCCAAGTATGAGGTTTCTCGCCCTACATCTACAGTCCCAGTCCTGCCACACACTTCAGCCTGTGTAATTTAGGCTCTGGAGATTTACTCCCAGTAATTCTTCCCTAAGCTCTTACTAAGGGCATAAGTGAAGGATGCAGAAACCACATAAAGTAAGCTGGATACAGAGAAATAGGATATTTCAACATTAGGGTTTTAATTTCAGGCTGCTGGTCTGTTCACCGGTGGATGACCTGTTAGTTCTGACAGACAGGCTGTCGTTGCACCCTATTGCATGGTACTGCAACACAGCCATAATCCAGCTCTTGCCTGAAGGCAGGCAGGATCAAAATAATCTTCAAAATAATCTTCAAAATAATCTTCACTGAGCAGTAATTAATCTGATGGACAGGTGAAATCATGTGTTAAACCTGAGCCTAAGTTAGTTGCCTTAGATTAAACAGAAGTACATTTTATACTATGAAGAATACTTGGAGCACTTTTTGTTTCTGTGTTTGCTGAGAACAAGTGTGAAGGGATTCAGTTAAGCAGCAGTGGTTTATGACTGGCATTTCATTAGCCCGTGTATCCCTCCCGAATGGGTCTGCTCGGGGTAATGTTTGTGACACTCGGCAGCAGATCTACCCCCTTACTGACAGTAATGAGAAGCAGTAGAATGAAATTTGAAAAATAAAGAAGCATTTGCAGCAGTAGTTTGTAACTTGCATACTTATTCAGTTGCTGACACTATTGTTTGACATGCAAAAAATAATCAGTCGTCTTATCTCATTCTAGTCTTTCATAACAAAAACAGTTTCATAAGACTAATCTTAGAGATTTAAAATGTTTTTTTTAGAAGAAAATTCATAACAAAAACAGTGAGCAGTGCTTGCCTGAGAAAGCCTATTAATCATCCCTGCTTAAGATTCTGTATTAAAAGAATATATCTCAGTGGGAAATAATGATATTTTGCTTCTTGCATTGCTAGAATCACTTAATGTGTTATTAAAAGTCAGGGCATTCATATCAAACTTTATTAATCACATAAAATACAGATATAGCAATAAACCCAGATACTATTTACTTCAAACTCATAATGGCTTACAATAAGCTTTGTTCTCACAGAAAATTAATAATTAGCTGCAGCTGTGGGTCTTTTTTTCTTTTAAAATGCCAAATATTTCCTTTTTTTCTTCGTGTGCATAATACAATTGCTGTAAAGATGCAGAGGAACAATAAGCAGAATTCAAAGTGATTCAAATTAATTTCTTTGTCAGTTGTCTAAAGGAATTCAAGTCTAGAAAGTACCTCAAGGTCAAGTGCATTGCAGACAATCACTCCAGAAAGATAATGTATGTTCCTCTTTCAGGGCCAAGGAGCAGCAGCAATTTCATCGTTGTTATTGAGGCATGATGTCTTTAAAACCATCCACTTTTATTCATTTCCTTTCCATAAGGCCTTGTTTCTTAGCAAATGTTGATTTAAAACAACAGCAACAACAACAACAAAACCCCTCAGAGAACACTTAGAGAACCTAAATGTAATGCACAAAATCTGTTCTTAGGCTTTCTATCAAAACTTTCAAAACTTCAGGCTTTATGTACTTAATTTCCTTATTAGCATTATGGATGGAGCTCGGTGTGTGTGCAAGCGTGCATGTGTGTGCTTATGCTGCAGTTCAGGAAATAGAAATGTTTTGGACTACATTAAGCACAATAACAGAAAAATGTTAATACATTTAAGATTCACAACAGTATAAAACCAAATTCATGTTAAAAAAAAAAATCTTTCAAAAATAAATCTGAAGAATCAACAATGACAGAGGTATAGATGCTTTGCCAAGGCTAACACCCAGAATTCAATCTCTGAGTACAAATTTCAGTCAGTACCCATCCTACTCACTAAGCTAGACATCACATATGTAATTTTCCCATTAATTAATCAAGTAACTTTGCATTTTTATGGCTTTAGTTATAAGAATTCAGGATCCACAGAACCAAAATTTGATCACTTGAGGCATATTGTCTGGTATTTACAAGGCTTTATTTCATATTATTATTCCAGTTTCTGGTATCATGTTGGCTTTCATTCAGGAATTTGAATACTGACCCATGATGGGCTTCCTTTGTATCTAGAGAACAACATAATCATCAGCAAAAGATCCCATTCATTATACATCACATCATTGCTCACAGTGGTAATTCTAACAGGTAAAATGGGTTAAAGATGCAGATATTTTCAAGACACACTTCTAAAAGAGCTTTCCAGTGATTTATACGAGTGGGGACATTCTGATAAATACATTCACATGTACAAGGCTATGTTCTATCACTGATTCTGTTCATTTTATGTAAATCAGCCATTAAAAATTTGGTGACTGGGCAAGGCTGTTTAAAACCTCTTTCTGACTTGCTCACCTTGGCAGAAAAAGAAAATTCAGACCAAGATCAGCAATTACATATGAGATCAATATACATTATTAAAATTTTAATGAGGTAGCAATTATTTTAATGCTTAGAAATGACCTAATTTATGTGCCTGCACTATCAAAGCTAAGCTTCATGTGTGATCAACAAAGACAAGTCTAGGTAGTCTAAAATGTCCTCCAGAGGTCAGTTTTCTCTACTGAATACCAGGGAAAAGTAGACTACAGCAAATGATGGTATGCCCCACACTGAGAAGTGAAAACATCAGACAAAAAAGTTGCTCTCAAGTTCCCATAGCTTAAAAACACCATTCACATGGTGAAACTCATTTACCATGTGAGAGAGCAAAACCCAATAGCTCTCATATACATGAAAAGTAGGGACAGTTTCATGTAAACACAATCTATGGGAAATTGACATGCAAGTTGTGGTGAGAGTATATTGTATCAAGGGACTACAGCCTGCTTTCCTACTCTGTATGCTTGCCTCATGCAATGGTGTCTGAAAATTAGCACAGACACATCAGATATGAGCCTTTTCCCACTGTAAGTGAAGATCAGGTTCATGACCACCTGAAGAACTTGAACATCCATAAGCCCATGGGTCTTGATGAGATGCATCCCAGAGTCCTGAGGGAGTTGGCTGATGTAATCACCAAGACACTCTCTATGCTATTTTAAAAGTCATGGCAATCAGGTGAAGTCCCTGGTGACTGGAAAAAAGGCAGTGTCACACCCATTTTCAAGAAAGGTAGAAAGGATGACCCTGGGAACTACCGACCTGTCAGCTTCACCTCTGTGCTGGGGAAGATCATGAAACAGATCCTCCTGGAAGCTATGCTAAGGCACATGGAAGACAGGGAGGTGATTTGTGACAGCCAGCATGGCTTCACCAAGGGCAAGTCCTGCCTGACCAACCTAGTGGCCTTTTATGATGGTGTAATGGCATCAGTGGACAAGGGAAGAGCCACTGATGTCATCTATCTGGCATTCAGGAAGGCCTTTGACATGGTCCCCCATAACATCCTTCTCTCCAAATTGGAGAGATATGGATTTGATGGGTGGGCCATATGATGGGTTAAGGACTGGTTGCAAGATCGTACCCAGAGAGTAGTGGTCAATGGCTCAATGTCTGGATGGAGGTTGGTGACAAGCGGTGTTCCTCAAGGGTCTGTACTGGGACCGATCCTCTTTAACATCTTCATCATTGACATTGACAGTGGGATTGAATGCACCCTCAGCAAGTTTGCTGATGATACCAAGCTGCGTGGTGCGGTTGACACGCCTGAGGGACAGGATGCCATCCAGAGAGACCTGGACAGGCTCGAGCGGTGGGCCCAGGAGAACCTGGCACTGGAACAGGCTGCCCAGAGAAGCTGTGGATGCCCCATCCCTGGCTGTGTTCCAGGCCAGGCTGGATGGGTTCCTGGGCAGTTTGACCTAGTGAGCTAGTGGCTGGCAGCCCTGTCCACGGCAGAGGGGTTGGAACTAGATGATCTCTGAGGTCCCTTCCAACCCAAGCCATTCTATGATTCTATGATTCTATGAACCTCAAAAGGTTCAATAGCGACAAGTGTAAAGTCTTGCACGTCGGTCACGGCAATCCCCACTATCAGTACAAGCTGGGAGATGAAAGGATTGAGCAGAGACCTGCCGAGAGGGACCTGGGGGTACTGGTGGGTGACAAGCTGGACATGAGCCAGCAGTGCGCCCTCGCAGCCCAGACAGCCAACTGCATCCTGGGCTGCATCAAAAGAAGCATGGCCAGCAGGGCAAAGGAGGTGATCCTGCCCCTCTGCTCTGCGCTGGTGAGACCACACCTGGAGTGCTGCGTCCAGATGGGGAGCCCTCAGGACAGGAGGGACATGGACCTGTTGGAGTGTGTCCAGACGAGGGCCACAAAAATGATCCAAGAGGTGGAACACCTCCCCTGTGAGAACAGGCTGAGAGAGTTGGGGCTGTTCAGTCTGGAGAAGAGAAGGCTCCTGATGGCATCCTTTCAGTATCTAAAGGGGGGCTACAAGAAAGAAGGGGACAGACTCTTTAGCAGGGCCTGTTGTGATAGGACTAGGGGAAATGGTTTCAAACTGAGAGAGGGAAGATTTAGACTGGATATAACGAAAAATTTTTTTACACTAAGGGTGGTGAAGCACTGGCACAGGTTGCCCGGAGGGGTGGTGGATACCCTGTCCCTGGAGACCTTCAAGGTCAGGCTGGACAGGGCTCTGAGCAACCTGACCCAGCTCTAGGTGTCCCTGTGCACTGCAGGGGAGTTGGACTAGATGGCCTTTAAAGGTCTCTTCCAACTCAGACAATTCTATGATTCTATGATTTACCAGCAGAATTTATTTCTGGAGGGTAACTGCCAAATAGCAAAACAAAATAAGGATCCATTATTATAACTGCAAGAACTCAGTTATATGCTGTCAACGTTTATACGGAAATACTCATCTTTTCAATTTTTCCATCAGCTGTAGCAGAACTGTACAAAAATATGTGGAAGATATTAACTTTCTAGTGTGGTTGGAGGTAACAGTTCCTTCAAAAAGATTTTTTTTTTTTAGCTTTTCTTTTCTTTTTTCTTTCTTTTTCTCTTTTAACATACACTTTTATTTCTATGCTATCCCACAGAATCTGGTATTTTTGGTGATAAAAGCTTCTACACTTTCATTTCTACACTGTCCAGAAAATAGTGTTCAGCTAATTGCATATTTCCAAATACAGACCAGATTGCATCCAGTTACAGTCTCCTAGGTTTCAGATACCTGTGCTGCTGTTCTCTTTATCCAGTTTGGCTGCACTGGCCCATATCCTTCAGAAGAGCCATGGGTGACCTGAGTTGCCCTACTCAGAGGAGCATCTCTTTGCAAAGACATCTCAGCAATGGCTCGGGAAAGTTCATTCTGGTTGAAGCACAACTGTGCAGGACCTGGGAATCTTTCTGGTGGAAAGAAACAGCCCTGTCTTCAGCCCCTGCATGGTTCTGTTAGCAATGCTGAGCTATGCTGATAATCTTTTAAGCAACAAAATATTTCCATCCAAAGGGGGTGATGCTCTAAAACCAAGTCTCTAAACACCTATAAACGACCTCCTTGGCTACAGAAGTAAACTTCATTGAATTGTTTTCAAGCTACAATTGTTCAATTATTTGAGAGAATAGGAAAGAGCCTGCCAAAGGGTCAACACCTCATTGTTTAAAGCCAATAAATTAGTATTTGTTCAAATCCATGTGATAACCAGCAGTAGTGTAATTTTGCTTTCTGCTTCAGTGATAGGCTACAAACATCTTGTTCTAAAATATGTTACAAAAACCCATAGTTACTTTTGGTTTAAACACACAAAACAAGATTTTCAAACTTCACCTTAACTGATTTGTTCTTCATAGATGTCACGGTGGTAGCAGTGGTCCTCTCATAAATTCAGTAAAGGCACTGGTTCACATGGCAGAGCTGAAATGGCAAAAATGTCTCTATACAACTGAAGTGAAAATATAGAAGCAACAATCTTTATTCTCAGCACTGAAAAACTGCTGCTAACAGCTGGATTCTTGTCAAAAACAATCAAATAAGGTAATTTGCTTCTGAAAATGAATGTAAGAGGAATTTCTTTGAATTAAAGGGAAGGTAGGTCTGACAAGGGACACCTCCTTCGGTGCCAGGCCTTTTTCTGCTTGCTGTGTGTTTGAACTAAAGATGAATGTACTGCTGGTAATAACCTGGCGACTCACAAATGTGAAAACTAATCTTGTTCCAAAGTTTCTAAAATGTTATATTAGAAAGATGTTGAAAATTTAAGACCAAGCTTTATGGTTTCAATTTTGTTTTTAACTCTGAACTGTTCTGATAAACCCAATAAAACTAATAAATGTTTTTCCCTTGGAAAAGATCAAGAGCACTAATCAAAACCCTCAGTACACAAAACTTTCTCTTGGCTAATAGAATCACTGCTTGTGCTGAACCAGTAGGCTTCATGTGTACTTTATCCAATTCTGTAAGATTTTATGTGTATATATACATGCATAAGGAGGAAGTGCTATTTCTGAATGATAGCATACATGAGGCTGCTCGCATGTACCCTTTGAAAGCCAGGTGAACATTTGTGTGAATTTTCATTCATGAGATTCATTTTTCTGTTTATCCTTTACCACTTTTACCTAAATGATTTTCACTAATTTGCTCCTTTCCTTTCAGACCTATATCTGACAGAAATTGTAAACTGTGCGGGCCAACCACCCAAAGCCACTCAAGATTCTATGGAAACTTACAGTAGAATCCTGTGTTTCCAGAATCTTTTCTTTTCTATTCTATTCTCATCAAGACAAGCTGCAAAACAACAAAGAGCTCTATGGAGCACTTGGAGCTCTCCTGGAAATTTCTTAAGCTTCAAAAAATAATCTGAGAATTTTATAATTCTCTTGCATTAAATAGTGAGAATTTTGTGATTTGAAATCTCTTTGTCACAGAGCAAATGATTTTTCAATCTTATCCATTAAATCTGTAATAGCATAAAGGCATGAGGAAAAAAAGCAAGGTCAATATATCTTGCTGGTACTTCCCTGGAAAGAGAAACTGTGGATAGTCTTCATTTTATTGCCAGAAGTATGAACTTGCATTTGCAATGCAGATGTATCTTGATAAATTCAAGTGCTATTTTAACCTGGATTGCTTCAGGTGTCTGTTTTCTAATCAGTTTTAGAAATTTAATTCTCAAGATGCATTGTAAATGTTACCTGTGCATAGTGTGTCTCTTATGTATGATGCATAATCATATTTTTTTCTTTTTTTTTAAATAAATAAATGAAACACGGCAAACCAAGACAATTAATTACAGCTACTCATTTTTTAAACAGAAGTTCTTCAGAGATTTCCTAAAGCAGAAAGTAAAATTAAATGCTGCTTCAATCTGTCCCTGCCTTCACCTTGCCGAGCTGAAAGCTGTTGAAAAAATCTGCACATCTCCCTTGTTTTGCAGTTGTTGGCAGTGGGATGCAAATAATGCATGAAGTATTATTATGTATTTTGTATTGTATTTCAGTAAAACATTTTTGTGTGTGTAAACACTGCTGTGTGTTTGCAGTGGTAAGAGCTGACCCTGTGGCCTGACATGTAATTGCTACCCAAGGGCTGAGAGGCTGCAGTAGCAGTTTGCAGAAGCACTTGGCCTTCCTTTGTAATGTGTCTGCAATCTTTGAGTGGTCTTTCACCTACCTGAGAGCAAAGTTGGACCAAAGTTGGTATTTTGGCGGCATTCTTCCTCACTACATGGTTTTCTCTTTTCATAACTAAATTGCCTCTGCAGCTTCTGGTTCAAAGTATTTTTAATGAACATGAAGAACATCTGTGGCAGTTATGGCTGTGAAATACCAATTTCTTGTTGTTCTCATCTTTGTAATTATTTTGCTCACTCTGTGTTGTTTACCAAGTTAAAATCATTCCATTATTATCATGCTTATGCTGATCCCTTGTGCTGCTTAGTGGGCTGCCTTCTCTCCTCAAACAAGGTTTATCTTAAAATCAATATATTCTCTTCAGACTTAAAAAGAGGAATTTCGTATTTGAAATTCAAGTACAAGATGCATTCTAACTCACCTAGTTATATGTCAGCTTCATAAAACTGTGGTACCAGGGAGTAAGTTCCTCAAAGAAGCCGCAGGAGCAGAAGCTGTTCTCATCCTTCTCTCATCCTTCATGCAGACAGCATGTGCTCAAGGCAACTTATTTGTTTGGCTGAAAGTTTTGTCTTCATTATTAAAACTTAGATAATAACTAAAGTGAGGTGACTGATGACTCCTCCCTTCCTCCCTCCCTCCCTCCCTCCCTCCCTTCCTTCCTTCCTTCCTTCCTTCTCTCTCTTTTTCTCTTTCTCTCTCTCTCTCTCTTTCTCTCTCTCTTTCTGTTTGGGTGGAGAGAGAGATCTTACAGGGTTCGTTCAGCTGCACTTAAAGTTGATCACCTTAACCTTCACTCCCAGTGGAAAAGACGTGATGTGTTTAATCTGCAGAAGGACCACCTCTGTAACCACATGTTAAGCTATTGCTGTTTAAGATGTGCTCATTATATTAGTTGATTTCTGACCTGGGTGACACAAGGCACCATAAACGACCCTTTTTGCCTATGTTTTCCAAGTTGTGACATTTTATACTATGATTCACTTTATTAAATTTCTTTGTGTGTCTTTCGTGTATTTCTTCTGTGTAGGAGGATGAGAGTTACAAACAATAGCCCATGTATCTTGTTTCCACAGTTTTTTAGAGTTCTACACATTTTAGTCAATGGCTAAAGAGACATGACGAAGGCACGGCAATTTTTAAAATTTATTTAACTTAGTTGAATGTCCCTGAACACACGAAAAAGAATGTGTAATACTTTTGAAGGAGTTTTGTACAAGTTATTTATAGCAGGTAAGATCACTATCAGAACAAAAAGCATTGCTAGTGAATTTCTCCTTTATTAATTATCCATGTCCTCTAAACCTCCATGGTGCTAGGAAAGGCTTTTGTACAATTCAGTTTAGAAAGGCCTCTGGAGCAACTCTCATCCTCTATTCTGACTGAAAAATGCGTTTGATAAAATACACTGACTCAATTTATTTTAAAAAGTATGTAGCCTAATAAGCTAACAACTCCCAGTGAAGCTCTATTGTTATACATAGGAGCAGAACAAAGATATTTTTCTGTATTTGACAATGCAACTTTTGGTCTCTCTGGGTCTTGGGATAAGAAAAGAGAGAGCCAATGTTTAAAGTTAGCATAAATACTTGCCCACAAAACTGGATTTTGGAGCTTTTGTTAACTGATAATGCAAATGCTTATCATACTTGGAGAGAAGTACAAAGGAGAATCATGCCAAAAAGGAAAACAGAAATGATGTCTCCTCACAGGCAGATGTAGCCCAGCTTCTACCGATGGAGGTGCAGCAGTGTTATTGATTTTCCTGGTGAGCCTTTCTATAAGCTGCTTCAGGAGCAGCAGAGGCATTCCTAACAAAGAGGAGAGGGAGGGGAAAATCCTAGCAGGAGCAGTAGTGATATTCTGTTTCAAAGGATGAGGATTAATGGTCCTAAAGAGAAGAGATCGTGTCTTTCATGACTTTTAGGTAGCTTACTTTCTAGAAATTCAGAAAATAATTCATTATTGACAGTCTTCAATTGGCAGAACTACTCCAATGGAGTTTAGTTCCTATGAACTGCAGTTGTCATGCTTAGAAACTCACATTATAGCTCTGCTTTCGAACCATCCATTCTACAAACCAGTTATGTACACCAGGCATGATTTTCCCCGTACTTACTGACAAGAGTAAACGGTCAACATCAAATAGCCTAATTTTTTCAAATTTTATGAACAGTTATCATATGTTTTTATGATATGCTAAATGAACAGGTGCATTTTTCTGCAATTGGATGACTTTTGGGACAACTCTAGTTTTCATCTCAAAACACTCAGTGTCATATGCCTGTTTTATTTCCTCATGAAATCAGAGGTGGCTCATGTGCCTCACTGCAGGTCGGTAGAAACAGCTACAGGCCTGACTGATGGATAGATAGAGCACTTGTGTGTCTGAAGATGCTGTCTAATGTAACCTGAGCCTCCACAAGACCTCATAATGCAAGTGCCACGCTGTACTGCCTCCTGCTGTTTTTTCTATGTCATTTTGAATCCTGACTCATCTTTTATCTATTTGAGATTCTTCAAACATTCTTCAAGGGTATGTACACAACACATGAGTTGAGACAGCTGTTTAGTTCTGGAAGAGTATTCCTGCTGTATTTCAGCTGTGAACACTTTGCTGTATCACCATCAAAGTTGGAAGGGATCTGCACTGCTTGCTTTCTTCTACCAAGCAGCATATTACAGATGTTGTGGGAATATCACTGAGGATAAGAAAGTTACTATAGAAGTGCTGCAAGTTTACATAGGAGTAATTTTGCAGCAAACCCAGGTAGCACAGCTTAGCAAATCATGGCATAAAAAATGCTTGGAACAAAATCTTTGATGACCTGAGGTAGCAACTGTAGATATTCATTCTACAAATCGTTAAACTTAGTAAAGAGTATTATGTTTTCTAGACAATGGGTTTGTTTGTATTTCTATAAAATGAAAATAAAATGCGTAAGGATAACGACATTCTCTGCTTTGAGACCGTACAACTTACCAGTGAGAGCACGCTGGGTGGATTGGGCTATACAGCACTTCTGAGAAATGCTGACGGAAAATTAGCTCGTGCAACCTCCTATTCAACCATCCACGAGAGATGACAGGACTTCTGACATGGTCTATGCTTTCATGGCTTGCCGATGGCTGCCTTTGTGAATGTGTGAGTATCACAACCAGCACCGAATGCACTGAAGCTGGGGCAAAATTAATAGTACCTTCAGTGGCACAAGAAACACCAGAAGTTTTGCTCAAGGCCTGTCACTCTTACACCTAAACTTTTCCATGGGCACCAAGCCAGGATTTTGCCCTCATTGCTGCTTAATGCCAATCTATCTGATGTTGAATCCTTTTTTTCCCATCTCCATATCCTTCTCATCATGAATCAAAAGGCTGCAAAGTAATCCCTAAATCACTTCCCTGATACATTTTTCATTAATTCTGTTGGTATGTTCTAGCTACTGCCGATCACATCAGCAAGACAAAAAACGCTCCAGCATTTATTATTTAACGCAGTGCATGTAGCAGCTGTTTCTCGGAGAGCATCCGTTGTCTCTTGCCTTTTACAGTCACAGTTTTTGTTTTAAAAAATTAGATGACAAAATCTTCATTTAACATTCATTTAACATTTAATATTACAATCTTCATTTAACATTCTAGGTTAATCACAGCAATATATGCATTGAAAAGTGCTTGAGAAGCAAGGCATGCAGTGATGATACTGTCTTCTACAATGTTAAAGGAAAGAAAATATCTTTAGTAGAGGAACTGAGAGGAACAACTGTTCTCATTCAAAACTGGAATAATCTTACATGGTTTAAAACTTTTCCTTTAATCTTGTTTATAACTTGGAATGTCTGCAACAACTTGATTTATCACCACAAAGCTTTAAATCTTTGTCTCATTGTTCCTTTGTTCACTGAAGACGACATTTTGGAAACAGCCAGAGAGTTTGTTCAAAGTCTGAGTACATTAGAATACTGTGCACACATTCCAAGTTCTTGTAGCAAAAACATTTCCTATAGAGTCCTGATAGGTATTACAGCAAAATAAATAGCTTCAGAGATAAGGAAATCCATGATTATATGTGTGTGAACATTTAAAAGAAATGTTGTAAAACCTAGGAAAATAGAATGGAAACCATTATTCTCACTAACATCTTTTAAAAACTATTCCAATAAAAATAATTGTTTTCTCACAAACTAGCAGCCTACAAATGTATTTTCTTTAAGAACAATATATTTTCTTTAAGAGTAATTAACCCTAGAAATGTACTCTTACAGTTAAAGCAACCATTAGTCAAGGCAATGGTTACAGATTCATGACCCAGGAGCATGCCATATTGCTGTGTTTGCTGGGGATGTCAAAATTCCTGAGCCATTTGCACCAAATGTCTTCTAGTTTTTCAGGTGAAATCACGGGGATTGTTCATCTTTGTTGAATAAAATAAAATTTCATTTGTCCTATTTTCCTTTTCTTTCAAATAGAACATTGTGGAGTGTAACTGGCCTTCTTATATGGCCATTCATGAATATGTTTTTTGTTTGTTTGTTTTGTTCTGCTTTGTTTTGTCTTGCTCTGGGTTTTGTTTGTTTGTTTTTCTTTTTTCTTTCTTTTTATTTTTAAAAGGACTATCTGTATTAAAACTGGTCAAAACAGAATTTTTATTTCATGAAAATTTTTCAGATTCTCAATTCCTTTGTAAATAGAAACAAAACCAATAATACTTTTCTCACAGAAAGTATGATGTACTTTCACCTAGACAGTTTAAATAATAATAAAAAAAGCTTTAAAAAGAATCATTGCACTTACGATGCACTGCTTTTATTAAAATATTTCATACCATACTGTATTACTTACTGTTCCTCCAGACATCTTCATAGAAACTATACCATGTTGTGCAGTTCCACTATGCCATGTAAAAATTAGATTTCTTTTGATATAATTTCTCAAGTTCTCTGAAACAAATATACTTTCATTCAGCGATGCTCCCTTTGTAATTTTTTTGTTGTTATTTGTGAGAAATGTTTCCCAAACCTGTGTCACTTTTTGCAGAAAAAAGCCCCGGTCTAAATGACAGTTTCAACAGAAAATTGCTTTGAGGCACCTTGCTGATCAATGTGATTGCTGTACATAATCTTCAACGGAGACTGAAGATCTGCCTGCTGCTCTCACACCAGCTGCCTCCACGAGTGGGTGGTGAAGCACCGCAGATAAGGAGCACGGCAGAGCCCTGGGAGGCTGCTGGCAGCAAGGCACTTACCCCTCTCAGCTGTCGAGTGCACGGTAAGTGCTATCATTTATAAGGCCAAACTGTTTGCTCTAGTCCTCTTACACATCTTTTTCTACAGAGTATTTCTATTTGTTTGTCATAATGGCACCATGATGCAAAGCTGAGCAGAGGTTGCTGTTGGAGTTTAACCCATTTCCAAGCAAGGACGCCAAGATTTTTCCATCATACTGAGCTTTGTTTGAAAGAAATCAAGTGAATTCACACGTTCTGTAAGCACAAAGGCTAACATCTATTTTCAGAGTATATCATCACAACGAACAACATGTTCTCTGTTTAATGTGACTCTACTGCCTGGAACAGAAGACAAAACACAACGTATTTCTTTGGAGGGGAAGCTCTATTAAAAGTATCATGAAGATAGCCCACACAATTTTATTCAAGTTATCAAGCATGTGATGTCTGACAAAAAATCATTTACGCTATAAGGAGGATTATTTTTTCATTGTTTAAATTAACGTAGACTCATGGAGTGTGAGGCTTGTAAGGCTTTTATCTAGCTCCACAATGTCTTAGAAGGAAGGTGGATCAAGCCCCAGGTCTGTATCACACGATGGGGGAGACATCAAGCAAGCAGGGGAAACATTGAGCATCTAAGACATGACACATACTCGCAGGATTACTTCTGCAGAATGGTCATGCCTGTTTGCCAGAGGTAGAGAAAAATGGTAACGATTACCTCTCTGCAGCTCCCTGAGGAGGGGAAGGAGATGAAGGTGCTGGGCTCTGCTCCCTTATCACAGATAGCAGGACGCACAAAGCTCAACCAAGGGAGGTTCAGGCTGGACATGAGTTAAAATTTCTTCCCTTCCATTAGAATGGTTGATAAAAATATCATTTTCATAGCCTTACTGAAAAAATGTTTTACTTTTCTCTTACACCTAAGAAGGTAACAATACAAGAGAACTAAGACTGTAGTGATTATAAGTTTTCCAGTATTATCGTCTTTTACCAAAATTATCAGGCATTATAAGAGGCTAGCTTTTATCCAACAGTATATGCTTTTGCTGAACAGCAATTACTTAGCTAAACTCCTCCATTCGAGTATCTGTCTCAAGCACAGTTTTGGGGGAGGGAAATCTCAGCCCAGATGGTTCTGCTGCTTCTGAGAACAAGGAAATGCATACTGCTTACACAAATCAAAAATAAATCCGATCACCCTCTCAGAATGGTGCCATATTTATATTTGTTCAGGAGATGCAATGAAGATCTTTGGCTGCTACAAAGCTCTCTGAACTCTACTGTTCTACTCTACTTCCTGTGTGGAACCAGAACAAGAAAGAAATAGGAGATATTTCAGTTTCACATTTTCCCACCAGAACAGCTGACCCTAGCCCCTTTGCAAGTACGTTTGGTGTATGGCACAAAGGGCCTTTTCTGGCATGTGGAATTCGCTTGTTTCAGCTCTTTTGTGAAATAAATAAATAAATAAATAAATAAATGTGGATCAGCCTATTTTCCCTGGGTTGATGAAAACTTTCTTCTTCACTTGGCTTACATTTCTACTACACAATATTATTTTTGTGCTGCTTCTCTGTAAAGCTCAGCATCCCTCCTTCTACACTGAGCTATAAATTTGGTATCAATATGAGATTTTTCCTGTCTGCAGAAAGGAAGGCAACAGAACATCTCTTTGCAAATGTTGACCCTAACAAAGTACAGACAAATCTAAGGGGGTCAAAAAGCGTTCTGCTGACAAAAAGGAGGTAGCAAATGAAACAATTAATGGAGTTTTAAAGGTCTCATAAGTTTAATTATTTGAAACTATATCCTGTTCATTGACTTAGTGGAAGAAGTTAAATGAAGTTAATTAGCAGGTATTTTGGCAGCCTGCTGACTTTAATTCTCTTACTACTTCCTGAGTATACAGAGAGTAATAATGAAAAAGCTTAGGAAAATCCTCTCTTGGCTACATGGCTGTACATCATGAGTGACTGCTTTCACTATCCTGGCAGCATGCATGATTTTGTAACCCAGCTGAGCGGATTTTGCTGTTACTGATGCAAGTAGACCCTTACCTACATTGGGAAAGCTGGAAAGAGAAGGAATATATTTTTCTTGATTCAATTACTTAGAGAAAACCACAATACAGCCACAGCTTTCAGGTGGTTTTCACCTGACTCACCCAAACCTCTTAACCCAAAGGCGCAAAACTACTGGCTTAAAAAATCAGGATGATTTCTTGGGGTAAATGGGAAGATTACAGTCTGAACAGTATACATCTATAGTCCTTGGAGTAGACATAATATTTTGTGAAGAGAGGTATTACTACTGTAAATGCAAAGTATTATCTTAGAATCTGAAAGCTGTCTTTTTAGGTTTCCCTAGGAGCCCAGTGCTAGATTCTTAAATCAGAAGCTCATGGTCATCTTGAGAAGCAGGCTTACATGGCAAAAAGCCTGTGTTACCAGATGTGCTTGGTTCATGTGTTTTTAGCTGTACTTCAGTTTTACAGAAACACCAGAAGTAAACGGTGTAGAGCTGTGCCTCTTAGGCCCAGCATCTACATCCATGCAGTGGGAGAACTCATCCAGAAAGCAGGTCCCCATGGCCATATAGGTCTCACCAGATCCCTCTCTACCTTCCTATTGCAGCAGGCCAGGGCATAGAAATCAGCCACTCTCTGCCATCTGTGTGGAGCAGCTTCTGGACAAGTCCTTCACTCACATGTTCTGCATAAAGCCACAATATGTTCACTTAAGCTCTGCAGTTAATCCTGAATGATAAAGAACTGAGCTCTTTGCAGAGAATAAGTGGGTAAAGTCATGCAGTTTTACAAATTGCAAAATGCAGTTTGCTTTGGCTTGTAGGACAATGTTCCCCGCCAGATAAGTTTCTCGAAGGACAGCAACATTCTCTTCACACAGCCGTTTCTCCTCCTCCTAATCTAGCTTGCTTCCTGCTCTCACTCACCCCAGCAGTGGATGGATGTGCCTGATACACAATGAAAAGGAAAGTATCCTGCAGAAATTAGGGTCCAATGGAGCAAGAACTTGTTGCAGGACAGAACACTCAGCACAGGGAACAGCACGGCAGCTCCAGCCTTTAGAGTGCGTCAGCCTGCTTTTCACTGATACCAGAGCTTCATGGCTGACTCCACATACTGCAGATCCATAGGCTTCAGGGGACCTCCACTCCTTGTACCAAAGAAAAGCTCCTTCCACTGTACATTGCTTTATTTTCTGTGAGACGGAAGCAGCTCCTGCGCTGGGCTCTATTCCAACCAGAGCTTCATAAATCTCACTGAAATCTTTATTTGTCATTCCGTGCTAATGAACGGTGGCATACAGCATAACACGGTGGAGGTAATGTGTAATTACAGAGGTAACATGTAACAAGTTTTCATTATACATGTATGGAGATGCAGCTCACAGAAGGCACGCATGCAGGATCGAGGGCCAGTGAGGCAAAGGGACGCATGGGAGGAAGTCACACTTTAACAAGGAAGCATCTTTATTTTTATTATTTTCCTCTGTTCCTCTAAACATTTTAATCTTAGTATTATCTTTGTAACAAGTGACTTACACTGTCTTGTTTTCCTTAGTGTTCTCTCAAACCTTTGTTACTTTCACACATATGCATGAGCCCACTGCAAAATCTTGTAAGATCAGATAAAAAGCACCATTGCTACTACCAGAGAACATTAAATTGGCAAGGGGTACAGATTTAAACATTTCTTATTCAAGTAAATATTCTGATCAGTCTTACATTTGTTTCCAAAGATAATTATTGTACTAAATAGCCTTTGAGTTGTACTGTGAACAAAGAATAAGCATATCTTAGTGCCTGTGGTACTTTTTTAATGTAAATATTACACAGCACGGTATTTGGAACTGCATAACATTTCTAGTGAAACATCTGCAGATTTTCAGTTCCCTACAATTTTATTACTTTCCGGACAGATAGAAACTGATGCTTCAAAATGTAACCCTTACAATGGCCAAAAAGGTTTCCTCTCACCATCCAGAACTCTGCTGGACAAATAGTCCAGTGACAACAGCAGCTGTAAGCTAGTGTTTGTGGCACTGCGATGAAGAGTGAATAGAAGTCACTCATGATTCTTGTTAATTTTTCAAAGTCTCAGTATATTACTGTGACCTTTTAGATACCAGCATGCTGTTTTTTTTTTCTTGAAGCATCAGCTGATTTTATCACTTGACTGCAACTTCTGTAGTTATTATTCTCTCTGCAGATGATTCAAAAGCCAGAATGCAATGAAAAGGTATCTGCGCTTCCACTGTTATAAATCTCTATAGTTTTAAACCAGTTGGATGACTTTAGGTGCTGGATAAGTAACCCATCAACACTATGCCCACTAAACCATGTCCACATCTCCATGTTTCTTGAACACCTCCAGGGAAGGAGAGTCTACCACCTCCCTGGGCAGCCTGTTCCAATGCCTGACCACTCCCTCAGAGAAGGAGTTTTTTCTAAGATCCAACCTGAACCTCCCCTGGCGCAGCTTGAGGCCGTTACCTCTCGTCCTATCACTGTTACCTGGGAGAAGAGGCCGACCCCCACCTCACCACAGCCTCCTTTCAGGTAGTTGTGGAGAGCAATAAGTCTCCCCTGAGCCTCCTTTTCCCATTTCAGCAGCATAAACAGCCTTGTGGAGTAATGAGACATTATTTTTCATAATCACACATAAATGTAACTGCAATTCTTATTTAGAAAATCTGCCTATCAACGTCTAGGCAATGTAGTTGCAGTGGGGGTTGGAGTTTCATTCCATATCAGGGCTGAAAGTTTTAAGCTAAATTTAATACAGGCTGCAGGGTAAGAGGCAGCCTTGGCCCAACCTGTGGTGCTGCACAGCAATGGCCACCCCATGCATACTAATAGCAGAGCTTAATTTTTTGCATCTTCACTATCAAAACCCCTGGGTGGATGACATTTCTGCAGTTGGTGCTGGAATCTCTCTGGGTACCTTGTTCCTTATCTTGTTGACAGCTCCTTCTGACACAATCTCAGGTCTATGTAAATGTCAAATCCCCCAAATAAATTGCTATGAGGACAGAATCAAACTTTTAAGGGACTTAGTTGCTGCAGAACTTTTTGCTTAAATGTAAATGCTGCACAGCAGATCCGATTAAAAGTTAATGCATTAAAACGAAGTGTGAAAATAAGTTGCATGTTCATATCTACAAGCTTAGAAATTCTGCATTAGAAGAATGAAAAAGACAATTCTAAGTTCATCCTCTTTTCCGCTGTGGTAGCACGCATGCAAACTAGAAATGTCATTGCAATACCAAAATGGAAATGGAAAAGGACTGCCATTTGTCCTTTTAGGTCTATCTACAAGCTTTACTGTAGTTCTTTCTCACTTTGGGAAATGCATTACATTCAGATTCCAATTTTGCATTCCTTACTCTTGTAACAAGTTAGATTTTATTTATCAGAGACTTGAGATAGACCAGATGTGCTGTCTGAGACTCAGATAGAGAAAATATGGAGGTTTCTTGCTAATGTTCAGAAATAAAGCTGAGAAAGAGTCTAGGAGAGTAATCTCCAATCATATCCTCTCAGAATAGTACCACACTGCAGGCAGCATCGTGCTTTCGTGTGGGGTGGGCTGACAGAAGAAGCAGTAGCAACCTCAGTTTCTGCAGGAAATTGTTACCTCTGGCCATGAGAAAATCTTGTAGTTATCACTGTCAGTTCTGCAGTCTTGACCGCTTTTCTTGTGGGCATACAGTGTGCTAGTTATGTAGGATGATAGTTTATATAACCACACTATATTTGTTCATGGAAGCGTAGTTTCACTAAGTGAGACCGTTAAACCCTATGGGCTAAACTGAATCTTTCTATTCTCTGTTCTACAAGTACAGGCTAAATCAAGGAGACCTGTACTTTGCACGTTCAAAATGTTGACTCTAGAGAGTTTACCAAATACTTTGCAACTGAGCTGTAGACATTTCAGACTAATCCAAATTGATAGAAACTTCTGTCTTTAATTTCTGGCTCTGTGCTCCATGTTGTGAAAGGGAGAGACTATCTTTGAATCACATGAGAGTCGTGAAACACTCTAGAGCTGCATTTACAGGCAGCATAAATTTTCATGAGAAGATAAACAACTCTCCTTTTAGAACAGCATTTCTACATCATAGGGTAGGTATAATAAATAAGACATAGTAAGGTGTCACCAGCACATCAATTAGAAGTGGGTAAAACCAGCCAAGATAGTGAGTAGCTATCTACCGCTAGAACACCACCCAGCCCGCGTGCTGAATGAGGCAGGGGTCCTGCTGGAGAATTCAGTTGTAGCCCTTATCCTCACATTCCTTAATTCTAGAAACGCTGACTTAATAGTCCTCCTGTCTTTGGGCAGTTGATTTTCTAAGGAATACTGAAGTTCTTGTAACATGGTCAACAACAGTCAAGACAGTGTTCACATTCCTTACTCAGCACTCATAAAACAGTGACTTCTTTCATCTCATCTAATAATACTCCTAAAGGGAGAGGCAGAGGAAAATTTAATAACTCAGTAGTGTTATATCATTTCTCCAGTTTGTTTTCCCTTTCCCTTCTTCCTGCTGACGTTCCTGTAGACTCGGTCTTTTCTTCTTCTCCAGTCTGTGCTGTCACCTGCATTTCAGCACTGTTACTGCTGAAAATACAGATGTGAATAACTGTTTCCAAATCTCTTTTATATTTAGATATTGTACTAAAAATATAATGAACTTGCAGAAAGTGATTTGCAGCTTCAGAATTCTGGCTGTCACTATTTAAAATGTTCTCAAAGGTGCAAGAATTTCACAAATGAGAAGAAGAGAATAATGAGAAAGAAATACTGTGGGAAAAAAAAAAAAAGATACATTGTACTAACACTTAGATGGATGTTTTTCTTTGTTAAATTGCAAGTTTTTTGTCAAACTCTATACTAAAATATTGCATTAATTCTTCGACACTCAATTACATATCTGAAATATGAAAGAATATTTAAGATAAAGTTAGTAACAGATATGTGAAAATGTATCACAAATGCTATTTGTAATAACAAGATCCTGATTTTTCCTGTTTACAGTCAGAAGCAACTGTGAGTATTGTTCTCAGGACTGAACTGCTAGCTGAATTCTGAAACACATCTATAATAATTTTCTAAAATTGCTTACAGCCTAAAATTCAGTAGTGTCTCCTTTATTCAATTTAATTATGTTTCCAAGTCATTTTCTGTTGTAAACTTTAATATTATACTTTCCCTTTCTGAAATGACAGCAATAACTGTTGCAAGCTACACGTAAATCAAAACTAAAAAGCTTGTGATAGACAACCTGATAACATTGTGAACGTTTGTCATCAGTTTGTAGATAAAGTTCCTCCTATTTTAATGTTGTCCCAGTTGATAAAAATAGCAGCTTCATTCAATCAAAGAGAAAAAGAAAAGGCTGTAGAGCTGCATGAATATTTGATTACTTGCAGCTGTTTAAAGATAATAAATAATTACCTAGCTTTGTACAAATTTATGCCGTATCTGCTAAAGATCATCATCTAACATGTAATTAAACTGTCCTGGAAGTCCGATATATTAGCAATGAACAGCAGATTTCCGTGCTTCACACAGTTTATATTTGAGTCCATGGCAGCGGCAAGTCGCCACAGAGATGTCAGTTTTTCCTGACCCTAAAATGGCATCACAAGGACAGTACATTAGCATCAGTGCAAGGCTGGAAAAATTTAGGAAGAACAGAGCTTTGTAATCGCTGTACAGGACGCTAGTTTTCTTCATTTTACTAAGGAGGGACGATGCCAGCACCAGCGTTAAGTTCAGGTACGCCTCTCAGACAAGTAAGCATTGTAATGTTCCACAGAACTGGCATTTCTTTTGTCCCCACACACCACCAAACATCTTAGCACTGTTCAGTCTTAAGAGAAAGAGGCCAGTGGGTGTTAGAAGGAAAACCAAGTCCAGGAAAGGCATGCTAGATGGCACAGAGATGCTTATTTAGAGCGGTGGCACAGACTGGTAGGGGAACAGAGATGCCCAGCAGTGCAGCAGTCTCATCTTCTGATGGAGTACAGCTGCCTGGGAGAGCACCTACTATCTCCCTAAGGGGCAACTCTGACACAAAACAATTGTTAAAGATTACCATAGCAAAACGGGATTGTCTTTTAGGGCATTAGCTGTGACATGGTCATGCTTTGTAAATCATGCCTAAATCAACTGTTGGATGAAAGACCGATGTTCCCTGGTTTCTTCTGCCCAGAGGCTCCTCCTTTTTGCTACTTTTCTCTCAGTTTCCTGCACTGGGGAAATGAGGGACATTATGGGTAATGAATGTACTGACTGAAACCTCTGTTAGCCATTAAGTAGTAATAAACCTTCTCTCTCTGTGTGAGTGGAGGAAGCTGGGTCTCATTAGGGGATCAGAAGGAAAGACCAATGTATTAATTAGTGTATTAGAAAATGACAGCCAGGACCTCTGGATCTGATTTCAGGCTGTATTATAGCTGCAATATCTTACACAACTGTTCTTCTAGAAGTAGTCAGGATTTGTTCCATTATAAGAATATTCATACTCAAGAATTTGAATAGATTTAATTTCTACTAAGTTCAGCTTTAATAGCTGATATTCACCCTCAGAATAATGACCTTATATCTGTTTGTCACTGTGTATCACTGCCATGCCTCTAGTTACAGCAGTGCAAAACCAAAGATGAAAGCCAGACAGGATTATTCTCCATACTCTTGTAGTAGAGTTGCCTAAACACTGAAGAACGGAAGCATTTCAATTCTAGTGACTGCCTTTGTTCAGGAAAGGCTTGTTATCTTTATTTTTTGTCCCTCTGAACTTGGTGAGTAAACAGGCGAGGAAATTTTTCAGCTCTTGTTTCCGTAGCTGGACAAAAGTATTTGTTTTTTATTACTGTATTCCAAACATTAAAAACCTATGTGCGTGAGGATGCATACCTTTTGTACTGCAAAACTTTCTCACAGAAAAATCTTGTTTATATCATGACTTGTTCTTGTTTGCTTGCTTGTATCCTTCATTTCTTGCCCTTCTATTAGCTCTTTAGATCACAAGCAGTTTCAGGCATGGCCATTATATTTTTCCATACATTCACTTTATTCATTTTTTCTAGAATTTATTTGACTCTTTAAATGTATTTTAACTGGTAATCTCAAAAGAATTTCATATCATTTTTATCTGTAGTTTTAATTTTTTTTTGTAAAATACTCATTTAACTATACAATTTTTCTTCACCTTGGAGAACAACTGCTGCTCAAACTGCTGCTTAGGTTCTGAAAGCACTGACAGTTTGTTACCACTGTCCAGATGTTGCTAAAAATTCAATCTCATATTTAATGATACTCATTAGAAATGAAATCATTTCTTACATCCATTAATTTAGATGTACTTTGGCAAGAGCTGCTTATGACACAGTTATTAATATTCTGCTCTCATATTGCTCATATCTGGGTGACTGTGACTACCAATAAGTATTCTGAGAGGCATATAATTAATGAGAACGTGGAGTGTGCTTGGCTAACTGAAAAAACGTTAGAGGAAGAATGAAATGTCCTCTGCTGAGTAATTTTGTTTTAACTAAGAAAAGGACAGCTGATGTACCTGGATGTTGTTCATTTAATTCTGTGCATTCAGAAGGGATTTTGCTTTTCTTCTTAGAGGAAGGAGGGGCAGAACATTTTGTGCTGCAGTTCATCTCTTGGGATCTTCTCTTTACCTGTTGTCCATTACAGTCAGTGTTTTCTCTCCATTCTTCTCCTTCAATATTTCTGTGTATCACAAGAAAGCAAGGTGTAGAAAATGTACAGGAATAAACCTAGAGGTCTGAATTGTTGTGGACACATTTCAGATGGAGAAATGAGTTTCAAGCTGACCTATTTTCTGTATCTAATTTGAACCATGAGTCTCAGAAAATACATCCCCATCCTTATGTTCAGCAAGAGCATCTCAGCTTCTCCTGATGTCTCCTCAGTAGCCTGTTTATTTCCTCCCTGCTGGTTTGCAGGGTATTGCGGGGCCAGGGGCAGCGGGTGCCCCCCATGGGGGTCCATCAGAGCAGGGCCTGGCAGCTGGGGCCCATCCCACTGCTGCAGCCAGGGCACGGGGGTAGCCCCAGCCACAGGCACTGGGCCAGTTTGTTCCCAAATCTTACCCAGAAGGTTGGGTACAGCTTTGTCAGCCTTCCACAGTTGTATACTGCTGGATACAGGATTAGTAGCATGTTGACCATAGAAATAAATAAAAAAAATGATTAGGATTATATATATATACCTAATCATTATTGGCCTACAATATATTTGTCCTGTTGATCTGTTTTGAAGTCTGGAACAAGGCATTGTGTGCCTGTCAGTAGACAGCATACAATTTATGTGGGGTAAAATTAAATATTTTTTTTTCTAATCATAATAGTGCTTGTTTTACCTTCCCCCTCACTCTTCTAAAAAAAAGTACTGGAAGTTTAAGAACAAAATATCTGTAACACTTTTCAATAACTGTTCTCAACTAGGAGATGAGAGTTCTCTACATAATTAGCACACAGGAATGCAATATATTGTATTTTCCAGTTCATAAACTGGAAAGAATGAACTGAGCTATTCTATTATTGATAGCAGCTCCACGACTTGCACTCTTTCATCTTCATAAATGTGCAAGCAACATACTAACACGAAGATGCTCATTTTTGACTGCTTTTTTTTTTTTTACTGAAATGCATCTTTGCTCCATTCCCATAGCACAGATAATTAAGTTGGGAAACATTTTTTCTTGAAACTTTGTTTGATTTCATTATCTTTTTTGTTCATATAAAGTACTTAGCTACATGCACCTTATGCTAAACACTGTGTAGGGATTTCTACCTCAGAACTGGGTCCTTCAAAGTATGCTGTTTCAGATAGCACACGGAAAATCTAGCAATTGTCTTGGTTAATTTTCCTGTATTTATGAAACTGACTCATGTTCCCTGCCCACACAGATTTGCATATGTTTGTCATTACCCTTTAGCCACAATGTGCCATGGTGTCTTCCTCCTGGTTTGAGGCATCAGCCAACACTTCAGGATTATGTAGTGCATGATGCTTTCTCTTTGCGATTGACCACGTCCCTCAGGGACAATTTGCTTAGAGGGAGGCATCTTCTGATTCACCTATTTTTCTGTCTGTAAGTCAGCAGGGACTTACACTAAAGCTTACATTTCTAGAAAAGTATAGAGCTAAAGGCTGACTCAGAGGATGGAAGTGCAGTTCCAGAGTACAGACTCTCATGATACCAGTAAATATGAACGCTAAATAGCTGCTGAATACAAAGATTTCTCCATTTTTCTTTTGAATGAAACACAAGCTTCTCTTCTCTCACTTTATAATATCTTCCACCTTTGGGATTTGTATCATTCCACAGCTCAAAAAGGAGGAGATGCCAGGGGGAAGCATGAACAGTCTGTTATAAAGCATTTGGAAAAGGCCTGCTGCATTGGTTGATGTTGTAGACTTACTGCTTCATGAAATGTTTATGCCTTGTCTCCTATATAGTTTCCACTCCAAAGTTTTTGAGCAGCTTGTGGAGCATGTGGTTGTGTTCTATTTTTTAACACATTCTTTCAGCCTTTAATGTGGTAGAAACCAATAATGATACTGTGCCATTTTCCCTGCAAACCTCAAATTTCACCAACTCCTTCCTGATACCAGTGGCACTAGCCCTCCACCTAACCTGCATGACTGAAATGTAACCTTTTCTGTTACCCTCTGACTGTGGGTGTACGTACTAAGGAGGAAGGATTTTATTGAGAAACCTAGTGTACACATTTTCTTACGCGAGCAACATCATGCTCTTTTAAAAGTTACATTAAATCCTACTCAAGCTCAGTTACCACAGAATGCATGCACAAGCATTTCTTCACAACATCCAAAACCAGCACAATAACACGTGTTTATAAAAAGACACACATGCAGAAATGAAATAAAGCCTTGCCTTCTGTGCTTACAGTTATGCAAGAAAACTTTCTCCCTTATTCACAGAATACTACATCTGCTTTGAGAAGTTATTATCTGGGGCTTGGGTTTTTACCTCATGTCTCAGGCTGCTTCTACTCAGTAGCCTCCACCTGAAACCTTGTTAATTACAGCTTCATTCATCTTCCATCAGTGAAAGACCTTCACAGTGCACCTGCAGCTGTGCTCACATCTCAGCCTGCTCCCCCTCCCACCCTCTGGTGGAGTGTTCATTCTCCTCTCCTCCAGCCCTTCAACGACATTCAGACAGACCTGTTCTCTTGCTCCAAAACTCATGTTAATCTAGTCTCATGCAGGAGATAGTCAGGCCATTCTTCTGAACGAAAACCAGAACTGTTCCTCTCCTTCAGTATGTACATGCAGCTCCCTTCGCCAAGGGGTTGCCGACTATCTATATCCAGCTAGTAGACAATACATGCCTTCAGTGAGTAAAATTCTTTCCTCCTCTCTTTAAGGACTGCTTGCCATGTCTTGGTGTGGAATGTACTTTCACTGCAGTCTATATTCTATATCAATCGGCACACTAAGACCATAACGAAGATTGTCATACTTAGGCGTGTGCCTGCATCTCACCATTGGTGGAGGCCTGCCTGCAGTGATAATGAATTTTGATGACTGGCCTCCAACTTCCTATTCCAAAACACACAATTGTATATAGTAGTTGTCTTAGGACAGCAAAACTATGTCTATTAAAAAACAAAACAACCCCCGTTAAAAATATGACTGTATTAAGAGAAGTGTTTGACTAGGTTGTACTTCCAAAAATGATAGCAATAAGGTGACTTCTGATCAAGTTTAATATAAATATTGCAGAATCCAGATCTTCATAAAAAGTTGCATTTCGAAGAGTAGACTGGATGAGTACCATCAAAACCACACTGGGCAGATGGAATTCGGCCTTGTATTTCAGATGTGGAAATGGCAGGTTTTCTCTGAAATGAAACTGGCATTGTTTCCTATCCTGTATAGGATAGGAAAGTGCTGTTTTTGAGACAGCTGAGAGAATAATTAAAACCAGAGACTTTGTTGATGCTGTCTTCTAAAGAATCATTGGAGCTTTTGGGAGGCAGTGTAAGTCATCTACCTGAATCAGAATGCTCAGAAGAATTAAGCGCCTGACAGTGTAAGTGGCTGAATGCAAATTGTAATTTTCTCTTGTTAGTGCTGGGCAATCCAATGTACGTGCCTGAGCCTAGCCACTAATGCAGACAGAGACTAGATGTGTTAATTGCCTCTGTGCCAGGGTTCTGACTAGGCTTAGTGAGCCCTCTTCACTGTCTGACTACACTGAAAGGCCTCTCATCTAATACATACGCTACCTCAAAAGTGAGTAATCATGTGAGCATTTCACTTCAGTCTTCTTGGCTACTTGAGATCCTTATCTCAAATATTTATGACAGGAAGCCTCAACTAGTGACTTCTTTTTTCCCCCATATAAACTCAATATAAAAATGGAGAAATATGGAAAAAAAGTCTGTTTGTTTGTTTGTTTGTTTGTTTGTTTTAATTTGACTCAGAAAGCATTGCCAATATTTACACAACTCTACCTCTAACTTTTCATCCTATTCTCCATAGAGATTAAATTTGGCAATTTCATGGGTCTGGGGAGTGTAAACAGTTTCATAATCAATAAAACTATCCTTAGGCAACAAAACAGCTGATGAGCATGTCAGGTGATAATGGTTTTACATGAACTCTGTGGGGCATCATACTGCTGCCTTTCTAAAAGTCTTTTTGTGGAGCAGAAATTGACTGAGGCAGTGCTAGCAATGAAGTATCTGTATGCTTGGTATTTGATTGATTGCCTTCCGTGAAGATGAATCATCAAAAGTACCCTGGCTTAGGGAATGTTCTCAGTTTCTTAATGGAAAAATTATTTTGAAAAAGAATAGTAGAAAAAAAGTTATTCTTCTGAAGGCTTGAAGTAAGTCTAAAAATAATTATTTTCTACACCAAAGCATTCCTTCTTTCTTCTTCCTTTCCTAAATCATCTGCATTTATTGCCCAGTGACAGCATTTTTCTCAGGAACCATGAAGGAAAGTAGCTGGACTTTTTCATCAATGACACTGCTTTTAGGGGAGCAAAAGGTAAATTACACTTTTTCTTAAATAATTAAAAAAAAATCCAGAATATATCAAATGACAACAAAGTCTCTCATCACTTGCCCCAGAAAAGTGTAAGATACAATATCATTAGCTGTTTTCAGAGTAGTTCAATCCGAAGCCTACCATCACAGCTGACAAGCTAATTTTCAGTCTCAGCTGAAGCTAGACATTCAGCTGTGCCTTACAAGCTGAGGAGGTACAGATAGCCTTGAAGTGGAATGACTGCAACAGTTTCTGTGGAAAAAGGCAGGTGGCAGTGCTATATTAGGTAGTTTTCTAACCCTGCGGACAGACTACCACTTTGACAGACCTGTAAGTTCAACACCTCTCCTGAGCACGCACTTATAAAAGACTCTTGATGAAACAGATCCTTGTACAAAGGCAAATTAACCTATCCTCACACCTCATATGGTAAATAATTTTGCAACTAAAGTGATTGTTTTTAATGGGAGTGTCTGTGAAAAACATACTCCCTACCACATTAAGAAGTTGCAAGATCTACTCCCGAGGGGAGTTTTTTCCAAGCACAGGCATGAACTAATGTGCACTGTGTCACTAATTCTCAATACTACTGGATAATGTACTGGATATATATGCTTTCTTTTTTTTTTTTTTTTT
>VXAV01002001.1:74949-85731 GCA_013399715.1 Alectura lathami | reverse complement strand
CCTGAAGAGCTTAAGGTCTGATTAAGCTCCCATCAAAATCAATGGAGATCTGCTCATTAAATTAAGAGAAAGGGGCTGATTACATAGGTCCAGATTTAGACTTCGAGACCATAGCTGCCTACTGCTTTGAACAGGCCTCAGTGATCTGAGCCCAAGATGACATTCAGCAAGCTTCTTTACAAGTGGAACACCTATTAAAAAACATTTTTCCCCCAAATGAGGAAAGATGTTTTCAGATGAAAGGTTTGGACTGCCTTTGGTACCATGCACTGCATTCCACACACGGAGAGCAAAACACAAGATCTCCAGTGAGGATGGAGAGATGCTGCTCAGCTTGTTCAGCCTTCAGCAGCAGCCGAAGAGGCCTGACCTTGAAAAGGATCCTTTAGTTTTTGCAGTTTAGTTTCAACAAAACAAGTGTAGAAACCTATCCTAGAAATCTATTACTGCTTACATTTATTGTTATTTTATAAAGGAATGCATAAGATTTGCTAACAGTGATTTAAGTAATTTCACTCTCCCTTTTAATGGGAAAAACAGGAGGAACCAACGAATAGCCATGAACTAAATACGTTTGCTCATTGTTAAAACATGTTTTTTTCCCATCTGGTTGAAAACTAAATTGTATTGGAGCCCTTTATTTGTACCAAACCAGCACGAGGTAGGTATTTTCATTAAAAATGTAGGTAGCACAGAATTCTTCAAAGATTTTCATGAATTACAGTCCCACAGCATGAGAAACTGATGTAGTCAAAAAAAAGCTCTAATAAAAGAGTACTAGCTGTAATAATGTTTCTTAATGTCAGGATGAACCCAAGGCAGTTTTGTACTAAATGCTCTTTCCAACATAAAAGTAAAAGCTGGTTACTACTACAAAGACTTTAAATATTAGACAAGACAGCAGATGGACACAAGCAGATGGGAAGGAATAGAAAGAGATGGATCACAGATACAGTCAGTCAGCTGGCCCAGTAGTGTCAGTACACCAAGAGCTTTACTACAGTTGTGCTGTGGGTTGCTGTGTTTATTTGGGGCAGGACTGGGTGTTTTTTGTGGTGTGGGGTTTTTTTCATTTGTTTGTGCTTCTATTTGTTTCTTTAAAATACATTAATGCATTGTTGCAATTGAAGGTATTAAAGCAACTTGAAGCAGGATAATGAGATAGCTCTGTACGTACAGGGAGAATCGAGGGAGCAGATAATCCCACAATATCATCTCAACCTCCCTGTCAGTTTTATGCACTCAGTAAGCAAATAACTGGCTTCAGACCTTCCTCCTTCATACCATATTCCTAACTTGATCTTGGTAAATTTTCACTATCAGAGAATTTGAATTGCATGAGACTGATAACCGTGGTGAGGTTACCTGCATTACTAAAAGTTTTCATGTCAAGAGGCATTCAGTCTAAGGGTCTCATAGTATTAAACACGCACCTGATTTAACTTGGACTGATGAGTCACTACTGTCAGCAAAATCACATTTTCCCTTTATAGTCTCTCTGCAGTAGAACACTGTAACAGTCTTCATTCTACAGTAAGTCCTTTCTGAATACATCATTTTCTCATAATGCTGATGCTTGATGTAAAAATTATGCACAAGCTATATTAATAAGAAAAAAAACGTAACTGCCTCCTGCTGTTCTGGACAGGTTGGTGGCACCAGTACATGCTTATTTACAATAATACTTTCACTAAATTAATTTTGTTCAAAGTCCAAAACAGGACAGTAAATTGGGATTATTTCCAAGTATACTGAATATACATTTCTTGCTTATCTTAAAACAACTATACAAATATTATTTTGGCTGATCCTTCTTACTGCATTTGTTGATTTGAATACTGTATACAAATATACCTAGAAGAACTTTTACATTTTGTTAACTTCTAAGGACTTTCTGAAATTTTTCAGGTTTTCAATGAGCTTGATAGGAAATTGTGGAAGAGAAACAAAGCCACAGCCTAAATTCACTCTTTTACCAAAACTGAAATGTCATGAAACATGAAGCAATGGTTTATGATACGTGAAGGGAAGACTACACAAAGTAATAGGAAGTCAACATATGTGGCATTAGCATAAGGACAATTCAAACACAGCCATTTTGAGAAAATTTCCTTGGCCTAAGGCTGAACCACAGATAAGTGTGGTCTACTAAAAAAAAAAATTCTCACACTGCTATTTTTACAGGGATAGTTTTAGCCACTGGCAGTTGTTCATCTGTGACTCATTTTTCCAATAATTTATATCTATCACTGTATAATTACAACCTTTAGCTATAAATATTGGCCTCCACAGGTTTTATTAATTTATAAAGATTTTGTTGAACGCTCTGGGTTGAAACTTTGAGATTTAACTGTTTTTATGGAATTATAAAATACATCATGATGTATTAATATATTCACTGCAATTCTAATCTCACTGACTCATTGAATTTGGCTGTTCCCTGGTGGAGACACTGACACTATGTTAAAATAAGATATCATAAAGATACCTTGATCTGTTTTATTCCCATTTGTTTTGTTTCTTCTTCTTGGAAATTCAGCATTGCACAGACAAGTAATTAGCATTTATGCCCATTTTCTATCTCAAGTACTCTTTTCCCTTGAAATGTCGAGTTTCCAGTTTATATCATGTTTATATCATCTGCCTTGGTGATGCCCAGATTTCAGCTGGGCTTGACAGCTGTGTAAGCTGTACAACAATGGAGTAAACTTTGTAATTTCTTCATTTTAGAAAAAAAAGCATTCTTCTGAAACACTGAACACTCCATGCTTCGTCACAATAACTAAAGACAGCACACAGTCACTCCTTTATGAAATATTTAAATAGCTAGTCCTGCCTCTTCAACACTGCTGTCACTCGTCTGCTAAGTGGCAATCCTTGCCTGTAATGTGGAAGAGTACAGCATGCTAACATCCTAATGTCTGAAGTTTCATTTCTACACACAAACCAACATTTTATCCACAAATGGAAGTGGAGCAGAAAGAGTATATTTGTAACCGGTATTTCTCTTCACATGTTTAGCCTTCTCCTAATTTTGATGTCCAGGTCTAAGAAAACAAACCTTCTTCAAAACTCAGTTCTACACAGAAAAAAAAAAAAAAAAAGAAAGAAAGAAAATGGTTAGTCTGACAATCACCTCTCTCTGCTAACAATACTAAACACCTACCCTAGACTTCCATAAGAAATTTAACAAAAAAGGTATGTATATGTATACATATATGTAATATTTGATCTTCTGAAGAGGACAAGGACTTTAGAAGCTATTTGGATCACTTAACGTTGCCTCCACAAGTAAGTAACATCAGTTGTGGTCTGGCACCATGGCTGTATTCCTTATTTCAGTAAGAATCATCACCTCTCCTGACTTGTCTGAGTTGAAATGCAGCTGAGTCCCAAATCTTCCTTCAGTCTCTAAAAATTCAATAGTCATCACTGGTGTCACTGGTTGTTGCTGAAGTTCCCTGGTATTGCAAATCAGCTAATTTATTCAGCTGTTTAATATGGATTTAACAGCTCATTTTAGGCATCTACTTTCAAAAATACTTTCATTTGCATATTCATGCCAATTATAATTATATGAATGGGTGGATATGTAAGAAGCTAGTAGCCCTCACCTCCAAAACAGTTTGAGATACTTCTTTTCCCTGGATTGTGCAGAAGATTACTGTCTTTACATTAAAACAAACCAGCAAGCCCACGCTTTGCAAAGTATGTCTAAAAATCCACATGGGTTGGTAGTATTTAGAAGTTAGATCTACCAAGCAGGTTAAAATAAACATCCAGTAGCACTGTCTTATCGTACCTTACGTTTGTTTTGGCGAAGAAAGGGAAAGCTTGGTCGAATGCAGAGCTATCTGAGGTGAAATTTTCAGTATTGGCTGTGGAGGCAGGATAGCCTAAGGTGTCCAAACCTCTCTGAAACTTGCAAGCTCATCCCCCAACATTTGAATGTTTAGAGGCAGTGGATTTTCAATACTGTGTCCTGCTGCATTGTGGCTGTGAAGAAGGTCTCCTGAAGATGGATGTGTGAAAAAAATCACAGAAATGTTAAGAAAAGAATTGAGGAAATGATATTCAATTTTTTTTTTTGTTCACAAAGACGAGATCAGAACTGTACTTACAGTGATTACTGAACATTGTGTGCTTTTATAGATTCAGACTTCTCCACTGTTCATATTCTCACAGTCTGTTTCACAGCCAGCCTGAATAGCTGTCTTTTATTAATATTAAACTGAAATCCTCCACCTCTGAATCTGGGGTAAACTCTAGTGTTAAGCAATGAAGTACAATGCATGCTATAAAAAAAAATGAGCTTCTACTGAAAGCTTCTCTCTTCCTACTTGTCTGTCAGCTTACCCTGTAGCGTAAGCCGATAGATACATAGCTCTGGTCAGATGTGTCAGGTCACCAGGAAGAGACATTATCCAGCATAAATTATCATAGAATCATAGAATAATTGAATGGCTTGGGTTGGAAGGGACCTTAAAGATCATTTAATTCCACCCCCTGCCATGGGCTGGCTGCCACCCACGGGATCAGGCTGCCCAGGGCCCACCCAGCCTGGCCTTGTGCACCTCCAGGGATGGGGCACCCACAGCTCCTCTGGGCAGCCTGTGCCAGTGCCTCATCGCCCTCTGAGTAAAGAATTTCCTCCTAATACCTCACCTAAGTCTCCCCTCCTTTAGTTTAAAACCATTCCCCTTTGCCTTATCGCTATCAGACCGTATAAAAAGTCGGTCTCCCTCCTATTTATAAGCCCCATTCAGGCACTGGAAGGCTGCAATGAGGTCTCTCCAGTGCCTTCTCCAGGTGGAACAAACCCAGCTCCCTCAACCTTCCTTCACAGGAGAGGTGCTCCAGCCCTCTGAGCATCTTAGTGGCTCTCCTCTGGACCCGCTCCAACAGCTCCATGTCTTTCTTGTGCTGGGGACCCCAGGCCTGGATGCAGTACTCCAGATGGGGCCTCATGAGGGCAGAATCATTATTAAAGCTGCTACTGCTTCCTAGACTTGCTTCAGTGTTTCACGGCGGTGATGCAACACCATGCAAGACTGTGATACACTCCTTTTTTAAAATCAAACTTTACAGGTGCAAATGGCTTCCCTTTGTTGTTCCCTCTCACTTCAAAATGTAGACTTTGGGGGAGGGAACGTTACTGCCAACTCTAGCTGAAGTCAGGAGCAGAACAAAGTTACGAGCACTTCATTAACATGTATGAGTTAACAAGTACAGTTGACAGAATTCTTTCTTATTTACATTGCACTAGCTGTTTAATCTGCTCAGACCAAAAGAAAAGATAAGAGAGTGGTTAGCACATTGCCATGTATGAAAAAATAGTTCCCAGGGGGGGAAAAGAGAAGGCAGTGCAAGCAGGTACATACCTTATAATCATGCATTTAGCACAGATTTATACTGAAAACTGTTTTTTGTTTTGAAATCACTCTAGACAATGCAATAGCATACCAAAAAACTTGAATAAATTCCAGTCTTGCAAAACTGAAGCCCAGCTGCAAGTTGTCATTGTTTTTCTACTAGGAGAGGAGACAGTGAAAAGTGGAAGGCCTCAGCCCAAATATTAGAAATTTTTGCTGTTTTTTCTATGCAGATATGGCAGCAGCTGTATTCAGGCATTCTGGAGTACATTCTATCTGTGAGACTGGTTGACTTCCTCTCATTGGAAACGCTCTGAATAGCAATAAAGCAGCGCTTTGTAGATGTCTGCCCACACAGCGACTACAGCTTTTTCTCTCTTTAGCAGTAGGAGAAAGTGTAATGATGGCTATCATGTTTCACATTTACAGAACATGTTTTACTTAGCATGAAACTGATCTGAGCACACATTAAATTTTCCCAGAAAGAAATATCATATTTCATCTGCATTCTGTGTTTTAGTTTCAAAATGTAGTGAATTCAGGAGCTAGGTGATCCAAAATTATACGCAACACACATCTTAGCTTCTTAGCTACTGTAGATTTTCATTTCAAGCATTATGGTGTTTCCAGAAAAAAAAAAAAAAAGAAAAGAAAAGAAAAAAAAAGTAGTCATTATATCATATATTTCAATATATCTTCTTCTTCCCTTATAAAAACTAATTAACAGATGCAAATACCAGAATCTTCAGATTATGTAAAAAATCATTAAAAAGTTATTTCATTGTAAGTACCAGGCAATCATTCTTACTGGTAATTGCACTAAATCAATTTTTATATCCTACACCTATTTTTCCCAATTACACTTATGGGAAACTTTCACCTGGGGAGCTGCAAATCTTGTTTTTTTTTTTTAAATGGAGAAAAAACATTCTTCCTTCTTCTTTCATGAGGAAAAGTAAAAAAGACTTCCAACTGGATCCTTGCACCCAACATTTCCAAATTCAGTGTGTCAGGCAGTCTGAGCTTTCAGAACCACAGCTGATTTCTCCAAACATGTTCCATAAACTTGCACCAGAAATGAACAAGCACTTCAGCACATCGCATCTGCATCCGAGAGAAGGGATCTTGCAGAGGGACACACAGACAGGCAGAACTTCCCCTGACACCCACCCAGTAAGGGCTGCCAGGTCAAAAATGTTTATACTGAAACAGAGGAAGTGTTCTGTGGGCCATCTCACAGAGAAGTCCCAGCTCTGAAGAACATGCAATATGCAAGCCAAGGTGCAAGAAGTGGAAGGGAGAAAATGAGAAGGACTGAGCTTCAAAGTGTGTAATGTCCTACACACGTCCTTTTCTGCCCCTCTGAATGTCAGTTTCCTGCCTGTGCAAGGAAGCCTTTACCACACATGGCTCAAGGAAAAAGGGATGCACGTATATAATACAGACGTATATGCACATGTGGGCGACTACAAGTATTTAAGGAGAACACAGACGCTCTAACTTGTAGAAGTGAAGAGGAATTTACACACAGGCTTGCTTTCTGTCCATTCATTTGCAAATTAACTGCACACATCAGGCATTTTTTCTCTATGGATAAAGTGCTGGTGAAAAACAGAAACATGGTAACATGCTTAACAGCGCTTAAACCCATCACATATTTCTGACTGACTTTTCCATTAGCTGGAATGTTTGGGCTACAACAAACAGAAGAGTAAAAACTGCTTTTATCATAGAAATAGACTTTGTTTGACCAAGAATGCAGCAGCCCATCAGATCTGTTTGAAATATCCTGTCAGATGACCAGAGGCAAAATTAGATGAAGACAAAGAACTACAAAATGGAGAAAATGAGTTTGAAAGTCTGCCACATTCATCTTCACAGGCCTGTGCTTCTAAAGCTACCTGATACCCAGCTTTTTGATCTTTTTCAGCAAACAGGATACTGGTGGTGTCATAAAAATAATGTTCATCTCTTGAAAAATGCTTTACTATTTGAAGATTAAACATTTAGGTAAACATTTCTGAACAAAAACTCTTGTATGATCATTATTAGGTTATTTCTACTCTACAATGTAACCCATAGATCTGTAAACGACAGTATTTTTGTAAAATGTTAGTTTTCTCCCTCATTCAGGCAACGCTATATTATTTGCAAGGACTGTCAGTATCTCTTCTATTATCGTTCACTCATTGCTGCCTTCATCCAGTAGGGAATCACAATTTGTGAGGAGAAAGATTTTCTTTTCCAATGCATATTTTACAGTAAGGCCGAATGCCTAAGGCATATCCATGGGTAGCAAGAAACTGAGAGTTCTGACAAGATTTCTGAAGAGGGTCTATCCATTTATGGCTGCAGAATATCTCCTTGGTCAACAAGATTCATTTAGAAAACAAAATGTAAGTTTTTTAGACTCATAGGCTTCTGAAACTGAGGCTTTCCCACCATCCCTTGCACAGGCCTTTGCTGGAAGAGGACATATTTTGAACTATTTTTCTGCATATTTGTCAGAGACCTCCTAAAGTTTAGCCACCACAACCACACAGAAAATTCTCAGCAACCAAGTCTAATTTTGGATTCATCAATTACTGCAGCCCAGCTCCCAGTCTGTGACAGAACTCAGCATCTGCACATAATGGTGTTCTGTCCGGCATCGCTCAAACAAGTAGTTACTGAGCTGACACTCTCATGTTGGAGCCTTCTTGCAATTAATTAATCAGTTAAGAACCCATTCTGGTTCTGCTTGCAAAAGCATTTTAAGCGTTGTGTTATTATTTTCAAGGGTTCAAACATTGTAAGTGATTTTATGAAATAGAGCAGCCCCATAGGTCTTCATAACTAGTATTTGATTATAAGATTTAGATGAAAGCGTTATCATCCAGAGTTCACTGAACGTCCATTCATGAAAAACTGTACATGAGATCATAATTGGGTCTAGATTATACTTCCTCCACATGCAGTGCTTGGAGTTGTTAATCTTGCATCAGCAATCACCATCATCTCAGTGATGGGTCCTCCCTCCGGCATTTTGCCAGTTGCCAGTTCTCTCATCTTAATTCAATAACATCCTATGAATTTTAATTAAAACTTCCTTTGAGCTTGTCTGACATTGGTCTCGTTGCCCACTGTCAGGCTTTCACACTTGAACTATAGCTCCCCCAAGAAGTCTAATCTACTGGACAACCAGGCCAACTGGTTCTCATTAGTAACAAGAAGAGGCCAATTCTAGTACAAAAGCATAAATGAAATATTGTGCAAATTCTGTTTTCCTTCCATTCTCTCCCTCTAATCTGCATAAACAAAACTTAAGCAATATTTGCTGGACTAATTTCTATGGGATTTTACTAATTAACAAACAGCAAGATTAATTTCCCTATGTCACTGGTTTGCATACCTCCATTTGTCAGGTATTTGTCCATTTGTCACTCTTTACAGTGGTCCAAGGAACTGGGGTGTAATATTGTGTTGGAAATATTTTTTAAAAACATGACATTTTTCTTTTCTCCATGCAACAGGAAGGAAACAGAGGAAGAAATGGCACTGGTTTTGTAGACCTGGATACACACTGTACGGCAATCCACCATGTTCTCCAGCTGTGACCCTCCTCACCCTTCTTCACTTTTAGGCCACAACAGGGTATCATGAAATCACAGAATCACAGAATGGCTTGGGTTGGAAGGAACCTCAGAGATCATCTAGTTCCAACCCCCCTGCCGTGGACAGGGCTGCCAGCCACTAGCTCACTCGATCAAACTGCCCAGGAACCCACCCAGCCTGGCCGTGAACACAGCCAGGGATGGGGCATAATCGTGTGTAGGCACACTTAGTGCCAATGCGCATAACCTGCGTAGGCTCTTTGCTATGATTTATTAATCTGTTGTCTGAGAGTGCTGTCAAATCAGATTTTAGATCTAATTTCATGTTCAGATTTTATACAACAAAGGCAGAGGTGAACAACTAAAGACTGAAAATCAGTGTTGCTTTTTAAAGTTGATAAATCTCAGTTTATTTTTGGCATGCTTTTTAACAAAGTTACCATCTAAAGGTAAAACTATGCCTAAAGCCTAACTATCAAACTCCTTTAATGAGCTCCTCAAATTTCCATGATAAGAAAAGTGGTATTTTTCATAAGTGAAGGAGTGTGGGGAAAGAGAGCGACTCAAAGCAGTGTTGTCTGTACTTCAGATATAAAATTCCCAGCCTTTGAGGTGTGCACACTGGTGATGTTCCATCTACTCTTTCCCTCAGCAGTCCTACCTTCCACCTGATTTTTTTTTGGTCTCGTACTTCAGTGTTTCAAGTTTTTAGCATTCTGTATGGTAGCCTTCATATCTATAATAAAGGCTCACATTGCAAACTTCTCACTGTGAGGAATTACTTGTAGGATGTTCCTCTCATAAAATGGAAATATTTATCTAAATGACTGCTTATCTGTAAGAGCTTACAGTTAATAAACTGGTCCAAAATATTTTCTAAAACCTCCTCCATCTTCAAAGATGAGTAGCCAGCCAAAAGAAGATTTACATATTGAGGAATTAGTGGGTATTTGACATAACTCTCCATCTGTTGAGGTTTAAACATGATGCACTTGACAGGTGCAACAGATAAATACAGAAATCACCAATAAATATTCCAAATCAAGCGACTTCTTTAAAAACAAACAAAAAACCCTCTATCTTGAAATTTACTTCCTATTTTTTTGCAGAAGTAATCTGTAAAACAAACAAAAAAAAAAAAAAAAAAAAAAAAAGAAGAAAGAAAACATCGCATTTGCACAGGATGGAAACAAATAGGACTTGCCCAAAATACTCACACATGTGAACTGCCCTCCCAAACTCAGATGAAATTAAAGGGCAGTTTCTCTTCCCTCTAAAATACTGAGTGGGTTCGTGCTTTTGAATTTCTCTCCACAAACGTGGGCCAAGTCTGTCTGCGACACCAAGCCACAGGCCTGGTGGATTTTACCATGGACTGGTGAAATTGTGCGGCCTTGGTGAGCCAGCACGCTGTGACAATGGCCTCCAATGGCAAAGCACGGAGTTACTCGCCTTTGAGTACACAGGACTTTGAGACTAAAACTGCTGATTTTTTTCAAGGCTTACTGAAACACCTTGAGGGCAACCAACGTGGCGTGTGGCCAGCCCAGGGCTGTCAGGTCAAAGAGGGCAGCCAGCAGCCAGGTGGCCGCCACTCGCCTCCCGGTCCCCCTTCCCCGCAGCCTGCAGCAGGAATCCCCCGAACCCCAGGGAAAGCTCCGTACCCTCGGATCTCTCCCCCCTTCCCGGGACTCAGCTGAGCCGGGGCTGCGGCGGGGAGGCAGTGCCCGCACTCCGGCCCCTCAAGCCCTGCCCGCCAAGCTCGGGCCCCCTTCGCCGCCCGCTCCCCTCCTGGCCCGCCTCCCCCGGCGGCCAGG
>VXAV01002001.1:5449-73789 GCA_013399715.1 Alectura lathami | reverse complement strand
GGACGGGGCCGCGGGGAGCCCGCAGCGGCCGGGGGGTGCCCCCCGCCCGGCCCCTGTCAGCGCCCACGGGGGCTGGGAGTGGGCCCGGCCTCCCCCTCGCGGGCAGATCTGTCGCCCCTGTGTTCCAATTTCTTTAAAATTTTGTCTATTTTGTAAGGTGCCGTGCCCTTAGTGCGCGTCCCAGGGCGTGCTGGGGCCGTGCAATTTTTGTGTAGGGTTTGGCGGTGTTTACAGTCACTGTGATCTGTGCGTGCCTGTGGTGCCGCTGGGCTGCAGGGTTAGCAAAAACTGTGGTTTTAGGGTGGGTTGTTTTTTTTTTTTTTTTCCTTTTTGTGTGTTCGTGAGGATTTTTTGGAAAATCGCTGCACGGTTGATCCTGGAAAGAATGTAAACGTGTCTTTGTAGTTTTAAATAGGTCATCTGTGGTAGTGTTTCCTGTGAGCATCAAATTTACCCTTCAGTCTATCAAGTGCTACATTTGGAATGCAGTTAATGTTTATAAAAATACAAGGAAGATATGAAAGTAAAGGATATAATAAAACTAGAAGATTTGAAAATGCCAGAGGCTTTCTTGTCAAGAAACTGAAGTTTTCTCCCTTTTCAGTTGGACTAGATTTAGGTCTCAGGTGATTAGGACTGACAATATGTACTGCAATTTTCTTATTTTTATTGTGTCCAGTAGATTTTAAAATGCTGACATTAAGAACTGTTAGTTTACATCTGTGGAGTATTGCTAGTTCATAGGTAGACCGAAGTTAAACTGTAAGCCGTGAGGTGATTGTGGAGGAAGGCTTGAAGCTCCTGGCTGGAAGGATGACGAAGTGCTCGCTGTCACTCAGGGTGAATGATAACAGAGCAGGAGAGAGCAGGCCTGGTTTATGTTAATGGTTTGTTGATTGCTGTTGGCAGCTGAGCAGGAGGCAGAATTTAGATGGTGTTAGAGCACTTGATGGTGACTGGTGTGAGCCTGTCAAAGCTCTTGAGCATCGTGGGTTACAGATACTTTTTGTATTTTCCATCGGTTCTATCTGTGTGCGTTGTGGATTGATAAAAATACCACACCAGATATACCACAACTTCTGCTGGCAGCGGCCAAGTGCCACAGATGCCTGGGGAAGGCCATGCTGGGGAAAGCTTGCAAGGATGCTCTGGCCAGGCACCTGTGGCTCAAGGATTCCCCCAGGGTGAAGAGTGGTTGCCCAGAGAGGCTGTGGATGCCCCCTCCCTGTCAGTGTTCAAGGCCAGGCTGGACGGGGCTCTGAGCAACCTGGTCTAGTGAGAGGTGTCCCTGCCCATGGCAGGGGGTTGGAACTAGATGGTCTTTAACATCCCTTCCGACCCAAACCACTCTGTGATTCTATGAAATAAGTAACCAGATGGATGACTTTACAAACATGGTTGATCACTAATGGGGTAGTCGAAAGTGAACTTCTAGTCTGTAAAAGCCAGTGCACAAAAGTTGTATTAAGGAGTATTAACTTACCGAGGAAGGTTCATGCATTAGGCTTTGAAATAACCCATTTTATGTAAAGCTTGTTATTTATAACAAAAGAGCAACAACAAAAAACAGAGTGTTGTGCTCTTCTAATGCATTCTAATGAAACGAATTCAAATTTATTTTCACTGGGCTGGGAAAAAGCAGTGGCTAAAATGCGACGTTTTATGATCTTTGCTAGATTTGTACTAACTAGGCAGAAAGAACAGAAATCAAGCGCTTATACCATATTTACACCGTATGGTGCTATTTTTTTTAAAAAAAAAAGGTACACAAACTTTAAAAGCCCCAGTACTGCAGTGGTAATAACTGTGAATAAGGCAGTGACTTGACACCAATTGCCTTGTGAATCAGTAGCAGAACTGGGACATGCTTCCTGTTCTTTCCAGCTCTGAGAGTTTGGGAAGATGAGTGTTAGCGATGTGTTGGGTTTGGAATGAGTGTCCATGGAAGGGCAATAGTAGGATCAGGCAAGAGAGCAACTTGGCCTAGGGGAATGCCACTGAGCTCCGTCAGTGCTGCCAGGAGAAGGACGGAATTTGGAAAATTGGTGCTAGAGTCTCAGTATTGCTGCATATGCACAAATTTCCTGTTTGTTCTTTTTGTGATGTTTTTATTCAGCGCTCTCTATAAATTATTCATGAGGTTGAAATAGCCACTTCAGTTATTTATTCCATCAAATAGAACATATCATTATAGTTTAGGCTCTAATTATTCTGCTTCATGATTGTTATGACTGAAGAAACACTTTCATTATAAACTGTTGAGAGAATACAGATTAAACTGAAACCCACATCTCATACTTACTGGCAGCATAAATAGCAAAAGTTGTAAGTGTTCAAAGGATACGCTGCCCGTTTTCTGTTAACTTCTTCCCTGCCAGAAGGAAGTGATGTGGGAATAGATGGGTGCTCGTGTCTTAGAATGTGAGCAATTTTGTTTAAATTATTACTTACCAGAACTAAGTTGAGTTAATCTTCATGAAAACATAACAATTTTTTGATGTTCAGCACCACATACTCAGGATTTATGTGGCTGAAACCTAGTATTCCTTGCCATAAGCACCAAAAGCAGAGCTGGTTGTTAACAGGGAAGGAGTCCGGAACGTCTGGAGCCCTCCGATCCTTCGTAGAGGTTTAAAGTCTGTCACGGCTTGAAGGACAGCACAGCCTTCTGGATCGCTGGTGAGGTGCCCAGTCCCGTGGTGCCTAATTACCTGGGTAATTTTCCTCTCAGGCGAGCTGTCATGCTGAAGCTGTGAGGCATGTTTTCTGAGTGGGGGCTCTCCCTTGGCCAAGGACACCACCACCAGTAGATCAGGAACATGTAGATGCAGTTTTGATACAGCCAGTTGGTACGGCTGTGTCAAACAGGAGTTCACCCAGTTTCCTTAATCTCTTGACGATGGAAAGTGTAAAAGCTGCTGCAGGTGTCCAGAACTGTCAGGTGCTTTCAGGGAAAAAAAACAGCAGGACACTGTCATTTCTGAAAAAGCCTGGATATTTTTTGTTTTTTAGTATTTAAAATAGAAGTAGCAACCAGTGGAAGAAGAATCAGAAAAAGAATATCTGCTTTAGAGCTTCACTGCTCAACTATCTTATACAATGGGAGTTCCAGACAGATAACACTGGAATCCAGTACTTAATAGTTCATTTGCTTAATACTTCTATTAATACCCATGCTCAGGGGCATCCAGCCTTCTGCACAAACTGCTTAATTTGGACCTAATTAGATGTTGAGTATAAAATAAGCAAGTTACTCTCTGAGAGACTGATCCGGTTGCTCCTGGTGCCCGAGGCAGTGGGCATGGCACTGTGTTACTGTCGCCTTCCGTTTTGGGTTCTGCAGGAGGGCTGCTCCTCCCCTGGTGACCAAGTGAATGCTGCATCTGAGCTAAGTGAGCCCAGCATGGGGATCCTTATCTTCTTCGTTGGGAGGTTTGTAGCAACTGACCCTCCTGTGAAAGGCTTGAGTGTAGCTTTCCTTAGAGATCAATATACAACCTCCGACTGTTTTCTTTAAAACGTTCGTAATCTATTGAGACCAGTTGCTTGTGGGTAAAGCATTTCTAAATAGCAAATACTTAAACAGTTCCAGACAATAATATTTCAGTTTGAACATTCTGGGTTTCTCATATTCAGAAAATAAAATAACATAAAAAGCTTCTTGAAATGCTCATTTAAAAATAATGGAGAAACCTTTCGTTAACAAAGTGGGATCATTCCTTTGAGGCTTCTTGCATCAGATGCAGTAACTGTGAAATCCCAGCTCTGGTGCTTGGAATAGCTGCAAATCTTGGACATATCCCAGGAAAGCCCACACAAAGGGCAAGTGAGAGAAAAACAAGAAATAACATGGAAATTTCCAGCCAGTTTCTTTCCTCTGTTCTGAAAGGATCTTGAAATAACTCAGTAGTGAAGTTAGTTTTTTTAAATTTTTACTTCACCATTGATTTCTATTTTTTTTTTTCCTGAAGCTTTAGTAAAGTCTTTCAAAGGGGAGAAGCAAGCAAAGTAATAAATCTGAAAAGACTGATCAAATCAGAGTTTTTCCCTCTCTGAGATACACTGACTGAAGGAGCAGTAGTGATTTTTCTGTTTTTTAAACTGTTTCCAATCCATGTACCATATCAGCTGTGCTAGGTTTGTTTTGCACATTGGAAAGACTTTTTAAAATAAATAAATAAATACATTGTTACAACACTTGCAAAATTTCTTAGTATGTTATTTTAATTCTTAATGTATCATTTCTTATACATTTCAGAGAAGCTGGAACATCTGGAAATGTTTAACTGCAAGCCTTTCTGTTACAGATGGGCGAAAATAAGAACTGAGGGAACCTAGCATCTAACTGCTATGTTCTGAAAGTGGGGGGGGGAAACAAAATCAAAGCAGATATGCAGCAACAGATATTCCTGAAGTTTATTTGGGGTTGTAGTATCTATTTTTTCCTGTCTTTACCTGGTGTGTTATCTTTGGCTTCTGCTTCGAGTTGAAGTCGTTGGATGACGTGTTTGCTCATAGTCTCCTTGTTTAGAAGTCAGGATTCAGGTGAAGCAATGCAGCTGGACGAGTTACAGCCATCTTTGGAATTCAGTGAGTTGGCACGGGGAGAGATCAGTGCTAACAGACATACAAAGCTCTTATGTTCTTTTGCATTTTGCCTGTGTGGTGTTTGTAACATTTGTACTTCATGTTTGCTTCTCATCCCTGACTTTCGGAGTTTCTTCAAGGATAAGGGAAAGGGAGCGTTGTTGTCAAAGACACCAACATGTTCGTAGTGGTGGGCTGCGTTTTTCGGTTGTTTTTTTTGATTGCAGTCTTGTGAGTAGAGGCAGGACCATGAAAAATAGTGGTTACTTGCAGGGGAGTAGGCTTGGTTAAGGACTTGAACAGTGCAGCAGCGGTCTGTCATCCTCCTGGAACACTTGTGTTCCAAAGATTCAGAAAACCCCAACATACACCTGTTACGTAGGGACCAGTGCCCAGCCAACTTTTTCAGTTATAAACTGCGCCGTGAAAGTTTGGGCTTTTCCAGATGAGAAGGCACTGCTGTATATCCAGAGCTCTATCAGAGGACAGTGTGTAGCCGCTGCTTCTGCTGTGTCCAGGGAACTGCTGTCAGCCCTTTCCGGGTATGGTGTCACCTACGTGTGGTGTGGGGGTGAGGAGCCAGCTCTGAGCTCCGTTCATCTTGGGACACGAGGTGCTTCTCTGGTGGAAGTGTCACAGTAAAATCAGTTTCCAGTGTAATAACTTTGGAGCCCAGAGCACAGCTGTCCTGTGCCGCCTTCTTAGTATTGCATGCATAGTTTTTTTTTTTTTTTTTTTTTTTTTTTTTTTCTGGATAAGCCGTCCTGCACTGAACTAAGTTGGAGGCTTAATTTCATCTATTTCATCTTCCTAGGATGTTTTAAAGTAATCCAAGCTCCATGTGCCACTTGTAGGAAAATTGGCATCACTAACAGCAGCTTGTTCTTACCTGGCCAGATGCAGATCATTAAATATTGTCTTGGTCTGCGTTAGCACCTGACACTCCAGGCACACCGTGGAAGCCTTTAAATCTGTACGTAGAGCTGAGTGTCATCAGTACACCCCTAGCTCACAGCCAGTTTCTACTGACTAATGGTTCCCACTCCCAGGAAGCGTTCCTGGAGTTTGTGACAAGTTCCCTGAGCAACCTCATCCAGTCTAAGAAGAGCTTCTTCTGGCAGCAAAGGCATGTCCACAGCACCTCAAGGCTGACAGCAGAACGTTGCTTTGTGATGTTGTGTGATGTACTGTAATGCTTTCCACTTATTTTTCTCCATCACTTTTACTTCTCAGTTGTTGACATCCTTCCTTTCTTAGGAGCTAAAAAAAAAAAACCCAAGCAGTTAGTCCTTGGTTAAACTCTCTCATCAACTTTTATTAATGGTACAGGATAAAATATTGGTGAAACAATACTTCGGGGATTGGTTTGTTCCTCAAAGCTATCTGCAAAAAATGGTACCGTTGTAATAGGAAACTTTCTGACCCTTAGTGCTGTTGTGTTGCATGCACAGTGTTCTGGCAGCTCTCACCATTATGCAGAACTAAAATAGGAGCAGAAAACAGAATCTAGAAAATCTGCTGTCAGATGGCACGGTGGTCCCGTTTGAGTTTAGACCTTCAGTGCAGTGGTCACTGCAGAATGCTTAGCAATTTGATTCCAAGCGTTTCATCTCTGAATTGGTTAGTGAATCTGGGGGGTGGGACAAATCCCACCTGAACAAAGAAAACTCATGTCTGAAAGGTAGGCTAGAAGGTGCTGAACTGCTGTGGAAGTTGTCTCTGGATTACAATAGGTGCACAGAGTGCTCCGTGTCTCAGAAAAATTGGTGATACTGAAGATGGGCAGAATTTCTTCACGCTTCTGAAGACAGTGCTGGTGTTAACTGTCCTTTTATTTTTCTGAAAGCAGGGAGAAAACAAAGCAGTGATGTTTTACTTGTGATTATTTTTTGGCTTACAATATTTGCTCCAGTAATTGGGACAGACTTGGAGGAAAACACAGTTATCATTTCCTTTGGCTCTGGATGTGCCTTTTGCTCTTGGACTCTTTCCCCAGATGGTAGAAATTAAACGTATCAAGGGCCTTCTTAGTAGCCAAAGTGTGTAATCTGTAAAAATATAAACTCCCTGGCTTGGTTTCTGTAATCTTTTATCTGTGCTGTACTTTGCCCTAACTTGTTTCTGGAAAAGAGGTAAACAGAAGCTTCTGCACAGCTCTCATCAGCACCGTCTGAATCGCCTGGGGGGCAAGCAATACTTTGGCTTTTTGTTTTTCAAAATTCATTCTTGTACAATGGAAAAGAGCCTGTAGCAGGGTCACATGGGAAAGTTGTTGCTGTAGTAGTTGTTGTTGTTTCAAAGGGAATTTTAGTAGGTGCTCTTCCACTGAATGCAGGGTTCTTGAGGCAGGAAAGTTTGTCAGTACTTCTGGCTGACTCCTGGCGTGGGTTGCGAAATGTTCTTTTCTTCTCCTCTCGTGGGAAAAAGCTTTACATGTGGTGTGGTTATTATTATTTATTATTATTTTTGGTTCTGACTCCGGAATCCCACAACCTTCCGTATTAGAGAAAAGGCTGTGGTAAGAAATTTGGTTCTAAAGAAATGCTGGCACTCAGAGCCACAAGTAATAACTCTGCGCACCCCTGGAAAGCATGTGGAAGGCTGAGAAACAGTTTTCATTACTTCTAGTTGGCCTTTTATTGTAAGCAGCTTGCAAATGTCATCTCTTTGTGAGTAGTATCTTGTCCTACTACTGAGCTTTGATGGGAGGGCTGAAACACACCTCCCACAGGTAGCACACAGCACCCGGGGAAGCATGCTGCGTGCCTTGATGCAGTTACCTGGTACCGTGCTGAGTATCAGCATGTTCAGAGTTCTTCACTGCGTTTTCACTCTGCCATAAAGGTGTTTGGTGCCTGCCGTGAAGCACAGGCTGTACCTGTAGTCTCCTCTTTATAATTAGCTTTGGGGTTTGGCCTGTTTTTCCTCCTCTAACTGCAGAGCTGCTAAGTGATTTTTTGGGTTAATTCTGGCTAAGGTTGTTCAGTTTTCCTGACTCAGTGAACCAGGCAGCGTTGTAGAGACTTTTGAAGGCCATGTTCTCATGTCGTGTTAAACAAATACCTGCACAGGCAGTTTTTGTGATCTGTGTAGGTGGATAAAACTCAGAGCAGTGATGGCTTTTGAGTTACTGCATGAACGTAGATAATTTGTGCAGCATGTATTGAATATGCCTGAAGTTTCTCTTCTTGGATGCATGGTTCCTGAATGTACATGCTGTGCGTAACATGTTTACACAATTCCAGCATGGATTTGTACGATCGTTCAGGTTAGAAGAGACCTCAGGAGATCTCAGACCCTCCTCCTGCCTGAAGCAGGGTCAGCTACAAGATCAGCCCAGGTTACTGGGGTCTGTGCTGAGCTGGACTTGTGGAAAGCTCCAAGGACAGAGATTCCACCGCTGTGTTTCATGGATGCCTCTACCAATGCTTCATTATCCTCACAGTGATTTTTGTTTTAATTTTATCTAATAAACATCTAATAAATATTCACCCGGCTGTAGTTTACATTGTTCTCCCTCCATGCGCCTCAGTAAAAATCTTGGCCCCACCTCTTCAGTAATCTGCTCTTAGATGTCAGAAGTTTGCTATTAAGTGCTCCAAAAGTGCTCAGCTTCTCCAAGCTGAACACTCCCTGTGGCCGCAGCCTTCCCTCACAGGACACCTGCTCCAGCCACTTGCGGTCCCTGTGGCCTTTCACTGACCTTGCCCCAGCTGCCTGGTGCCTCAGGCTGGGCCTTCAGCAGTAGACACTGCTCCAGGTGCCAGAGCAGCGGATGCTGCATGAAGCCCCCACCCCCAAAATGGCATCCAGGTGGTCTTATACCTGCGCCTGCCATGGGGTCAGCCTGGGAGACTAACAGTGAAAGTGGGCTGGCCTGAGATGCGTTCTTTCCCAGTGACCCCTCAGAGCTGGTGACCCGTGCACAGTCCCCTCCCTGCCCTCCTTTTCTGCCTGCCACCTGTGTCCAGCTGTAGGTGACGGGGTGCTCAGTGGTCACAGGATGGGGCACCTGCAGCTTGGGAATGTGGTGATGAATGCGTTGGGACTTCATGTGGCCTGGGGGAACATGCTTGTTAGGAACAGGATGCAGCTGCTGGAGTGATTCTCATGTGTAGCAAGACCCCCAGTAAAACTGAGACATGCTTGATGTGCATGTAGTAAAAAGCAGACAAGTTCAGCTCGACTGTTTGATGCTCCAGGAGCTCACAGCAACTTACTGAGGAACTTAGTATCCCCAGATCTTACCACTGGCACCACGTGCCCTTCTGGGTCAGACCTTTCTGGTTCAGAACTTCACTGTTCCTGGTGAACAATGATTGCTCTGTGTAGTTTGTCGTGTATCAAAATAATTTCATCATATGATGATAGTTGTCCTTAGTATTATGCGGAATGGATTATGTGCTGTGCTGTGGATATTCATTTTAGTTCATTGCATTATTATTTAGGATCTGAAAAACCTCTTGGGAGTAAGGTTATAAATGTGTTTAATGAGACTTTTCTCCAGAACCAGTAGCTGAAGAGAATGTAAGAGGAGTTATGTTTTACAGTCAGAAATGTTCTAGTAACAATCCTGTCAGTGGTGAAGTCACCAGCAATACAGCTTTCACTATATGTTTTGAATGCCATGTGTGATTAGCTCGTGATTTTGATGCTGCCAATAGTGTTTAATTTCAGTAAGAAAAAATCATAGTAGCTTGCAAGTAATCTTCAGTATTTTAACTCTCTTTTACAAATATCCTAAAATGTTATTGTAGTGATTTATTTCATTATACAATAAAGATTTGTAAACTGAAAAATGCATATAGGGAAAAAAAAGTCAGGTGTTAAACAGTAACTGGTACCTTCAGAGTAGATGTTAGATACACAAGTTGCTGTGGTTCTTATGGTTTAGGAATCTGTTTTTCAGGCTTTAACTATTTGTGGAGTGTAAGATCACATTTTCCTGTCCAGTTTAGTAAACAGCTAAAAGATTAACATGCAGATAAAACATTGGTACATTTGAAGATGGCCAAATGATTAAAAGTATTTCACAATCAGCCAGGTCCGTACTTTAACCTGTGAGAAGTAACCAGAGCTATGCAAAGAGAGCAATTAAGTAATTTCGTAATCACACATGCAGTACAGCAAGAATACTGGCGCACATAAGCGTGGAAGCTGGTTTTGCAGTGAATTCCTGGTGCAAAATGATACAGTTGTCTTCAGTGGGTTTGCTTGCATGGGAAAAGACCACCCCAATGGGTACAGCCAAGTGACTTTATGGTAAGTCCATCGTCACTGCTGTGTGTGGGTGTATGTATACGTATAGTTGCAAGAAGGCTGCAAGACAGTGTTTGTTTTCGCACTGTATTTGAATAGATAACAGATTATTCCATGTATGTCTTTTTCTGGTATTGAATCATCTTGTGATGATTTCTTTATTGATTGAGAGGCATTTGGGCGTGTTGACTCAATTCCAGCTTATAATTGTGTTGTGTGTGTGTAAAGATTTCTCTTGCAGTGTCAGTTGAGTAAGCTGGCTGTCATTTACTCTCATAGGCATTTAAAGTATTCTCAATGTATTAAAGGTTGCCTTGATTCGGAAATGTGTGAAATTATTCTTAATTGTTTATGGTTGGGAACCCACTGCTTCAAAGTTAGTTGAACAGATTCTTATCCTTCTTGTAACTAAAATCGCCACTCTTTGGAGATTTAGTGCATTTTTACAGTAACGGTCTGTGATCTAATGGTCTGACTTTACATAGAATACCGAATTTCATTGCCTAGTGTCGCTCAACCTCTTATAAATTAAGCTACCACTAGACAAAACTGAAAAATCCACTTAGATTCTCTTGCTGCAGCTCTGTCATAAAGAACAAGTCTCTTGCAACACTATGCGTACAATGTGAGGTCAGGCATGGGGCGAGGGAGGGAAGCACAACGCTGTCTCCGCGGTGCGAAATGGCGAGCGCTGGCTGGGGCTTGGCTGTGGGCAGGCTGCAGCGTGCAGAGCGTGAGCACGTGGTGAGCAAGATGCTGGCGTGGAGGGAGCCTTAGGGCTTGAAATGAGTAAAGTAGTGATTGATACCGAAATTGTTTGGTATCAGTCTCGGTTCTGCCAAGCTGTGTGTGGCAGTGTTGCTATGTCAGCCTGTGCACGTCCCAGCCCCGCATAGCGTGCCATGGCTGCCTCCGTCATCACCTGCCTGGACCTCTTTCCTGTGTGGCATCTGAGAGAGCGTGCACGATATGATCTGCAACACTCCTGCACTGCAGATACTAAGAAGCTTGTGGTGTGGGGGTGGGGCACTGTTTTGGTTGGTTTGGGGTTTTTTGAGCGAGTGCTGTGTGCTTGAAGATAAAAAATGGGGAAACGTTTTTTCTTTCTTAGCATAGTAATGTTTTGTTCTTGACGTTGGCATTGAATTTGGCAGATGCTCAAACACCGCACGCGGATTTACTAGTGGCAATGCATTGAACTTATCGGATGCACCAGAAGGAGATAGTAATTAAAACTGTAACATTAGCACAGTAAGAGCAAGTTGGATCAACCAGGATTACTGTAAGATTTTAGAATATCACATGTGAAATTTTTGGGGCCACAGCTGGGCAGTGCTGGCATGAGGAAGGGACTGGTGCTGTACGCAGGTCATCACCAATGTGCTCAGCAGGGAAAGGTTCCAGTGGCAGCATTCTCACTAATCATAGGCACTGACTCAGAACAGCCAGATTTCCAGTTAAAAAAAGAAAAAATTATAAAGCAGTTAAAAACTGTCAATATAATACCATTGTTAGACTAGCCCCTTAATTTCAACAAGAGCTGTTTTAAGGACGTTGCCACATGAAATCAAAGATCCGATGTTTTCACTCATAGGTAATTCCTGTCAGTGTTAAATGACAGGGTTGTTTTAATTAAGGCGTCATACAATTTGTCGTTAGGAAAGTAACTTGTGTTACTGGCTTCCCTTTTAGAGTTATCACCTGCTGTTTCCTGTGGGTGTCTTAGGGTTTGGTAGGAAGGCGAGGTTAGGTGGAGTTGCTGTTTGAGGTGGGGAAGTGAGGAATTCAGCCACACCAGCGCCTGGGGATCCGTCTGCTGGAGGGCATTGCCTTTGTTGAGGACAGGGATCACCGCTAGGATGAGTGCAAGCTGGTGATGACTGCTCCTGGAGGCTTTGTTAGGGTCGGTTGTCAGTATGGGGTCAGTGAAAGGCTGACCCTGGCTGCTTCCCTGCCCCACGTATCCTCGGGCAGAGGGAATCCCTGTGTCACCTGGGGCCGTGCTCTGGCTGGGCCAGCGCCCTGCCGTTCGTGCAGTCTCCACAATAGAGCAGTCACACTCATCTTTTGTCGGAAAGTGGTTAGGTTTGCTGCTCTCCTCTGGCTGGGCCAGACACTTGCTCTTCTCATCTTTCGAAGTGCTCTGACTTTCAGCTTAGATTCGTACCTGAGCAGTGTGTATTCTCTCCTTTTCCAACACCGTCTTTTGACCTCGCTTTTCTTAGGTTTGATATGTCATGGGTTTTTGTCTTACCCTATATAATAGGCTCCTGTTGCTTTCATCATCCTAGCATCACCTCTAGTAAAAAATTCCTGCTGTTAACTATGGCTGACCAGACCTGTACCTTGCATTTGGCTGGGGTTGTGCTCGTGAGTTGTGTGATGACATCAGTTCTTCCGTGTCTTGACTGGGAATATCCCCTCATGACACAACGTAGTCTTTTTTTTTTTTTTCCCCTGCCAGATCACGTTGGTGACTCACAGTTATCCTGTGATCACCTCTCACACTGATCTTTCCCCTCAGTACCTTCTGAAATGATGCCCGGTTTCCCACATCCTGTGTGAGCATGCTGATCACAAGCTCGCCATTTAATGCCATAGCTGTTTATAAAAGGGCAGCCGGGGGGTGGTACCGTGGGTTCTGCCCTGCCTCATGATAAGCCCGAGCCTGACGGTTAGCATGGTGTGTGTCTGAGGAGGTCTGCTGGAAGAAGACCGTGCGCGGCGGAGTACCTCGTTGTTGTATTTTGATGGGGTCCTGGTGTAAAATGCCGTGAAGCTGCTTTGCCGTGTTGTCGTGGCTGGCAGGACCTGAAGTCCTCAAAGAGCTTTAAGGGAGGAGGTGTGTGTTGTGATTGCAGCCCCTGAATGATGTGGTAGCTGAAAAGGGTTTCCAGAGTTAGGACTCGGGATTTAAGTTTCTAATGCCTGCCTGAGCTTTGCAGGCAGGCTGTAGATCATTTTTCATGTTGTCCTTATCTCTGCCTGTGCTCTGTATCTGTAATGTGGGAGAAGGGTTTACCTCCTGCTGGTGTGTTTTGTGTCCTTCGGTTGCCAGACCCTAAGGGAAGGAACGTTTGCTCTCTGTCTTTGCATGCTGTCTGGCATAACGAGACCCTCTTTTGGTTCACAGCAGTGAGCCCTGTCACAATTTTAATGATGGTAATGAACATTTTGTTCGTGTCCTAATAACAAGTTAACAATAAAAATGGAATAATTTATGTCCTCATACTTCACAAGGGAAACTTATTCAGGAGCAAGATGGTATTGCGATGGGTGCTGTGAATATCTTTTAGAGTACGTGGATTTTAGTCATATAATAGATTTGAGGTGTATTTTGGTAATCGTCTTTGGAAATGAATACGCTGCTAATCTTATTAAAACGTAGTCTTTCCTACTCCATTATTTTGACATGTTGCAAGATTTATTTGTTGTACACTGAATAAAATATGCATTTGACATAAGTGCTGAACGGAACTGGAAAGCTAGCCTGAGGAAACTAGTGTTTGGCCTGACGCATTCCTTTGTCTTCCTGTTAATATGAAATAAACAGTCGGATTTTCTTTTTAATGAAAGAAGGGGAAGTAATTGTCTTGTGAGCGTTCTGTACGTTGTCGTGTTCAAATAGAATTATATTTTCCTGGGTCTGTTGTTCTCTTCAGCTGTAATTCAGCCGTGGTTATTTCCTTATTGTCTTTGTACACAGCCTGAGTAAGTGCTGGAAGAGCTACATTTAGTATATGAAACGTAAGGTTTAGGTAAGATGAAGCAGTGCTTGAGTGTGAGGCAAAGGAAGCCCCTTAAGCACCCCATCAAGCACGCTTGATGAAGTACACAGCTACAATAATGGTGTCAGGATGATGTGAAGACCTCAGTGCTTTCTCGTGCAGAGTTCAGTGGCGGGGTTGCTGCTGTTGCTTGTTAATTATTTAAAATTCCAGGTGCAACAACTCACAGCTGAGTGGCTGTGCCCTGCTGAGCCTCTGCCCTGAGCGAATGAGATACCCAAGTACCCAGACTAGAACTCCATTTGAAAAGGAGGCAGATCTCCTGATTCCTCAGATACACAGTTGTCCTTAGCAAAAAGTACTTCTGCTTTCTTTGTTCAGATGGGAAAGCAAATCACTGTACCACTGACAGACAAAATCCCCGACTGGTGTCATAGTATCTGTGTTGCCACACAAGCATTTATGAGCACACAAAAATTGCTGCGCTATAGCTTTGTAAGTCACTCTGCTCTTGGAATAAGCTTCCTGATGTGGAACAGAGGAGTTTGCACCTACCTGCTGAAGCTTCATGAGGGTCACTTGCAACTTGCAGAGCAAACGGTTTTGTCCCAGACAGTCTTGTTTGTGCGTGTGCTAATGAACTGTGGAGAACAGTAACCTGTGGGGAGCCTGGCAGAGGATCCTTGAATCGTTACGTATCTTATGCGTTCAAGTCAAATTAAAAACATGGGGACTAAGTTTCCATCAAGTTATTTTAAGTAAAAATATTACTTTCAAAGCATTATTTCATGTGTGAACACTCAAGTCACCAGGCTAGGAAAAGAGAAGGCAAAAAGAAGAGAGAAACCTAACACATCAGGAGTGAGGAATATGTGCGTATTTATTAATTATCCTTAACAGTAAGGGTGCATTTTTTCATGTCAGGAGTGACAGCTTCCGTGTTGGGCCTCCTTGGCAGCATGTTGATGGGAGGAGAGGGACGTGGCTTTACAGCAGAGGACTGAGCCAAGAGGGAGTCAGCTAGGAGTAAGGTGAAGAGCCAGAGCCTTTCGTAAGATCTATATTTATGCCAAGTGTGCTAGAGGAGCATTTACAGGAAACCCAACTCTTGGTCGGCTGTGTTTATGCTATAGGCTGTAGATGGGTTATATATGAAGTTAGGACAGACAGGGGGAAAGGTGGGGTAGAGAGTCTTTTTTTTTTTTTTTTTTTCTAGTTATTTAGACAAGAAGGATATAGTGGTTCACTGTTTTCTCACAGCAGTGTTAACGGTGTCTGGAGAGGATGAATCATCTTAGTGTCCTGCCAGTAAGCTGAACATGAGAAGATAAGAGCCAGCGTGCGGTGCCTTTGGTTCATGAGCCTTCGGAGTTGCGGCAGGTGTGCCTTTTGCCAACGGTGCTACGGAGTGTGAGTGAAACACTGATCCTCCTGGGGGCTGTGTTCGCTGGGGAGCCTCGCTGACCTTCCTCGCTTCTGAGGGGAGAATATCCTGCTCACCACTGCAAGGGGACTTCTTGTTTTTCTAAGCAGAGACACGAGAAAATGTGAGTCTTCAAATGTGTCTTGTTTTGATTCTCGTGGTATCTCCATTTTTATGTGAGGACAGGTGTTAGGTCTTCTCTGGTTTCAGAGTACTGTGATCTCAAACGCTGGAAGTCTCCAAGTAACAACTGACGATTCCTGCCTGCATAGTGTCTTGATTGCTCCTTGCTTTTTCCCCTGTGGTACTGGTGGGATTGTCATTTTGGCCTGAAATTCTCTATCTTTTGGAACTGAATTTCATTCTTCTTGTTTTCTTTTTTTTTTTTTTCCTAGTTAATACTACATTTATGTTCTGTTTCTTTGCATGCTGGTTTCCCTCTCTTTAAATATTTCAGCATTTAGGACAGGTATGGCTTTTTAGTTGCTGACTCATTGAGGCTGGGAGGTGAAGTTCACTGCTGCAGAGGTTCGCTCCTAAGGCGGATCCAGCACTTCAGGATTGAGAGTGGAAGTGCTGCTCTTAAGAGTCAGCTGATCCAGCGCTTCAGGACTGAGAGTGGGAAGTGCTGCTCTTAAGAGTCTGCTGCACTTACTGTCTTCAGTCGATGCACAACAAGGCTATGGTGCATCTCTGCTTAGCTATTCTCTCTATTTTCCCTTTTTCTATTTTTTTTTCTTATTTTTTATTGTACTGCAATGTCAAAATGTTTTGCCCCTGGAGTACACCAGTGCTGGGGAAAACAACACCTATGAGATTATGCCTCTGAGCTTTCAGAGGGTTGTGAGGAGTTAGTGCTTGCTCCTAGGTTTTGCGTGCCTTGCAAACCTAAAGGGTCCTCCAATACAGGGAAAAATACCAGACTTTTTTTTTTTTGTTGTTGTTTTGCTTTGGTTTTCAGCAGGCTGTCCAAAAGGGTGAAAAGTAAAGATGTATTGCCCAATGTTAAAGACAATATGTAGCAAGTTAAATGAACTGTTGATATTAGTGAGTGAGATAAGAATAGACAAAGCAGTCCTAATTTCATAGTAGGGCAACGTTTCCTTTTTGGATCAGGCTCAAGGGATGTGTGCATTAGGCATAAATGTGGTTCTCCTTGTTCTCTAGGTTGGGAATAGCTGAAGAAAGAAAGAAGGGAAAAATGAGAAGTGTAAGCTACAGGAAATAAATATCTGTGGTTTAGCAATTTCATTATAATTCTTTTTACAGACTGCGTTCTGTGATCAAGTTAGGACTATCCGCAGCTGTAGTCAAGTGAAATTCCTGAAAATTACATGCGTTTGGAAAAAATAAAAATATGATATCTTTCTCATTGAATAGAGATAGAGGGAAAATTGTAATCAAAGAAGTCTGAACAGATATAAAAACAAAACAAACTTGGTCTCGTCTGCTGTGCTTACCCCATGGCAATTTTAGGAAATAACTTGCGTCAGCGTTCTTTCACCAAAAGGCTCTGACACTGCAGTAGAATGTTTTTCCTATGTTGTCCTGTTTGCATGAAAATTGCTGATAGCCCGTTAACTTTGGTGTCTTATGCAGTGGTCCATGAGGTGCACTAAACTGCTGAGATACTGTGTGAGCGCGAGGGAGTGCTTTCTCAGATCTCTGTCTGTGTTTCAGCACTTGGCCCATCTCTGAGGGGGCTGCTGTTCTAGGTCGGGGGTCCTTACTAGAGAGCTTCAAAGTGGCAGGATGGTTTTAGTGGGCCAGGAAGGCCAGGATTCTGCTATGCAAAGCTCTGTATGAGCATAATTTACAGCACAGACATTGGTACATGCTGCTGGTGATCCTCTGGTCTGAATATTATGGGTGCTACTGAAATCTTGGGTTGATCATTCACAACGGATGTGGAATGATGGTGGTTTTCCTTCAGGAAGGTTTCCTCAGAGAAATACCACCATGGAAGTCAAAAGTGAAGTAAGGTTTGTTCTAGCTAGGATTACACACTTTCTTGGGTAATGAAAAAAAAAAAAAAAACAATTTAATTTAAATAATGAGGACACCTGTAGGGATATAAAGCACTATATTTCATAAAGTAACTTAACACTTGAATTTCAAGAGGGCAGGATTCCTAGGAAGCAGTTTGACCATGAGGTGAGTTATGAGGTTGTTTGCAGCTCTCTGTGGCTGTTGATGCAGTTGGCTCCAGGTCACTCACTTGGGACTGCCAGGTTTTTTTTCTTGGTACGTTGGAGTCCCAGATACCATGATAAGGGAGTTAGGAAGAAGCAGTTCAGGTGTGCCCAGTGTCTCAATCTGCTTTGAAAAAAAGGCTGAAGCAAAGGGCTTCTTTCTAAAGACATGCATCACGCTGAGAGCCTTACAGCCGCTCCAGCGTTTCCAGCTAGCTGGCAGCCAGTGCTGGGCAGTCAGCTTGCTTCCAGGGGAGCTGCATAACCTGGGCCTGACTCTGGAAAATAGATGTTTTCCATGTCACTGCTGGGTAAGTTTGTATTTAAGAGTCTGCATTAGAGCGCTACCAAAGCTAGACAGAATTTGCACACTTCTGAGAAGTAATCACACTGTTTTATTTTGTGAAATAAGATCTGGATGTAGTAGTAAGATAAGAGTATTCATTAAATTAGCAGGAAGTAAATTCCAGGAAGTAAATTAAGTAAATTCCTGAAATAGTTTTATATTCCCTGCTGACTCTTCTCATCCGTGAGTAAGACCACGAGTGCTTGGTGAATGTATCTGGCATTGTAGCTGCGCACCATTATTCACCAACAGCAGCCTGTGGTGAGCATGTGTTCCTAGACAAGGCAGTACAGCGCAGTAATTACGATCTGATACTTGTAAATATGCGAGTCCTTGCATACCTGTATTGTTAGGTGTTGTTCTGTTGAGTCACACTTCAGTGCGTGGGAAGAGGTAACACTGAACCCTTATTTTACATAACTAATTTGCTCTTCAAGCTAATACTTAACAATCCATGTGCGGCATCCTACAATTTACATTAGGTAGTTTATGTGTTTTCAGACTAAATGACCATTAATATCCAGTAAAGGTGCACCGTGTGCATTGGCTTATAGCCTCTTGTAGTTCCTGAGTTGTTATTATTCATTAGTTGTCACTGTAAATTAGCTCCTGGGCTGATGTTTATTGAGAGTGTAGTGAAGTGATGATGAGGACACCCTTCAGAGTCTGACAATTAGTAGTGGACTTTTCTCAGGCTCCCTTCAGTGATAAGAAAATGCTGCTTTGCAGTCAAAACCTGCAAAAATATGATACTGGTCTGTTTCTTGGTATATTCAGAACATGTGAAGGAACATTTTTCTGCCTTTCAGTCAAGATTCTGAACCACAGTTTAAACCCCTCTGCAGGACAGTGTGTGTGTACAGAAAGATGATTAGAACCTCCTTTTTTAAACTACAAATATCCATTTAATTTCAACAAGCAGACTAGACTAGGGGCAAAAAAATCATATGATTATATATGTTTACAAAGCCTTATTTTTAAGCAACTGCTCAGTCAAAGAGAAGAGAGTTACCTAGTCCCAACATGCATGCAGTTTTATAGATATTGTTTGTGAATATGTGAGATGCAGGACTGAGTTTTTTCCATCCATTTTTGTATTTGGTTTTATTTTAGTTTTACATTTAGCAGATAGCAAGGAGAGATTGCTCTCCTGGGGTGAGGGAGTGGTGTTTCTGTTGTTGGTGGCTGGAATACTGCTTCCAGTCACGAAGAAAGTGGAAAAGAAGGCTTGGCCTTGGCTTCCGTCAGGTTACCTGCTAGCCTGGCTTTCTGAGGAAGGTGAGTTTAGTTTATTTCCCCAGGCAAAATCCCTGGGCTGCTTTCTGGAATTCCTTGAAGCAGCCTGGATAGCTGGAGCAGTTCCTGCGCCAGTGGGCGGTTGGGCAGTGCCAGGGTTTGGCAGCAGAGCCGATGCAGCTGGTTCCTGGGCTGGGCAGCTCTGCGGCAGTTTGCAGAGCCTCTCCCCAGCTTCCCGGGGAGCTGGTGCTGCGCTCCGATCCCTGCAGCTCTGCGTGGTGCTCCCCCTCGTTCTGTGATTTATGGTCATGTGCCAAACCTTCTGTCTCACAGGAATTACGAAACTTGCTGGGTTGCACCAGGAGGGTTGAGGACTCATGCGGTCTGTTGCGGTCCTATGCTTGACCTCGTGCTCAGGCCTATTTTGGAAACCTACTGATCTGGTTCATGCCTGATTCAATGAGGGCTGCTGCATTTCTGCAATAGTTCTGCTTTTGCGTTGTTTTGGAGCGTTGTGACTGTTCTTGTGACAGTTCATCAGTGTTAAAGCACGAATGGACTCCTCTGCAAACAAGGCTGTGGGTGGGCTGAGTGACGCTTGTTAATAACTGCTGCTTTGCTCTGTGCAGAGCTGCTTGGGCTGGCAGCCTGGATGTTATCAAAGTGACTAAAAGAAGATACAACTCTTTTCCCACCTCAGACTTTTGGAATACTTGGCTGCAGGTTCCTACAAAGGCTGTGCAGTGAGTAATCCCATTGAAGTCAGTGACTCAGCTCATTGCATAAAGATCAGCGCTTGTAGAAACTGTGCAGCGAGGCTGTCTCAGAGCAGCAGGAATCAAATGATTGCTGTCTAAGTCTTAACAGCAGCCTGTACTTGCGTCCTGAAGTGAAAATGACCCGTCTTCTTGGTTTTTAATCAAGAGAGGTAGACTTCTTCTTGAGTGTTAAGTGAAAAACCAGGTCTTTTTGTTGCTGCAAATTACTGTGATGTTTACCTGTTTGTGCATACTGGTGCCATGCTCTGATCATTGCAGACCTGCTCTGTGCCCCCTCTAATATCGTGCTTTCACTTCCTGGTCGGGTATCTACAGAACAGTTTGCACTGTACATTTCCACTTCCAATTCACAGCAGAGTTTTTGAAAGTCTTTTTTTTTCCCAAGGGATCACTTACAGATTTCTCCATTTGATAGGTAGCGTGGCTGCTCTTAAGGTTTTTTTTCTAGCTGCTGGTTGCTTTTATCACCTTGGCTGGGAAGCAACTTTATCCTCTGCATAGGGAATTTGTAGGAGGCACCTGGAGCTAACACCCTCCCATCCCTGGAGGCATTCAAGGCCAGGCTGGATGGGGCCCTGGGCAGCCTGGCCTAGTGGTTGGCAACCCTGCCCCACAGCAGAGAGGTTGAAACCAGATGATTTTTAAGGTCCTTTTCAACCCAGGACATTCTATGATTGTATGATTCCAACTTCTGGTGTTTAAACACCTGCATTCATTTACACATGAAAAAGATGAAGTAAAACCAGGTTGTACTAGCGTTAGTTTGTAGGTACAAGATGAGAATAAGAAGAATCGATCATGTGAATTTTGACCACATGTTGTCCTTCTGACACACTCAGTACAAGAAATGAAGCAGAAGTGCAAATTTGCCACCTTCATCAACGCCGTTTTTGCTGATTTCACAATTTGAAAGGGTATATTTTAATTTTTAACTTTTATGCAACACATTCTTTTAGTCTTTGCCAATAAATTCTACCTTGAGTACACTTAATGAATTTGGATGGCTTTCAGGTTTTCCTGTGAGACCTCTGAAGTGTATTTAGCGAGGAGTTATTTAATAAGACACGGTGACACATGGCATTTGGAGCTTAGCTGGACGGAATTCATTAAGCAGTTGTGTAAGCACTGCAGACCCTCACTAATTTGAAAATTCATTGCATTTGTCAGGGGGGAAATCTCTCTCCAAAGCAGCCTCTGCAGAAGGTGCAGTAGAGATGCAGGACAAGGTGGCTTTTGATAAAGTACACATTCCTGTGATGGAAAATCAGAAGGAATCAAAGTCTCTATCCTTAAGAGACTTTGCTACAGAGGTCACTCCATGGAGCTGGCGTTATATTTTTATTTTCTTTTGAGTAGAACTGGTTAACAGACTGTTGTTTTACCGCATGCTTTTTCTGTCATAGCAAGGGCCTGTGGTGCTTTTCTCCCGAGCTTTTCCCTGGGATTGTGCTTGGAGAAATAACTGATAGTGAGAGCGTTGTGCAAGTATTTCTGACACCAAGGTTTTATGGTGTACGGCATTATATTTATTGCAGAGTAACAACAGTGCCAGCAACTGAGCTTTGAGTGAAAGTTCAGTTCACAATTCTGAGAGGAAAAAGTCCACTTGAAACTTCTTTTGCACGTAGTCTTAGGTTTCAGGGCTTTAAATGATACCTTGCCTGGCATTAAATTGGCTGAAGGAAGCGGCTGTGTGAGATGCTGTACAGACACATGCTTCTATGAGAACAAATATGTCGTGTAACCACAACCATAAGCTAAAAGCTGAAATTTGAGTGTTGTGGTTTAACCTGCATGAGCTCTGTTGCAGCTGAGATAAACACAGTGAGCCAGAAAATACAAAGAAAGGGCTGGCATTCCATTCTTATGTGTGCTATAAAGAGCGTATCCCTTCTCACCTCCGCAGCAAATTGTTACCACTGTAGTATGGTGGTTTTTTTGTTTTGTTTTGTTTTTTTCAGCGGTTGCTATTTATATAATGGCAAATGTGAATTCTAAAGAACTTCTATGACCTCTTTATAAAAATTTGCGGTTATAAACCAGTTGATACAACTTACACAGTTTTGGTGTTGTAAATACAATATCAAAAGACGGGGCTTCTGCTAAATGCTGATCTGATCTTGGCCTGTGTGCAAATCAAATGCTTTGTTTTTCCTTCTCTATTTGTCTTTTTTTAGAATAAGGAAAGCTTTCCGGTATTGCTGTTTATTGTATGAGAGCTGTTTCTTAGTTTTGTCAGATGAAAAATTAATTTGTATTTCAGTATAAATGTGTTGGTTCCAAAATTTCTGTTTTGTTTTTTCAGAATTTGAAGCTGTGGTGATCCGTCATGGGGAACCACGTAGGAAAACGAGAACACAGCGCTGACAAGTCAACCAAGGTAAGAGCAGAAAACTGAAGAAGGAAGACAATCTCAGAAACATGTCTGTTATGAAATGGATATATTTTTAGTTCCTTTTTAGTTCTTTAAGGTGTTTACCACATCTCTTGCACAATTACAGTTTCGTGGTTGTCGTTGTGAAAGGACAATCTGTTTTTAAAGAGGGCCTTATGAGACGTAGCCCAGCCAGGATTTTGCTGCACTGGATTTCAATGAGGAATGTGATGTTTTCATACTTCAGATGCTGATAAAACGCTTCTAAGTCATGGTGGAAATGAATGAAATGAGCCTTAGAAGCAGGAAATCACAGACATTTTTAAAGAGCCAATGAGCTGAACAATGTTTTACTTGTTGACAGCTGTCCATTCTGGCAGTCGTTGGCTTTATCCATAAGAGGGAAACTGTAGAAACAGGCGTCCAGAGGAGGGCCGCCAAAATGATCAGAAGGCTGGAGCACCTCTCCTGTGAGGAAAGGTTGAGGGAGTTGGGACTGTTCAGCTTGGAAAAGAGAAGGCTCCAGGGAGACCTCATTGCAGCCTTCCAATACTTGAAAGGAGCTTACAGGCAGGAGGGGGACCGACTTTTTACTCAGGTGGATAATGGCAGGACAAGGGGGAATGGGCCAAAACTGAAAGAGGGGAGGTTTAGGTTGGACATCAGGAAGAAATTCTTCCCTGAGAGAGTGGTGAGGTGCTGGCACAGGCTGCCCAGAGAAGCTGTGGCTGCCCCATCCCTGGCTGTGTTCCAGGCCAGGCTGGATGGGTTCCTGGGCAGTTTGGTCTAGTGAGCTAGTGGCTGGCAGCCCTGTCCACGGCAGGGGGGTTGGAACTGGATGATCTCTGAGGTCCCTTCCAACCCAAGCCATTCTATGATTCTATTTAAATAAGAGAATTCTAATGGAAGATTGTCAGTCTCAATGGAGATAGCTTTAAAAATCTCCCCTGTAAAAAGATGAGGGCCATCTATGATTCTATGCTTTTGAATGGTTTACTAGATGTTGCTAGAAGAAAATGTTTGCTAGAAGTTAGTGTTTGCTTTGGAGGCCTCTGCTGACACTTTGTATTTAGCACCCTATGTGGCATTTTGTTTGCCTTGTGATAATAATCTTGTTTATTTGTGTTCCTGCATTGTACAGGAAGAGACCATATCTTAAAAGAAGCCATATATAAAACAGTTACTTCTTTTTCCTAGCTGTTGCTAACTTCTCTCCACCCATCCCCACCCAAAAATAACAGTTTGCAGTCAGATACCACAGTGTAAGAAATTATTGCCCTTTGCACTGGACTGATGGTACAGACAGATAGTTCCGTGCCCTGTCTGGGGGAATGCAGGTATTTTTCTGGCACAGAGAAGCAGCTGTCCCTCAAAGGTATATACAGACTAGGATTCACAGTTGCATGTTCTTTGATGATCTTTAGGAAAATACATGGGCATACTGGGGGGATTAGTGAGAGAACAGCAGGGAGAGAGAGCAACTGGCAACGTAGTTTTGTTTCGTATTTGTGGGGTATTTTACAAAATGGTTTCGGTTTCAGTACAAGTAGTATTGAGTCCCAAGCTGTGTTATTCATCTTCATGTTTTTTGTTACTCCCTCTCTAGAAGATTGGCCTGTGCAGATCCAGCAAGTCACATGCACCTAGCAGATGTATTTAGCCAAGTATTTTGATTCATTCTGACCAAGTGTGCAGGCGTGGTATGGCAGGTATACATCCTAATACCTGGCACACAGCAGCTCATCGAGACCTCGTACTTGTGCTTGTGTCTTTGAGCACAAAATCTGGCTAGAAAAACGGATCAAAACCTTTTTCCCACTTTGAGGTCACACATGCCTTACACAGCTGGGTAGCAGGTCGGGGAGCTGTGTCTCAAGGCCTCGAAAAGGAGAAGATTGATCAGACTGTAGCAGCTGATGCCATAGGCGCAAGTCCTTTGGGGGTGAGCAAGTCAGGTGGCCACAAGTCTTGCGCTGATTCTATAAGGCAGATCTACAAGGAAGTGGACAGTTCCACTTTTTTTTTTTAATTCCTTCCTTTTCCTTATTATTTCACAGAGAATACTTGATTCTGAAATGAACTTTCATTTACCTGAAATATTGGATGGGGAACTTAATTCTGTACTAATATATTTTGTCATTCATTCATCCTTTTAGAGTGCAAAAAATGAAATAAGCCCCCAAACTTTACGATAGGTGATGCTTGATCAAGATCTCCCCTTACTTATGTAAGATGTCAACAATTTCACAAGAAACAATAAGGCCAGAGATTTAAAATCAGGAAATAGATGGTTAAGGTGCCTCTCTGTATTCCACAGAACCAGGTGATTTTGGTTCAGTTCTTACAGGCAATAGTAAAGTTCTTACTGACGGTGGTAACAATATGTACCATGCTTTTTTTATTTTCCTTTTAAGCTGAAGTCTCTCTCTTGTCTTTGTTCAATACAGCTGTAAATTAGAACTGTTTTCCCACCCCTCTTTTGGTGTGACGTGGGAGACAGTTGCTGGGGGCTTGCAGAGGCTGCAGTGGGAGCACTGAGCTGCCTCTCCTCGCTCTTAGCAGTACAACTGCAATGCAGAAGGCTAACTGCTCATGAAGGCTCTTTGTAAAATTAATTGCTTGTATCTTTAGGCTGTTTCCATTCCCAAAAATATGGTGCTAAAGAAGAATTTTATCTTAGGCAGCTGATTTGAATGCATGCTAATACACATTCTGTAGTTCATTTGGTTATTGTGATAAACTAACAAGTTCTCAGTATTTAAATCAGACTCAGCACAACTAGTTCAAGCTAAGTTGTTACAGTGAGCCTGCATCAGTAAGTCGAACGTTTTCTGTGCTGATTCTGAACAGATTCTGTTTCCTCCTTTTTTTCACTTACTTGTCTTGCTAATGTTCAAAGGTCTCGTACCCTCCACAGCTTTACTCCTGATAACACTGACAGACTTTTCTGTCCCTCCCTGATGAGGGAGAGGTGAAATTCTGAAGCGGGCTGGCTCGGTGCGGTAGTTGTGTAGTTCATCTCCCAGACACTGTGCAATTGGCAGGCAAAGGGGTTTGCATCCTGATGTCTTCTAATGTCCTGCCTCGCATTGCTGAGACTGCCTGAAGACCTAAACCATGTCTCTGCCTGGCTGTTTGTTTTGTTTTGTTGTTTTGTATTTTTACACCAGGTGCTTCCTCTTGGTATGCATGGTAAAGTATCAAGAAAGAAGAAGGAAAAAAAAGACAACAACAACAAAAAAAAAGCAACAGATGAAGTAATTTATTTTGTTAATTGCACTGAAGTGTTATTTTTGTAAGATAAGGGTTTATTGTAGAATACACACAGTTTAAATACACTTGATATTTAGGTTGTATGGGTTATAAAGTCTGGGATATGCTTTAAAAAAAAAATACTGATGCTACTGCATTATAATATGTTTAAATAAAATACTCTTATTTACCACACATAAAGAGTGCAGCCCTTTCATGTTTTCCCCTAGCAAAGTTATATAGCAGTATTCTTACTTTCCTGAGTTTTTTTTTTCTTTCTGTTCTACTTTCTGCTGCAATTAAAGAGCACAGGGGCTCTAGTGGTATAATCTTCTTTGTAATTCAATGTATTGATTAAAATACTCCCTCTCAAGTCAGTATCTTTCTGAAGGTAAAGGAAAAAGAGAGAAAGAAATCTTTCTGCGAGAGATACGGTGAGCGTTTTCACCAGCCAGTTTTACAAGTTACACATTGTAGAAGTTGTTTTGAACCACCGGTATCTGGTCAAACCGGTGTCTGGTACACGGAAGAGTTGCTCTCAGAAGAGGCAGACCCCTTCCAGGGAGCAGTTCTGTGAAGTCGGGTGAAGCAAGACCAGTTCAATTTTCTTCAGATTCTACCGTCGGCCTAGATTTAGCCCTGAGCAAATCCCTTTGTGCTGGCTGTATCCTCCTAATTTCATTTCTTAACCTTCATGCTGCCTAACTGGATTGCTTGCTGGGACAGACACAGTGCTGTTCTGTATCAATGGCCGTGCTCTGAGACCTTGAGTGGAGCCTTCAGGCACTGGTGTGCCTCAGACACAGATGATATCATAGCGGTGCAGGAAGAACAGTGCTGTTTGAAGCCTCTGAGAATGCCAAGCTCTGACATCTTTCATCAGACATTAACCTTAAGACCGTCATTCAGTGTGGTGTTGGAGCCTGTTCACTGCTGAAGCAGGCAAGTAGCTCTGCTATGAGGGACGAATCTGTGTCCAAATTGAAGTCATGTGCTTAAACACTTGACTGTTCATTAAACTTTTCATGCGCTGAGTTGAATGGGATGTATTACTTTTACAGTAATTAGTCTTTTTAGTGTCTAAAGGAGAAGCTCATCTTAAGCATGTGTGGAAGGTAAACTCAGTGTTGCAGAAGTATAGAAGTATTGTGTAATACTGGAAAATTTTATCTGGATCTGCATTTCAAAGCGAGCAGACATGTAGGCAGAGTGCACATGAAATATGTCACGAGCATGGTTTTCTGTTGCGCACACAACTGCAAAGTACTGGTGTTTCTTGGTTTAGGTCTTGAGCTGGCTGAGCTTTCAAGGGTGTAAAAGGAAGGGGTGCAGTCCCTGTGGTTTTGGCTGGAGGAGGAAGGGTCTTAGGCTTTCTTCTCCCACCCTCGGCCTGCAGAAGTGACTAGCAGAAGAGGGAAGTGCACCCTGTACTGTTAAGTTCTTGCATGTCACATGCCAGGCTGCGGTGCTGTAGTTTCCTATAGCGTCCTTCATGTCTGCTCCTTGTTAGCTTTGAAAGAGCACTACGCAGTTGTCCTGTCAGATGAGTTTAATGATAGCATCACATCAGTTAGGAAGGACAGGGGTGTGATGCCCTGCCCATTCTTTGCGACCTCCCTGTGAACTGGGCTGCTTGCTGAACTGGCTTCTGTCCTTAGAGTCAGCCCTCCCCGCAGCCTGAGAAGATGGTGTTCAGCGCACTAGCATCTTCACACCAGAAAAATGAAGGTGAACTTGTTTGTATTTGTAATCTTGAGGAAGCTCGAAGTGTGCTTCTGCGACGTGCTGTCGGCTGGCAGGAGGTTTTATCACCTGCCCTGAAACGGGGTGAGATAGGTCCAGGTAACAAACTGGAATTTCCATTGGTTATAGATGATAATAAAAGTAAGTTGAGCTTGTGCAGTCATATATTGCCTTAGAACACAGTTATGTAAAAATGCATTCTGAAGTTTGTCCTCAACTTCTTTCCCTGATGCTAGTTCTGTTGTCTCTGATGCATCTGGGCACCAGCTGGAACGAAGAGTGCTGGAGTCATTTTTATTTAAGTTCTTTTTCACGCTGGCTTGTATTTCCAATAGTGTAACTGATGGTGCAGCCGGCTCAGTGGAACTGGTTGGTAGATGGGGTTTTACACCATGCATCAGTACAAATGGAACCCCAAGCACTGCTAAGTCTGCTGCTAAATATTCTGCCATGAGAAGAGAGGAATTCGGCATTGCTGGTGCGAGGTGGTTTAATTTGTAGTCGGCAGACATGGAATGGACATCAGAAGGAGGGAGACAGAAGGCTCTCCTTATGAAGCGCCCCTTCAGCAGTAGCTTCTCTTTTTCACTTCAGAAGCTGAAGGTGAACGGCAAATGGCAATTTCTAACATGATTGCAGTTATTTGTACGCTGAGTAAATTTAACTTGTCTGTGGCTACAGTTCAAAAGCTGATTTTCCACTTTGAGCTAAGATGTCACGGAATGTTTTTCCCTTTTACATAACTTTCTCAAGCCCTCAGCTTTAAGATGACGGAAACAGTTTGGTAGTATCTGCTGGAGGAAAAAAGGCTTTTGCAAAAGGAAATTGAAAAACTTTTAAGCAGAGTAATATGACTTAAGTTTTGATTGCTGAGATAAAGTTCACTTCAAAAACAATCTGATCTTTCAGTGCAGCATCCCGTGGATGTGGCCATGACAATACCAAAATTTGCATAGACCTCGAAGCCGCAGGATATGTACCAGCTACATTGGAGAACTGGGGGACTTCTCTGCATCCCTTATTGTCAAGAAGTGACAGTAATGGAAATTTCGTGGGTTTTTTTTTTTTTTTTTCCCACAGTGACACAGGGTGACATTTAGGTTGGTGTAGCTGGACTTACCTGTAAGTGTTTAAAGAGTGCTGAACTGAGGGAGGCGTGGGAGCACTCAGCTTGCTTGTGAACTCCATACAGCACAAAAGGTACAGAAAAGAACCCAGAGACAGAAATTGTAGCAAGTCTATCACCAGTGGGATCTATCCTCAAACAAGTCACTTATTACTGAAAAAGAAACAATTGGCACATTTTTGGAACCTCAGGTATTCCCATTCTGTGTAAGAGCTTCAGGACTGGATTCACTGTCTGGCAGTGCTGAGGTTTTCAGATGAGTCATGGAAATCCCAATATGCTGGCAACGGCTTGGTTAAAAGATACGATCTGAGACTGTTACGTTGAAATCTGAGTGATTTATGGTTTTGTGGTCATAACTGACTGACTACATGTCTAGCACACTCTCCTAGCCTTTCACTCCCCTCCTTCCTTCCTCCTTTTATCTTCTCTCTCCCCCTACTCCTTACACCCACTATTCTTTTTAGCATGCTCTTTTATGCCAGCATCTCCATCTCTGATGCAGTCTAAATTCAGAGCCATGTTTTGATTTTCTGAGGCATTAGAAATAGCAGTTAATCATTAACAGTGCACTTGCATGCTTGGAAACAGTGACAAGACAGCCAGCTGACAGTTAGCCTTATCGGGAAGGTGGGAACGCCGTGAAGGAAGATTTGCACTTCTCTAACAACACATATCCACTTGAAAAATCATTTTCTCTTCCAGCCAAATCACTCTTGCCTTGTTGTTGTATGACTTTCAGAAGCTATCAGCCTACCACAGTACACTGCTTTCCCAAGCAGTCCAGTGCTGCTGTTGCCAGTACTTGAAAGATGTGAAAAACTGTCCTTTTTTTTTTTTTTTCAATAACCAGCTATCATCATCATATACTGTTTTGTCATAAAGCTGTGTTGCTTTTTTGCATTTGTACTTGTTAAAGAGTTTATCTTAGGCAGAAAACAGAAGCATTGCTGTTGAGTTCTTTTAGGGAAGCATGGCTAAAATTGTGAAGAGAAACTGCAGGCAAGAACTTTAAATCCTTCTTTAATTACATATGTGCATGTAGATATAAATGCACACACACACATTGTTCAATGCACACTTTTTAAAAAAATATGTATCTACATACGTATGTAGATGTATTTGTACATTCAAATATGAGTACTCTGCTTACATCCCTAAGAGGCTGCAAACTTGTTCGCTAGCTTTAAGAGGTGAGACCAGCAGCCTTTCTCCCAGGGAGGCTTCCTTGGTTCTGATCTTCCCCATGAGCTACAAGCTAAATTTTCTTGTAATGTTGAGCCAGAGCTTTCTGCTGCAGAAGTTTGCCTCATGGTGCACAGTGAGACAGCCTGGATAATTGCTTTCTTTTTCCTTTTTCTTTTCCTTGTTTTTCTTAACCCAATGTCTGGAATCCCATTTGTTTTCCTGAGACTTGGCAGGCTGATGAATGTGGGACTCTGAATCAGCATGTCAAGTTAGTGACTGTAATGAATGAGGAATGTTTATATCTCATGAAACATAAGGTGTTTCAATACTTACTACTGCTATCTGTTAAACATTTAATGATATATTTAATAGAGCATATATAAATATATCCTAGTGTTCTGTGACAGGCTGCAGAGTTCATGGTGGGTGAGACCCACCGCACAAAGTACCAGTTGTTTTGTCTTGGGTCCACTGCTATGCAGAAGACTCAGCACATTTAGGAGGATTGGTGTTATTTCTGGAGCTCAGTCACATGGGATGAGATTCTAGGTCAAAAGCTGTACGTAATGAAATCTTAAACTCAGGGTTTTTTTTCTGCTGAAAGAAAGAATTTGCCTTATGCTGCAGCAGGATATTTGCTGGAAGAAAGAGGTCCCCTCCCATGGTATGGTTCTAACCTACAGCTTCTTTCAGAAGCAAATTGGTGGTCAGAAAACATATGTTATATATTTATTTGAGATAGATCTGGACCACAGTAAGCCATTACATTCAGATGTGACTTAAATGAAGCTATGTTGATTTGTAGGTGCTGAGAATGTGGACTTTATGATTCTTGCAGATTCATTTACCTGATCGATTACTTTAAGTGTTGTTTTGTTGGTTTTTTTTTTTTCCCTTACAATTCAATGTTTCAAGAAAATGTAATTAAAATTAGGCTTTAACACTTCTTTCCTCTGGTTTTAACCTTAGTGCTTTTTACTCTCCTTTCACGCAGCCCTCCTGGAAGTAGCGGGGATGTAACTCCATTCTGGAATTTCTTCAGTGCACCTTTTCTGTCTGTTGAAGCCTTCTTTTCTCTGGCATTTTTTCTGTTACTTATTTTATTATTATTCTGTTATGCTATATAGGCCATATAAAGATAGATAAAAGATCTACAAATGAAAGTTTTATGGAGCTCAGAGGAAAAAGAAGCCAGAAGGACCCTGCCCGTGAATGCATTTGGGGGGCTGGCAAGCTCTGGACTCTTAATACCCTTCCAGGGGACTGTGTAGGTGTCCTGGCCAGTGACGTTCAACACCAAGTGCACGGCCAGCCGTGGCAACAAGTGCTGTCTCTGCCTTGGAGGAGGGATGCTGAGGTTTATAACTTGATGGCAGAATGCAGTTAATATTGTAATAACAGTATTGCAGCTCTGAGTTACCTGATTATGGGAGAACAAAAAATCTGTGGTCAGAGGGAATCTTACAGTGCTAAAAACACAGACTTTGTGTCGAGTAAATTGCATGTCTGCTATCACTGCTGCTGTCTCACTGCTGCTGTGTATGGGGACTGGAGACCTGAACGTGGAGCCCACCAGGGAGGTGGCTGCACCAGGAGCAGGGCTTGGCTTCAGTCCCAGCTTCTGAGCACTGGTCTCAGCAGTAGGCAAGTTGCTGTGGTTTCACCCTGATCATCTCGCTTTAAGCAATTAGGCTACAAGCCGTGGGCTGGTGGAGCAGGTGCAGAGCTGCTTTCTTCCCTGCAGAGAGCCAGATGGCCCCTAATTGTCCCACTCGCTGCATGGGACTTGGCCAAGTCTCCTGTTCAGATCTCAATTCAGCTGGTGCGCTGCCAGGCTGGGGCTTGGGGCTTGAAGAAAATGAGGGCTTCAGGGACATCGTGGAGCGTCTGGAGTGCTCTTAGTCACTCTTCAGTGGGGTTAATTTCAAACCTTGAAATGATTCCTAGCTGCTTTTATCTGTTTGTTTGTTTGGTTGGTTTTTGTTCTTTGTGGTTTTGTTTCCTTTTTCTTAAAAAAATCCCTGATGCCTAACAGGACTGAAGACTTCTTGATCAAAGCCATCTTGCTCATTACAAGACTGTTAGTGTCCAGGTATGGCTGCAGCAGAGAAAAAATTCTAAGTAGCAACCCATGTTCTGAAGCACGGATTCTTCAGGATTCTGCAATGAGAACTTATATCTGCTGAGTTACCTGTTACAGCAGAGGAATTGTGGGGGGAGCTCTAATGGGGACAGTGTTTTGGTTGCCTAGGGTTTCCAGAATCCCTTTTGAGGATCTTTTAAAAATCCTGTGATTTTTAATTCTTAGTATGAAATGAGAGATGCAAATGAAAACTGTTTACTTATCCGTATGCTTGTACTTAATGTGATAACTGCAAATGTATGTGTAACTTCTTCGTATGAATGCGTTTGTGGAATGCAGTAAGGTGTAACTCAAATGCTTTTAAGTCAAGACAATTTTTGTTAGGAAAAAAAAAAAAAACATTATGGGTGCTAGAGGCAAAGGAATGGATGAAGCAGAGTAGTGATATGTCCTTTTGCAGTGGTATGGAATGGAAAAAAAAAGATACCTAGGTATTTCCAGCAGGCTGTCTGTTCTGTGTGCTGCTGATAAAGTTGTCTCATGGTCCAAAGAGATTCTGAAGTCCTATGTTGATGGTTATTCAAACAGTTTGAATACTGTCAGTCAATTCACAAGAAGCCTGTGTATGGAAGGATCAAATATTTAAGTTAATACAATATAGCTAGTGATGTTTAATATTTAGAGTTGAAGAATTCCTAACTGCTTTTTTAAATTTTTTTTATTTTTTATTTTTTGGAATTGTTATGTTTTGACTGTGGATGTTGCACTACCAATCCTACCTGGAAATTATGTAGCCAGTAGGTGATACTACCTCTAGGGGAGAAGGTCAAGAGCTTTGTATAGTCTCTGTTTGGCTTCTGTCTGGAGTTTGCACTGCATAGTGTATGAGCAATACCAGAAAAATCTGTCTGAGGTCTGCCGTCTTTGAAGTTGTCTCTGCCCTTTTTTTACGATGAAATACCAGAAGGAGAATGGCACTGGAAGTACCTGGCTGTTCATGCACAGTTTTTCCAGCTAAATTCCCTGCCTGGAGAAGTAGCAGAAGGTAGCTATGAAGAGTTTGATGCACAGCTCTCTGCATGACTTCCTTGGTTCTGGCTGGCCTGTAGAATGGAGGCATAAAGTTTAGCTTCACAACACACATGCAGCCATGTAAAATTCTATTTATGTGCAAGGGTTACTAAGTAACAGTTGCTGAGGGAAATGCAGTCTGTTAACTTCATGACGTCTGTGCACTTGAAACAGGCAGCCAAGTAGTGCATTAACATAGATTTTGCACATTAATGTAATGTGATTTGCTGTGGGCTATGTGCAAGCAAAACCTTTGGAAAAAACAGCAGCAGTGTGGTTTGGAGTGCTGGCGTCTCTCTGCAGCCTGGTCTCGTGAACGAGAGGTGAAACCCAATTTTCCCCTTTTACCTCTTCCTCTCCATGACACACAATAACTACAGATCCAGCTATATATATACATGTGCATGTTTATATCTTTATCTACCTATAGGTATGGATACAAAGGTGTAATCTTTGTGCTTTGCATTTTTATCTTTCTTCAAGGGTGGAAAAGTCGAGCAAAAAGCAACCTAAAAGCCCAGTGTGACTCAGCCATAGGTTGAGTGTTGCTAATGCAAGGAGAAGTTTGCCTTGAGCTGTGTCTCCTCCAGTAACTATGTTTACCTCTAATATTTCCCAGGCGTTATCAGAGGATTTGTTTTTTCTATGGCTTTATTTTTAAGGAATGCTACCTCAAGAAGGTCATGTGTCTGGGCTGAGGTGGAACTAATTACTGGAAGAGATTCTATGAAGTGAGCAATCTTTAAACCAAACCTCGTGTCAGCAGGGGCTTCAGCTGAAGACCTTGAACAAAGATCCTTACATCATGTTAAAAGCCTTGCATTATAATTCTCTGGATATTTTTTGATGGGGTGTAATTCTTAAGTATATCTGCATTTTTTGCATGTGTTTGAGACAGCTTTTTTGTGGTCTCTCATACAGTCCTCCCACTTTGTTATTGGAGCCAGAAGCCTTTCCCTCTGGGGAGAAATCAGCCCCGAGCTCTTCATTACTCAGTCTGGCTGCTGTTTCTCTGTACCCCCGTGATCAGCCGTGACGGTTCAAGTGGCTTTAAACTGATCCATTAGCCCCAGCGTTTCCCTTGGGAGGCTGCTGGCACTGGTGGCAATATCGGCTCCAAGCAAAGCATCTGAAAAGTCTGTAGAAGGAGCAAAGCAGAACAAGGAAAAAAGAAATCCCAGCACAGCTCTACGTACACATCTGTTCTCCCAGCCCCCTTTCTTTCTGCTATATAGGTGCTTACATGGGCCTTTTCTCTCAGATGACCAAGATTTGGGGAACTGGGGTTAACCGTCTTGCTAATCCTTCCGTTCTTTGCTGCGTGCTTCAGAAGCTGTTCTTCAGTTCCAAACATCTGTAACACAATCATTTGCAGTCATTTAACTTAAATGGATGCAAAAAGTAAACAAGGTCTTTTCTGCACAGCTGCTTCGTGGCCAGCTGGCCCCCAGCCTGTAGTGGTGGGTGGGGTTATCCCACTTCAGATGCAGGACCTCGAGCTTACTGAACTCAATGAGATTCTCGCTGGTCTGTTTCTGTAGCCTGTCAAGGTCCCTCAGGGCATCAGCTCTGCCTTTCAGTGTGCTGACCAGCTTGACGGTTTTATCATCTGGGTCTCTATTAAAGACACTGTGCTATGTTGTCTGTGCTGCTGAGCCCTGAGAGGTGCAGCCGCTGCCTGCCTGCCTGCTGGGCTTGGTACCATTGATCACAGAACTCTGAGCCCAGCGGTGCAGCCGGTTATCCAGCCCTGGCATTCCACCCAGCGGAACCTTACCTTCTCAGTTTGGCTGTACAGTTAGAGCAGCAGGCTGTGGGCGACTGTAGGGCTCGTGACATCTGTGTCTTTCCCCTTCTGCGCAGAACCAGTCATTTCACCATGGGAGACTGTCAGGTGGGTCAGATGCTGTGTGCACTTGGCATAACCAAGCAGGCTGCTGCACCCACCTACTTTATCCACAGAAAACAGCAACTCTTAAAACTGTTCAGTTGTCAGCTTTTAACAGAAAGGTAAAAAGAGCTAAGCATTTGAAATACTCTGTATTACTGTAGATGCAGGTGCTCTGTTGAGGATAGAATGTACCCTGTCTTTAACAGTCTTTTATACTCCAGTAAAGTACTGTGCTTTGGGATCAGTGGCAACACAAAAAATGTTGAAAGTGAGTTGCTTTCTTACGTGTAATCCTCTTTCTTTCAAGACAAATCCGTATAACAAAGAGAAGAGACATAAAGTGTACTTTGTAGTTTGATGATGATCCTTGCTTGAAATCTTCTTGCTGGAAAGACAGACATTGGTTACAATTTCACAAAATATCTGAAGATTAGGCACTGAAGGAAAAAAAAAAAAGGTGGAAATTGAGGAGAGAAGAATAAGTGCTCCTGCCTGGAGCTTGAGGCAGACCCAGGCGGTGAACAGAAGTGCCTGCTGGTAGTGCTGCATTCTTCCCGCAGAGCCTGTGACTTGTCATGCACAGGTCATAAGTAGAAGTGCTGCAAAAGTAATATTTATTTAAAGGACAAACAAAATAGTAAACTTGCTTTTTAAACGTATAGCTCTTGAATATCAGCATGGCACAGATGTGTCTTTGTACTCGCCTAACCCCACCGTGACATTTTTCTTCTGATGGTGCATAGTTTTTACTAGAAGCACATTGATGAATCAACCTCTGTTAAACTGAACTGTCTTTTTAAAAGCCAGTTTCTGTTTGCTTTTTGGCTCACTGAGTGAAAAGGTGGCTGCTCGCAGGTGTGGCTGTATTACTGGCATTGCCATTTCTCCAGTCTGTATGCGATCATGAGTATTTCGTTGACATCCTTTCTGGGACTTCTGTGCATTGGTAGTGCACTGACTTTTATTTTTACAGTCAGTTGGAAATTTCTGTTACCTGGTCCTTCTCAGGTTTGGTGTCTTTGTTTGACTTTACATTTGGAGAATGGAAGTTAGAGCTGTTTAAAACAGCATTGCCCCTGTGAGCAGTTCCATTTTGTGGGAGGAAAACAAAAAAAAACGAGAAGCCAAAACTGAAAAGTGCTTATGAAGAATTGGAGTGTGTATAGTACAGGTGGTGTATTCTTTATTTGGTGATTTCCATGCGTGTCAAAAGGCATGAAAGCATCGTTATGAAGTATTTATATTATGGAGCATGTATCTTACCATATTGGACATCTGAAGACACTTTTGAAAAATGCTTTCTGATCAGTCTTTTTATTGGTGTATGTAAAGGGAAGCAATTAAATCTGCAGGCATACCTCCCCCATTTCCAGGTGAGTAATCGTGTGCATTTGCTGATGAATCAGGTGTCTCCTGGGACTGAAGAAGCACCAGGTATGAGATTTGAATGAGTCATTTCCTCGGGTTCTCAAGGTTTGTCTTACCACTGGCTCATTGTGGTAAGCAGGAAGAGGTCTTAACGGTGACTGTTTCTGAGAGTTAGGAATATATTGAATTGTTGATTCACAAGAAAAATGTAGCATTTTACCTGGGCTCATTGCATAACAAATCAGCAGGACGTGGTAGGAACTAGACATGCAGCTTTACTGGAGTTCGGGCAAAAAGTAGTAGGACTGCATGTATAAGTGTCCATGTCTGCATTTAACAGTCTGGACTGTTCTGTGGCGTAAGTGAGCTCCAGAGGAGGGCCCCAGTATCTGAAGGTGACAGCAGAACTGATACAGCAGACTGCTTGGTGGCCTGGTAGCCAGAACTTGCTGAGTTCAGGCACTGGCTGATACCGTGTGCGGTGTCTGGAAATGCAGTCAGATCGGGTGCTCTGAGGGGGATTAAAGGATGCACACATTGAAGTGGATCGATCCCACAGCTGCATAAGCATTCTGGCACTATTGCTGCTGAAGGACACAATGCAGCCTGTCAGCCTTCTTGCTTTAGAGGACCCTTGCATACATACTGTATGGCGAGTAATGACACTGGCCTGTGCCTTTCATTAACCTCTGTCACTCTTCTTGGCTTGTTTTGTTGCTGTTGCAAGGCTGGGGTTGGCCAGTTCAAACATTTAAGCACTGATTGAAGAGTTGCCTGAAAAGAAGCAGTTAAAATGTCATCTCTCCAGGCATCTTAGGGTAAACAACTGTCTCTGTTTTTTTGTTTGTTTGTTTGTTTTTGTTTTGTTTTCAAAATAAGTTTTGCCTCTGAGAACTTGTTATTGAATTCTGCAATGTGAAGGTTCAGTTACTGGCCAGCAGTTCAGTATTTCAGCTCGTTAGCTCGTAGCACACATTACAATGGCCCATTTTTCTTCCAGTCATATTGGTGTGATTGTAGCTCTGCACAGTGGTTTTTGTGCGGGTGCCTGTGTTGCTTAAAAGCATGGAGGAAAGCATTGTTCTCTTGTTTTGCGTTTAGAAAACACAATCACAAAATAAGAAGCAGAATCGCGGTAAGAAGTATACCTGTTTTTACATGAATCGTTGATATAATGCCATTTACACGGAGGTGGTTGACAAGTTTTGCTGTGAAGACATTTGCCTTTGTGAAAAGATGAGCAGGCTTTCATGGTGAGTTCAGCAGAGCCTCTTGCTTTGCAGTCCCAGGAGTTGTAATTCTCGTTGTTAGCTGCATCACAAAATCGATTGTTTCTGAAGAAGCCATCAAAGAGGAAAACACCAATTTCTGTGTAAGGTCAGCCTTCCTACCTCCTGCGAGCTCTTGCAAAAAGAGGGATATGTGCAGGTCCTAGGTGGCTGCTTGCTGAAGACTTTGGAGAAGTTATGGGATGTCTGAAAAATGAGCTTCCTAGCTTTCCTCCCTGAGAATAGTAATAATGCACCACGGTTGTCTTGGTACGTGTGAACACTGCGAAAGGGAAACGATTGTCGCAGTGAGGGGCTGCCCCCGTTCCTACAAAGCTGGAACAAGCATTTGACCAAAGCAGTGAATGCGAGCAGTTCCTGCTGACATTGGAGCCATCTCGTGGAGTTTCTCCTGGTTGTTGGGGCTGGTTAGTTTTGGTTAATTTTTATGAGATGCTCCTAAGTTGCATCATAATGTTTTAGTGTGCATTAGATGCATTGTTTTATTTATTGTATATTTTATGACAATCTTTCAGTTTCTGTTTAGACAGTTTTTTGAAGAGTGACCGGCAGCTAGAATATTTCAGAAGTCAGTTAATGCTTTCTTTGGATTTTGCATTTTGTGGTTAATAAGGTAACCAGAGAGTATGGGAAAGAGAAGCTTGTTTTGATTCTCTTAAAATGCCTTAAACAAAATCACGAATTGTTTGTAATCAGCTTCCTGAAATTGTTTTCTTAATGTCCTGTCCAGAAAAGTAGGATTGTATTCATTTCAGCGTATGTTCGTTGGCTGTAGGGTGACTTTTCCTAAACATGAAAAAGATTCTAGATATTCTCCTCTACTCTAGTAGGTCATTGTATTTAAGTATCATTGACAACTATGGTTTGGTGTCTGGTTAACTCACGACTTCCAGTGACCTGCTGCTAGGAAGGTCTGCCAGATTTGGGCTCTTCCTGCTAGTTGTCTTGGAGGACAATGAAGTTGCCACAAGTTGGTGGACAAAGTCTCTCTCTTGAACTGATGTATTTTGTATTTTAAATCATAGTGCTAGAGGACTATGGTTGAGTCTGTATTTTCTGGGTTTCTTTGAAGGAGTGAGAAACCTTTTATGCTACAGAAACATAAAAATGATTTACCCAAGCCATTATTGATGAAACAATTATTATTATTTTTTAACCGAGTTGCAGCTTTCTGATTTAATGTGGAGGGGGAGGAGAACAGAGAAACCAGGCTGACTGCTCTTGTTGTTTGACCTTGCCTGATCACAACTCAATGCTGTTGATTTAAGCTTCACTATTGGAGGTCTTTAACAAAGCTGTGTACTTTTGAAGTGAATAGAGTGTGCATGTGCGTTTGTATTAGTTTACTTAAGTGGGAGTTGAAAGGCATAGGAGCGTTCGCTGCAGTTACGCAGTCTATTCTGTGCCTTTATCAGTTTCCTTCAACTACAAAGCCTTAATGCCATGACAGCTGGATTTCACAACTATTATCTGAAAAAAAAACATTTTATTTACATTTGGAAAAGGACAATCATGTTTTGAATGCTTTGTGAATATAAGCCTATAAAACGTGACGTCTGAAAAAAACTTCTAATAGGTGTTTGTGCCTTTATCTGCACTGCTCACGGGACCCGTGTTTGCTCTGGAAGCACTGTGTAACAGGGCTCAGCTTCTTTCATTCAGGATCTTGCGTTTTGTATGCTGGACTATTTAAATCAAACAAGGTGTGGGGGAAGGCTCGCATCATCCAGTTATGTAGTCCAGCCTCTTCTGTTTTAGCAGGATAGACAGGGACCGTAGGGAGGCCTCCTACTCTGTGAGCAGTGGCAGCTTCTCTCCTAGCCCAAAGGAGGACACAGACCTGGGGGAAGGGCCAAGGCAGGTGGCTGGGGCAGCGGGGTGGGGGGGCTGCACCCTAACAAGCAGCTCAAACTTCAGTTTTTCTGGGTTAGAATATTTTGACAGCTGAAAAGACAAAAGTGTCTGTTTCTCAACACCTTTCCTTCCTGCCCCCTTCCCACCCAAAAAAAAAAATAACAGCAACAACACCGAAACAACAAACAAACCATCACTAAGCATCTCAGAGCAAGATTTAAGATCTGTTCAGTAACTGTCGACAATTCAGTAGCTTTGACCTAGAAATAAATTTCATAAGACTAGAGATTGCCAAGTGATCTAAAGCAGTGAGAAAGGTCTTCCATCCACATAATTATACTAGAAAAATTTGCTTCTAATATTAACTACTTGGTGTCATGTGTAATTCTTCTTTTAATTCTTGGCAAGCAAGTGCAAAGCATTCTTTTTAAATGCTGAAAATGTCTTGGTAGTTTTTAGGGAATTAAAGGAATGTAATTCTGAATCTAAAGGGCTTTTATGTGGTACCTTGTGAGCTTTCTTTCCTCAAGAGCTGAGACTTGGGAAATGAAAATTAAATTAAATTCAAAGAGGTTGAAATTCCATTATTGGTGTTCAGTGGAGGTTGTTTCCAGGCATGTTTTCTATTCATGATATTAAGCTCAGAGGGGATTTGGATTAGTCTAATGTATCACTATGAGTAGAACAGTGGAAAGTTTTTTAAATATCTGCCTATTTATTTGGTACCCTCTTAACCCAGACTAAGCACTAGAAAGATATTTGTGTTACTCAGTAAATCCCACCTTCAACTGCATATAGAAATGAAGTATATGATGTCAGGTGCATTTGTAACCTGACGGGCTAGTACTTGCATGCAGGGAACAAAGAAAAAAAATCCAGAAGAGAAATTCTAGCCTGCCTGAAATGTGGTTTGGTGGTGGGGAATTGAGCAGACCTGAACTGTTGTCAGGAGCTGGTTTTCTTCTACATGTGTCTGGCTGACACAATTACACTTCAGCTCTTTGTAGCTCACTGTCACGTGTTCTGTTTTACTTTTGGAAGCCTGTGGAGATGAAAATTCTATTGACATGTGAAAGCTTGTATATTTTCTCCTAGCAGAAGTAATGCTGGTTTCAGAGTCATTATGTCGTTTGTGTCATCTTGTATTTTTGACAAAAAAAAAAACAACAACCTGTCCACTGTCAGTGGGAGTACTGCAAAAACAAGAAGGTTTTCACAGCTGGAGGCCCGGAAAAGATGGTTTGTTACTCAGAATGTGGCAGACTGATTTATTTCTAATAGCCTTGTATCCTTCTTAGACCTGACACTTTTACATTGAATATTTCAAAGGTGCTCTGTGGAAACTTCCATTCCTAGGCAGGTTTTGTTCTTTTGACTACGTTAGGTCCATGTAATACATTTCTCCTGCAGGTAAGAGGAGGAAGAAAATGCTACTTGATTCAGCTACATGTTTTCAGTGCCTTTGCTGCTCAGTGCTGCTGTGCAGAGGTGCACACATGTGACTGCTGTGCAGAAATCCTTGCGGTGATGCTTTGAGGTGGGTTTGTACTGCTGTGGGGTGCTGCGCTGCACCGTGCTCCCCACAACGAGCTGCCATCTGCTTTACCTTGGTTCTCTCTTCCTGTGAGTAAGAGGAGCACACCGGCCGGTTCCTGCTGCAGGCGGTCATGTATGTACACCTGGACAGAGGATTGAAGGCCAAGGATCTCTCCTTGGGCAGTGGCAAGTGTTTTTGCTTTTTACTCATTGCCAGCTGCCAAACTCAAACCCATGAAGCAAGAGGTTTAGTGTACAAGGTTGAAAGGCAAATTTTGCCTGAAAAAATATTCCTTATTGTTCATCTCTGATTAGTGAACTTAGTTTGCACTTCTTTAATGGTCGTAGTTTTGGTTATTGTTCTCTAAGTATTGTGCCTCATTCTGTCACTAGTTGCTTAGGTGACCTTTTTGTTGTCTTCTGGTATATCAGATATCCATATGGATTTTTTTTAGATTTTATCATTATATTGGAATATATCAGTGATTCCTTTAGCAGAAGGAAGCAGAGTTGTTCATGTGTACTTCTTTATTGCCCTTCAGAAGGACCTCAGGTGGTGGCATTTGAAGATTAGCCTGCTGGGGCTTGACACTGTCCTTGTTCAGTGTGTTTGTGAAGAAGAGATGCTGAGAGATTTCAGGCTGCAGCATCAGCATTGTGTTTATGACTTGAAACATATCCTTTTATTGAAAAAAAGGGAGAGTGAAACATTTGTACTTCATCGACATGGGGCTAAAATGAATGTTCAAAGGAGAGAAAACTGGCAAATGGTCTAGGTACAAAACTGGCAAATCATCTAGGTACGATAAAGGTGCCTAGTGGACTGGGAGAGCATTGGTGATGATGGCTGTTGCTCTTTGGACTACTCTGGAAATCTACATAAACACCTTTGGTGAAAGAGATTTGCTATTGCACTTGAAGTCCAAAGTGCCTGTTTCTGGCTCAGCTATTAAGTGTTATTGTGGCTCCTGGAATTCAGTAGGTCAAGTGCCCACAAGTTACTGTTCACTGTAGCACTTGAGGAAAAACGCCTGGGTTCGGGGTGGGGAGCATATGCTCTTTAATTACGTTAGTTTCAGGTCAGGTGCTTTGGAGGTTAAAAAAATCCAGTGTATTTCCACGAGCAGTGTTAGAGCCTCATAGTGATGTTCATGGCTTGGTGTTGTCTGTGCTTATTGTACAGCTGATATGCTGTTGCCCTGCTCTGTCTGATCAGGGTGGGATTGGGAGGGGAAATGGCGATTCGCTTCTCTGTCTGTACTTGTCCTCGTCGGGTATGATTCACATTCAGGTTTCCTGTGTATGGTTTCGGCATTAAAGTTGCACAAAGTGAAAGGCACGTGACAAGATTCTTTCTTCCAATTGAAAATATTGACCTGAAGCATATTTTTGAATCTTGTCTTAACTTGTTTTGCAAATTCTGTACTGCTTTGTGAGCAGTGCCACTACTGTTGGTGTCTTGGTACCTACAGAATAGTAACAGGTCACGCACAGCTTTTTCCCGTTCCCAAACATGGCAAAGAGAACAAAACAGTCCTGCATAATAATTAAGGTTTTGGAATTAATAATGTAATCAAAACCCAAACAAACAAACCCATGTTTAGGTTTGTTTTTGTTCTATTTTGTATCCCAAATGAATTCTGTCATCTCTCTGTCATTTTGATTGTCCCGCTCTGCGCTGGTGTGGCCTCATCTTGAGCACTGGGTGCAGATTTGGACACTACAATATAAGGAGGACATAGAGCTATTAGAGAGCATCCAAAGGAGGGTTATGAAGATGGTGAAGGGTCTGGAGGGCAAGAGGTGTGAGGAGCAGCTGAGGTCCCTTGGTTTGTCCAGCCCAGAGCAGAGGAGGCTGAGGGGAGGCCTCATGGCGGCCTACAGCTCCCTCCCAGGGGAGCAGAGGGGCAGGCGCTGAGCTCTGCTCTCTGGGGACAGCGACAGGACCCGAGGGAACGGGATGGAGCTGCATCAGGGGAGGGTCAGGCTGGGGTTTAGGGAAATGTTCTGCACCAGGGGTTGGTGGGCATGGAACAGGCTCCCCAGGGCAGTGGGCACGGCCCCAGGCTGCCGGAGCTCAAGGAGCGTTTGGACACCGCTCTCAGACACAGGGTTTGGGTTTGGGTGGTGCTGTGTGGGGCCAGGGGTGGGACTTGGTGATCCTTGTGGGTCCCTTCCAGCTCAGGATATTCTATGATTTTAGCACCTTGTTCCCAAATGCGATTAGCCTGTGCCAGTGAACACAGGAAATGTAAGCAGTTATTCTCTCCCAGTTGCATGCCCGAACCTCCTTCCTCAGCGCTGAGGAATCCCTTATGGACTAGTAAAGGCAGAGTAGCAGCATACCATGGATCCAATAATTGCCTTTATCTGTTACTCTCTGTTCTGAGCTGGAGATATTTAGGTCAGTTAGAAAACATGAGAACTCTGAAAAAGGAACCTTTTCTCAAAATGAAACAGAATTGCTATAAAAGCAAAATGGTTTGTGTATTAACCCATTTTGTGAAAAGTTGTCTATGAACAAAAGCAGTTTTTAAAATGTCCTTCAGAAGTGAAAGCAGACAGTAAAATACTGTGGAAATGGTAATGGAGAATGTAGTGAGTCTTTGAGTTGGAATTTAGTAGTAGTTATTGCAACACCTTAGTATCTTAGGGTTTTAAAGTAGCCTGGATGCCTTTCTTCAAAGACCTGGGCAATGTATTTGAGGCATCCCTGCCTGGAGGATTAGCGATGGGATCCTTCTGTTTGAAACTTCTTTTGAAACCCTCCAGTTGGTGACAAGAGCAGCCCTGGCACTGCACTGTCAAAGCTGAGATTTCAGAGGAACAGAGAACTGCCCTGGGAAGATTTTGTCCGTCTCTCTCTGTCATTTTTTCATCTGGAAGAAGATTTTGACACACATGTGGGAACATGAGAATGTCTACTCTGTATAGAGGTTGTTGAAGAGAGGGTATTTCACGTATTGCATTTCAGAAATGCTATGTAAAGAAACTGTGGAACCGAAAACTGAATTGAGAACATGAGATGAACCAGAAAACTGGCGATACTGTTTGTGACTAGCTTGCTGTTTGAAAGAGTACTTTATTTATTTGAAAATTATTGGGAAAATTATGAAACCTTTTCATGGCTGGTGGGGAATGAAGGAGGAACTGATGGGATATTTTCAAGAACTTGAAGCTCTGGAGATAACGTGAGCCCAGCTTCAGTCTGGCATAGCTGTGGCGTGTGTGATGGCAGTAGCCTTGCTCGAGGGAGGGCGTATGCGTTTCCCAGTTAATGGAAGGGGTGATGAATCTCCACAGTTAAGAGGAATTGAGGGCTGACTTCAGGAAGGTGCTTGAACACATTTTTTAAATCCAGGTGTGGGATATCTCTGGCCACCTGGAGAGAGCCAGGCAGTGTGTCGTGAATGCTTGCTGTCCACGAAGTTGTCCACAGTGTCAGTTTGGTTGTGTTAAGCAACGCTCGTAAAAACCTAAAACCTTTAAGACAGATGGAATGTTTGGAAAGGAAATAACATGGAACTTTTCTGACTCATTCTAGTGAGACTTGCATGATAGCACCATTGTTAGTACTTAATCAGGGATGCAGAACATGATGGCAAAGTGGCAAAGAAAATTATCCCTATTAAGAGGGACAGGTCCTGCAACTCCTACCCATTTCAGCTGTATTCGTTATTTACAACAATGTTTGTGCATTTCAGACTTACTGGTATATGCCTCTCTATCATGTTATTATCATATTTTGAAGCAGCACATATCTGTGATTTAAAGATTTACTTTCTTTCTTCACCAGGAATTGGAAGGCCAGTTAGCACTGCTGAGAAGAGGCAATGTCTATTATGTCCTAAAGATGTGCTCGAACCTGAACATCACACAGCCATTTTGTGAATGTTAAATGAAAGGCAGCCTTATGTTACAGAAATTAGATAAATATCACTGCTGAAGTGGAATGTCAGGAATGGTTTGCTGAGTTCTTCAGCTGAGTCTGGAGTTGCATGATTTACTGCTATGGATACAGATTACATTATTAAGATTATTATTGCCTGCAGCCATTTATGCTTTTTCTGTTCTTCCAAAATGGAAGCCTATTGACAGTGAAATCTGTTTTTGTCTGCTAGAAAATTTGTCTGTCTTTTAAGGTGGTGTTGGTTGTTTACTGTAAATAATTTTGAAAATCGAGTGTACAAGAGGAATCACATGTTTTACCATGTTAAGTGCAGAGAAGGTAGCCTGCAGCAGGCAGTAATGAATGGAAAAAAGATGTAAACAGAGAGATGGATGTGATGCCAAAGCAATAGTTTGTGTATACGCAGTCTGTGGTGTTTTGCTGCAGTTAGATTAGTTTTGCTGCTTTTGATGTCAGTGTGGTACTGAAAATAAAGGGAACTTAAAATCTGATTTCATTTCTGCCATTGGGCTGGAGCTGAACTGCCTGAGTACAGAGAAAGAGGATGGAATAGGTTGTAAAAGCCAGGAATGGGAACGTGAGTGCAAACAATACAGAGCTCTGCTTCAGACAGGATTTTTTAAATTCTCTTTTGAATATTGCACTAATCCTTCTTCAGTGCTTGTTTGGTTTCTGATGAGAAGTTTTGACATTTCTGTGGGGTTTTCCTTTGCAGAATGAAATCCTTGAGTAGCAGTTTTATGGTTACAGGAAAAGAAACAAGCCCTTCCTAACTAGTACGCAAAAATGGCAGGGTAGCTTAAAAGTTGGCTTGAGTACTCAAGGGTACAATTTTTCATTTCCGAGTCCTATGTTTGCTTGAGGAAATAAGCTACTTCAGTAAATGCAATGTGCTTTACTGTTCTTCTTAGCCTGTAACTGCCCAGCTCATTGCAACTCAGTATTTCTTATTATTTCCCGTTTGGGTAAAGATCCTCTGCATAGGCATTGATAGCAGGAAAAAAAAAAAAAAAGCTTTGCTCCTTGCACTAGTGTGCGTGTATGTAGCCAAAATGTGATTTTGATGTTGGTATTAGTTTGTGGGAAGTATTTTGCTAGTTAGCAATTATTCGTATATTTACCTATCAGTCTGTCCTGAAGTTGCATTGAGTGTTTGACCTGAAAGCCAGATGCAGACAGAATTACACTTACTGTGATGGATACAAAAGGCCCTTATTTTATAACCCACTGCGAGCACTTTGTGACTGAAAGTAATGAATCCATCCTGGCACAGCTCAGGCAGTGCAAAGGAGTTTAAAGTTTTCACTTCTTCTGCTAATGGACTAGAAGGGTTGAGACTTGAGAGTTTTTAGGACACCGGAAGAAAGAATTAAAACAACCAGCTACATCTTGCCTTTTAAAATCTGTTTGGTAATAGAAATTGTTTTTAGAGTACCTGGATCATTAATCATTCTTTTGTAGTGATTTTGCATGCATTGTATTTGGTAATAAAATATTACCTATGCCAGTGATAACGTCATGTAAATTTTTAGTGCAAATAGTAAAGCAAAACAAATATTTTAAGGCTAGCTTTTTGTTTAAGGAGCCATGCCAAACGTTTGAATCCCGCCATGTACTGTCATGTTTTAGACTTACATTCTCAGGCAACTTTCCTGTCCACATTGTGGAGCTGACATCTGTCAACACCAGCAGTGCAGCTTATCCAGGGAGCAGGAGACACAGCTGCTGTGTGGTCTTCCCCTGTGATTTAACACAGCCCAGAATATCTCAGGGTCCAGTCTCTCTAACATGCCTGAGAATACCAAAGCCATGTTTTTAGAGTAATGGATGTGAGCATCTCCCTGGAAAGAACATGGAGTGACAGCTTGTTCATAGACACTGCCAGTGAGTACCTGGTGGACAGTGTTTCGTTCTGCTGCTCTTGATGTCTGGCAGCAGGTTACAAACCCACCCATTTCCCAAGAAGAACAGGAGCACAGGCAACAGCCCTCTCCTCCAGCTTTACAGTACACTGGATGTGATGGGATGCACTTGAAACTGAGCTGAGGAGCACTGTCTTTACACAACCTAGAAGATGTCAGTTATCCCCTTCCTCTTGGAGAGCCCTGAACTTGACTCGCTCATCCATTTGTATGAATTTTGTTTTCCATGGTGGCACAGTGTTTAGGGGCTTTTTGCTTTGGAATTGACTCACTGCTGTAGCAGATGTCCTCTTCTGCTTTCTTCAGGATAGAAGACCGGTCTCCATCTCTTCTTACAAAGATGATGGAATTAAGCTGCTCACCACAGTGCAGCTGAAATAGGATGGAGAGCCCATCTCTGTTTTGTGGCTTACTGAGTCAGCAGCCTCTGCTGGTTCTGGAAACCAGCATGGGCACCATGGGCCTTGGCATGGATCTCTTGCGTGCGTGGACAGCACCTGCATGCTGAAGGTCACACGAGGCATCTGTTGGACAGGACTCAAGTGTTTGTCCTTATCCGGAGCAATTTTTCTCTCTGTGTGGCTGCTGCCGGTTTATGACTGGGTCCCTCCATCATCCTGAGGGACACCAGTTAACCCAAACTGAGGGCTGTGCTGAAACCGTCTCCTCAGCTTTGTGAGAGTCACATCATTCTGTGTGGAATGTTCCGTTTGGTACCTTAAGGGAGTGCAGAACACTTTCTCCTCTGCAGATGCTTTTTCCTCTGAAGCACAGTTTCTCCCCTATCCTGTCCGCTTTCTCTAATGCCCATCTGCTGCGGCTGTGACACCAGTAGGCTTCCTAGGTCTTGCTTTCATTTTTTCCTAACAGCTTGCTGTCTTGCTTCAAAGGCTCTTGAGTTTTCATGCCCGAAGTTTGACTGCTGTGCTGCACAGGCAGGCTGACACTTAGTCCAACTTTTTCTTCCATCTTCTGTGCAGCTCTTAACAAAGGGAGATGAGAGACTGCTTACAGGTTGGAGCTGTGCTATGGTTCTGAGGGAAGAGCTAGTATTTTTCATGGACTGTGTAGCAGCATTTCCAAAATGTAAGTCAGAATTTATAAATTTGATAAAGGTAATTTCTTCAAAACATCACAAAAATTCTTCTAAATGAGCGTGTTTTTGAACAGAGCAGTGTCTGTCCTTTGGAAAGCCTAGGCATACTACATTTCTTTTCCCTTTTCTTTCCCAACTGTTAATTAACTCTTTCCAGTAATATCTAATGTTACACCAGTCACTTCATATCCGACACTCAAGAGCTGACTATATATGCAGTTTACTGTCTGCATTGCTGCAAGCATGGATAGACATTTCTTTCAAGTACAAACACTTTAAAAGCATGAGGGGCTTCTTCTGTTGCTGTTTTTGGTGGTTTTTTTTTGGTAGTAATGTAGCTCAGTGTTTCGCAGGTTAGGTCTTTTCTCACACAGGTTTCAGTCTTTTCTAATGAGGGGATGAAATGCTTTGAGTTCTGACAATTAAAATTCTGAAGCTGTTGACTTCTCTCTGGACCCAGTTTAACACTGTGTAGCTAATTGTCAAGTCTGGATCAGCAATCAGTAAGTGCTTGTGCTTCAGATGGTCAGTGGGTTGGGTAAAGGTTTGAGGGGAGCTGGTCCCAAGTAACAGAGGCTCCCTCTAGCTCAGTGAACTTTGCTCTGTAAGGAGATATGCTTGTGCGCTATCTTCTGATCTCTTGGTTCACTAAGTCAACAGTGGAAGATGTCAATAGAAGGAGAATGAAATATGAGAAGGAAAGGTGGAAACTTAGAGGTCTGCCATTGTTTTTAAAGATCTTGGTCTTATTCTACCCAGTTTAGATGTCTTTGCTGGGCCTGCACCTTATGTCCTCCAGTGCTGTTGTAATGTGATTTAAAGAGTGGTAATTTGGGGAAAATAAGAGGCTGAATTGTGAAGTACTCTGTTTGTGCTGCTAGCTGAGACTAGCACTACAAGTGGAAAGCTCTTTTTACAGAACTTTCTATCACTGACAAATTTATTAAAGTAACCTCAAGTGGAAATCTTAAAAAGTACACAGATCAAATGTTTGATAGGGAGCTAGATTTGCTAAATTAGTATTACCTAGAATTTTTCTGTAGTGTTTAGAAATGTCATTTCCACTGTGCATCCTCCCCCACCTCAACTTAAAAAAAGGGTTTTTTTTGTTTGTTGTTTTTCCAAAGACTAGATCTCTGGTGATGGGTAGGCACATGGGGAACTTGATTTCAGTGATAGTTTTGCCACTGCCATTAGAGTCGCTTCAGTTCTTTCTCCAATGCGTTTGGTGAACAGACAAGTAAAGCAAACCTAGTAGGCTGATGCTGAGCAAGATATCAAAGATGCACAGCTTTGTTTTGAATATACGTATATATCTCCCCCCCTACATATGCACTCAAGTTATCCACTGTACTCTGACATCGTTTTTGTTAGTGTCCCAGTCTCAATTTTTTGTCACTTTTTTTTTCATTGTGCATATGTGAAAGAGTTTTAAATCTGTCATTGTGGAAGAAAATAAGAGATCAGAGAGGTGGAAGCAATGGCATATGATCTTGCATCACTAATAACAGCATCATCGTTTGCATTACAGTGTGGCCCTAGAGTTTGCAGAAGAAGCTCCTCCAATCAGGAAAAAGAACCTCTCCAAAAATTTTACTAACCCATTTTTCTTGTAATAAAGCCTAACGAGGTATGAGATGGGAGAAGTACATTATAGGGCATAGGCATGCTTATCAAGTAGGATATTTTGCTTAACTTTAAATTAAGTAGAGATGCAAGGAAGTCACTGGTGAAAATGCTTCATAATGAAACAGCAGAGAAAATGCCATGATACAGACTTAAAAAAAAAAAAAAAAAAAAAAAAAGATGACTGGAAAGTAGAAAAAAGGGAAACAAAGGTTGAAATACAAACAGACTCGTAAAAACCCAACCCAACAACTGTGTTTTCTGGGAGTGTTTTTCCTCAGTGTTTTGCAAAACTACATGTATATGAAGTTGGGAAGATACCAGCCCCCCATATTAATGCTTCTGTATTCATTTAAGAATGTAATTCTTGCTTAATTGAGAACTTTGAAGAATGTTCCTGGGCAGTTTGATCTAGTGAGCTAGTGGCTGGCAGCCCTGTCCATGGCAGGGGGGTTGGAACTAGATGATCTCTGAGGTCCCTTCCAACCCAAGCCATTCTATGATTCTGTGTTCCTGGTTGATGACTTTAAAAGATGACCTAATTTGAAGGAATGTTTGTATTACAGATTGCTGAAACCAAGGTGGAGGAAGCAGCTAAGGAGAGTCCGAAAGCAGCAAGACTAACACAGCAGTCTTCAGAGGATAATGAAGTCTTTGGTGAGTTATTCAGACTATTGGAAAGTTGTCTGAAAATTACTCAATCTGCTAGGTTTTGTGTGTTTTGTTTTTATTTTCCTGAAAAAGAGAAAAAATAACTACTCCCCCCAAACGCTTACAGTCTGCTTAGTGAATGGCATCTGGTTTGGGCAGTACAGTTCCACAGAGATGTGGAAGGGTAGAACAAAGGACCAAGAAGAAAACAAAGAGGGATCAAAGGTCTGAAATACATCATCTCTGAAGAAAAATTTTTAGTTGGTTACTACAGAGAGGTTAGATTGAATGCAAGCCTTCAACAGAGTTGAAGTGAGAGAATGTCCGCAGTGAGAGGGAAAATGAACTTTTCTCTGTCCATGATGGATAGAACAAGCAGTGATTTCTTTAAACTGCAGAAAGAAAGACTCGAATGGATAGAGGAATCCTAAAACAAATACAGAAACATTGGCATGCATAAACTGGAAGGTGTGGAGGTTCATCACTGTGGGCATTTAAAAACAGGTTAGACAAGTTACTGTGTAAACTGATACACTACAGTTCATCTTGTGGCAGAAGGATGGACTAATTATCTGATGACATATGCTTGGAGGCTGAGGTTTAGATGAGTTCCTCCTGTTAGCTTGCTGTGTTTTTTGATTTTTATAGATTTTGTTGATAGCTTTCATTACAAATAATAAAACTATATTTGGCCTTTTCTTTTGCATTCAGTTTGGGAAAAGTGGCAGCAAACCTTTGTTTTTCCAACTTTATACTGATTTTATGCTGGTGGAACTCCAGAAAAAAAAACATCTAAAGTTAAGGGAAGAGGGGCTGAAGGTTTGCCAGTTAATATAACGTTTAGCTCCATTATATTTTGAGTGGAACTCTTCATCTGCAAAAGTCATGTGGATTTTATTAAGGCTGACTAACTTAAAATTTCAGGTGATTCAACTATTGATGAATACAGTGAGGAATTATTTTTCTTCTTTCAGGGTACAAAAAGAGCGGAGCATGAATAACTATATCTTTCTTACTAAATGTGGAAACAATGTATGCCCATTTAAACTGGTTTTGGCCAAAATCAGCTTTCCTGTATGACTTAGTGTAGTGTGATCAACACGTGAGCCTGCATTCCTGGTATGAATGCTTCCAGCACTGATCAGATAATGCCAGTGGCTGAAGAATCCACAAGTGGACGTAAGAACTAGGTTTCAGCTTCATTGATTTTGTGGTGAGGGTGTTACCTCATTTCCTCTATGTCTGCTCCACCAGTTCCGTGCTGTATGTCTGGTGCCACTGGTTATGGAGCCCCATGGCACTCTGAAATGCGTGCCCTTTCTCAGGGGGGAACTCTCTAGAGGTCTTCCTGTGGGAAGGATGGAGACAGCAGAGGTGGGAGATCTGTCTGCTTCTGTCTGCCAGCAAAACATCAGGCTTTTACAGTGCCGCTGGGGCTGACCTCTTCTTTAGTCTGATCGCTGGCCCCAAATAGCAGTGAGCTAACCCAGCACTTCGTTGTTCAGACCTGTAGCCAATGTGGAGACTGTGATCTTAAAAAAAAAAAAAAAAAAAGGGAATTAAGAAACTTGAAGGTCGCTATTGCTAGGCTTAAATTCACACTACAGTGATCCATACCCTTGCTACAAATTCATTTGCTAATTTAGGAATGTTAACGTGCAGTTGACCTCCTAAATGTTCTTTAAAGCTAATGATTTACTAACAAATCGTTAAATATTTCCAGTTCCAAATCAGTGAACTGAACTGCTTATCTAAGATAAGCCAATGATCAGCCTTTGCTAACTTGGCACCACAAGGAGGAAAATTTATTTCCATCTCCAAAGCCAGTCAGCATTTTATATCAACCCTCTTACCACTTCATAAATGGCAGTCTGGCTGGTTTGCTTTCTAAAATTAGATTAAACTGGCAAGAAGGAAGTCAACCCTGGTTAAGTGAAGAATTCAAAGTAGGCTGAAGGTGCAAAGGCAGACACTTCAGTGTGAGGCTCCCTGAGAGTCAGGGAGGAAATTTTCACAGGTACAGGTTTTACGTCTCTGAGAATGGCACTGCTGCACATAGCTGCCTTTTCCTGCCGTTCTGGACAGATTTTAAGAGGTTCAAATCCATCTCGTAGAGGGTAAATGGCAATGAGCTTCAGACAGCTCTCTGCAGGTGAGGTGTTTGTTGTCCTGTGATTTAAGTGGTTAGGCTGCAGACCTGCACACTTCTTCTCCCTCTGTCTTGATCCCTTCCAGGCCGTCCTTCATTTCTTCTTTCTTCCTGGTGATATTACTTACAATGAGCATAAAGTATGCACAAGGAGTTGGTTAATTTATAGCTTCAGCTTTGTCTAGAAACCCTCTTCCCAGGAATTTTAAATAGCCTTCAGTCTCTGTGACAGTCCATAGCACAGCCTTCTTTTTTTTTTTTTTTTTAGTCCACACAGATCACTCTCTCCTGTGCTTGCTTTGTTTATTTTGCACAGATCACTGTCCCTGACTTTATCTGGACAATGCCACCCCCTACAGAAAGGTTAGCACGAGGAAGCAAAGAATTTAGTTCCTGCCTGAAACAGCCCCCAAGCACCACGCAGAAAGGGGGCTTGCACACCTCACCTTGTGCTGTGTTTCTCTCCCTCCACACTGTTCTGTTCTGTGCATGAGCTCAGCAGGCTCAGAAGCATCCAAACTCCCCGAAGTCCCCGTGGCTGTCCCTCTGCTCTGAGCCACCCGGTGGCAGCAACTGCCAGTCCCCTGCAGCCAGCAGAGTGCATGGATGGCCAGAGCAAAGCTGGCAGAAACCTTACTCTGCTCTGATCGCCCCCTCCCCAGGGTTAGGATTGTCGTGGACCAGGGCACAATACGATCTGTGAGAAAGGAGCCTTCTGTGCTGCAGACAGCGTGGAACATGTGCAACTGCTAGAGGCTGTTATGCAGAGCATATCTGAGGGAGCTGTGCTGTTTGAATCTGTCAGTGTTGCTTTGAGAAATACTTGCTTCTAGAGGAAGCGTGGTTTCTGCAGTCCTTGTCGTTTGGGTATGGTTTTGGAGGCAGGCACAGTGTTACTGACCGAAAACATTGTGGTGATAAAGAACCCAGTGCAGATATCTCTTTCAAGTCTGCCAGACCCCCAGTAGTGCTCTCTGTAAATACAAGTGAAAACTGATCCACTGCTGTGGAGGGGCCTCTTGGGAGTGATCGTGGATGTCTTTGTTTTCTCTTCTTCCTGAGCTGGATTTGGAAATTACCATTTTGGAAGGTGTTGTTGTTTGGTTTGGGTTTTGTGCTTTGTTTGCCTGTAATATTAACTTTTATACTGGGGTGTGGCTGAAAGTGCCCTCAGCAACGATGTAGTCCCATTGTACCAGATGCTGAACAAAACAAAAAGGAGAAAAGTCAGGTGTGTGCTGTGTTTCAGAGAGCTAATTCTCGAAGCCAAAGAACTTTTAAATCAAAAAGACAGAGTGGAGAAATGGAACCTGAGGGTAACGATATGGAAGAGAAAGGGAATCTAGTCTGTATGGTAATGGTATGTGTAACTTTCAAGTTCTGAATTAACAAGAGTTAGTTTTGTTTGTCCTTTGAAAGGATTTTCTTGTGACACCCAACAGAGTTCCGTTGTCTCTTCTACACTGAATATGCATCTGTGCTCTAGATCTATAATGTCTTGCTGCTACAAACTTCTGTTGAACTTGCACGTAGTCAACATGGTCGCTGTTGCAGCCAGTATGTAGTCAGAAAGGGATCGTGAATGACTCGGTGCAGGAAAGAGAAAAAAACCTGCTGGGCAGAGTGCTTGCTAAAGAAATGGATCAGGAGGTGGCTGCTGGCTCTGCTTCCACAGATTATGCAAAATTATGCATGGATAATTCAGAAGTTTGTTAGATCCTTCGCTGCTCTACGGATGTGAGGCAAAAGCAGGGGCCAAACTGCCTGTTATGCTGGCCAGAAGGACTGGACCTTCTTTTGTACAGACCCTTAACCGTGAGAAGGACAAGTGCACACTTCTACAGACACTTTTTTCCTACTGGGCTGAACAAGTATGAAGTAACAAGTAAGGAAAAATTCTCCATGGGGAGACTGTGGTATGTTGACAGCATGGTCTCCTCTTTGTTAGCAAAGAGAGGTTGACGCACTGACTTCTCATGGTACAGTAAGTCTTGATATTCTGAAACAGGAAGGTTTCATTTATACCTAGGTCGGTTCTAAAACTGGACATGGAGAAGTGGCCAGAGTTCTCCATGGCTTGGTGCTTCCCAGTGATCCCTGCTGTGTGTCTGGAGTTGCACTGTGGTTTTCTTCATTGTTTTTTCTTTTTTTTTTTTTTTTTTTTTTTTTTCCCCCTTGTATTTTAAAAAAAAAAAAAAAAAAGGCAAAATTAACTTATTTATTTTTTCCTAGTAATACCGGAATAGCAGAGCCTTTTTCCCCCTCTCACTGCAGCAGGAGGTAAGGTCTGCTCTGGCAAAGTGACACCGAGCGCAGCACCGTCTGTCCTTCTGCCATTTTTAGCTGCAGACTGTGGGGGTCCTGAGGTAGCTTCTGCGTGCAGAGCTCGGGGAAGGAGCTCAAACTTTTGGCACAATCCACAGCAACCCTGCCCAACCCCAACTCATTGCTGGTGCTGCCGCCCACTACCGCATCCTACACACTGGAGTCCTGTGGGTATTGGTACAACCCTACGCAGGTCGAGGACCTTCTTTTGCTCCCGCAGATTGCCGTTTGTGATGTTCTCACAGATGCAGGCGTTGTCACTGTTGGCCTTGACAGGGTACGGCAACGGCAGCCACAGTTGCTGCTGTCCCGCCATGCCCACATCTAGGATTTTAATTTGGGTGCTGTATATTGAAGGCAAGGGTCTAGGAGGAGCTGGGAAGAATTTAGCAGCTCCTGGCTGCACAGTCCCTCTCTCAGGAGGTGATGTGGCAGTGGCAGGAACTTGCTGAAAGCTGAGCATTGCTGTAGTTTGGTGACCTTCTTACTAGGAAGCTTCTCTCACTGTAAACTGTAAACAAATTGCTTGTCATTTTTTCTTGTGCATTGGTAAGTAGCTGAGGAGTGCTGCTCGTGCCTCTCCTTTTGGTTTGTATTTTGTGCCCACTGAAAGCTTTTTTTCAGGGAAGGGGCTGAAATTCTGTTCTTGTAAGATCTTGTGTATCAAAACACTTTTTGCAAGCAGTGTGTGGGGAACCTGTGTCATACACACTGAAGAACTGTTGAGGTGCAAAGAGACCCAGAGGATTTCGGTGTCAGCAGGTGGTTGACCTTTGTTGTTGTTGTTTTCCGGTTTTAAGCTTTTTGTAAAGTACAGATATTTGCATTATGGTGTTAATTCCATAGTTAGTTTGGTTATGGCTCATTAGGTGGCTACTCATTGTTACGGATTTTCTGTTTATAATAATAGCATTCCAGCTTTTTTTTCTGGCAACAAGTTGATGCTTCAAACATTAGTTGTAGCTCTTGGGCATCGGACTAGCTGATACCCCAGTACAATTTATGCTCTGTGGTAGCATCCAAACCTGTGAGGTTACTCTTAACACAGCACCGACGTTTGCCGCACAATCAGTGCACGAGCACCGGGGCATTTTAACAAGTCTGATCCCATATGACTTTTTTTTTCCCTCATGTACCACACACAAGCTGGCGTGGGGTTTTTCTCTCTTGCACGGGGACTGGGTTCATCACTGGATTCATTGGCGTAGGCAGTGATGCCTGCTGTACTGTTAGCACTGCTGGCCTGATGCGGTGCGCTCACTGTAATTTATCAGCACAGTGACAGTACAATAAATGAGTCACTCATGATTTTAATGCTTGCCATACAGTGTGCAGGGTCTGCTGAACTTTTCCCCCTTGTTTGTTCAGTAAGAGTGAGTCTGTATGCGAGATGGGGGAAGCACAAAAGGCCTTGAACATCCTATTGTTATCCGCAGCACACATTGCAGCTGGTTGTAAGTTAGGGTGGCTAAGGGTGGCCCAGTGTCACGTGTAGCTGTGTGGTGAGTGAGGCCTTTTGCTAATGAGCTAACATGAGCACAAGTTACTCCTTTCCAAGTGCATTTTGCCTTCTTTGTCCTGTTGGCAGGCTGCAGCCCAAGGGAGTTTAATGTTTGCACAGAAGGAACAGAATCCTTAGTGTTCTCCATCACTCGTCCTTATGTAGCAACCGGTTTGGGCAAGGCAGGGTTTGAGCTGCAAATGAAGTACAAGTGCTTCTGAGAGATCGTTATTTTGGGGAAAGTAGCTGGGACGTAGCTGTTGTCCCATTTCCAGTTCTGCGGAGGCTGAATAAATGCTCAGTCCTGGTTTGAGCAAAGTAAGAAGCAGAACAACCCTCTGTGGGCCAACTGCTCTTCTGTCGTCTTAGCTGAAACAGATGTTGTCATTAAAGTTTAATTATGATGCCACTCACTTTTGATGTAACGGCTGGAAGAAAACCAGAGTGAATTTGTGTACAGTTTATTTTGAGAATATACACCCAGAAGTATCAACTGAGATTGATAATCCTTTTTTTTGTTTTAAAAGGTCTTACAGCCACCTAGGTTGGCTTCCCACATTGTAAGAATTATGGAATTTCTTTGGGTAATTACAAATCCATAATGCCTGATTTGAGCCAAAATAATGCCACATCACAAGACTTGTATGACTGTGACGGGTTCTCCTCAGGCTTCCAGCAGCCAGTTTATCCTTGTGAAGTACAGGCACATTGCTGATGGAGTAACAGGGCTGTGCGCCAGCGTAACAGCTCTGATTGCAAGGCTGGGCTGCACGCATCGTGAGAGAGATCCTGAGCCAGGCCTTTTCTTGTGGAAGACAGAAACCAGGAGGAAAAGGGGATACGGAGGTAAATATCCCTTGTCCTCATAAACACAGTAGGTCGGTGTTAAGTTCGTGCTTCCCCTCCAGTCCGCTATCAACAGGATGAAATGCAGTTCCTTTTAATTTCTTGTCAGGATTAGACAGGGCTGAGGAGTTCGGAGAAGTATCAGACTTGCTGTGTAGTGGAAGTAGCTGTGAAAGCATTACAGGCAGAGCTGAGCATCAGTAAGCCCGCTATGACAGCACTGTGACAGTGCAGAACAGCATGTTACGAACACCCCCTGCCAGTTGTTTTGGAGCTCACGTGACCCTGACAAAATATTTTTACTTCTCTGTCAAGTTGATCAAAATGAGGCTTCAGCCTAATGTGTGATGTTTGTAACTGTGTCCACAGGACTGAAAATGAGTCTAGTGGGGGCATGGGAAGTGGATAGGGAAGGCAAGAAGGAGTGCAGTGTCTGAGCGCTTGAGAGTCTGCAGGACTGGGCATCTGCTGGCTCCCCCCTAGCACTCCCATCGCTGTGCCCTTCGGCTTGGGGAGACTCCAGGACCGAGTCAGGCAGCAAATCCAGCCCCTACTGGAAGTGAAAGTTTTCTCTTCCAGCAGCTCTCTGTGGGTTACTTTAACTCCTTCACACACCCGACTTGGCAGCACTCGTGATGGTTAGTTCTGTGGGCAGGAGGAGCGTGTCCCTTTAAGTGCTCTCAGGGAGGCACACAGCAGAAAGTCACATCTGATGTGTCTAGTTTTGATGAGGAAAATAGAAGTGAAAAGGACCAGTATCTCTGGTGTGCACACCCTGGTACTTGCACAGAAACATCCTGGTGGTGACAAGGCTGCAGTTGCTCACAAGCCTCGCAAGCAGCAGAGAACAGCCACGATAATGCTGCTCTTTATTCCCAGAGCTGCTCAGAGCAGGCTCGCTCCTGGAGCCTCTCTCGTAAAAAGCCAGTAAAAAGCTTGGCTTTCTCTAGACCTTATAACGTTCTTATTGAATTAGAAGGAACCATTTTTCTGCTGGATAAAAAGCATCTCCATCCAAACAGGAACTTTAAAGTAGCCTGAGTGATTTTTAGGAGATGTCATCCATAGCGGTTTGGGTTTTTTCTTTGTTTCCCTTGCTGCAGCGTCTTAGAGTTACCGATGTGTGTGATACTAACATGTGTGCCTGTGGTAGTGCTGACAAGGAAGACTGCGGCAGAAATCAGTGTGTTAGAGGTCGACTTCAGGTGTCTAAACAAACACGTGTATGGCCGATGTTGCGAAAAGACTTCTAAATCTCTGTTCATCTCCAGTGACTTCCACAACAACCGGCTGAAGATGAAAGGAATTCACAAGAGTTCTGACTTCTGTTCTGAAAGATCTGTCATAAGATTTTCTTTTTAACCTTTGGTTGTGGAAATGTGATTGAATATGCCTCTTGAAAAAAGGGTGATAGCTTTTGGACACCTGACTAAGCCACCACACACCATTACTCTAAATAGACTTGGTTTCATTGAGGTCTGAGGAGACAAAATGAAAATACTGATGTTTCTAAAACATCTGCTGATTTCAGCAGTTCTGCAGGGGTTATGTCTGAGTTTTTAAGGAGGAAGATGCTTAACTTAGGTCCATGGTGGCAGCTCTCACCCTGGCTCGCAGACTTGAGGAAATCATCTGTCTCATCAGACATCCTGCACGCTGCCCAGCAGGCTCAGGCAGAAAGCACGTTTCCATTTTCTTGTCTGTGGAAGTGGTGCAACCCAAAATCAAGGGGGTAGCTGTGGGACTAAGGGTTAGGGGAGCTGCAGTCTGTTACATGGAGAATTTCATCTGTGAACTGCTACGGGCTAAGTTTCAAGTGCAGTTCTGACGTTTGCTGTTGCAAGTAGACTGAATTTTTGCAGTCTGTTTGGGCTGGAGCAGTTTTGGATGCGATGTGCTTTTGCCCTTTGCGTCAGCTATTTGTTGGATCTAGAACATTGCAGTATTTTGTTTTTGTAAGCTAAGGTTATGGCATGAGCAGGGCTTTACCGTGTTAGAAACCAAACAGAGGAGCAATAGATCTGGCTTCTATTCCAAAACCAGCACTCGCCTGATTGCGGCCATGGGTATGTAGTGGCCTGGTTTCAGGAGGTGAATTGAAGCAGCCAGTGGAATTGAACTGATAAATGGGGTTTTTGGAAAGTGAGAAGTCCAGGTGAGGCTTCTGCATGTGTGCTTGGGATTTTGCTGTTCCCTTTTAATTGCCTCAATTATCCTCATGGTGCACATGATTTTCTCCTCTCCTCTGTAACTAAAGCACCACAGCCCAAGTGCAGACTGAATCTAGCATTATTTCAGCTACTCATACTGCAGGAGCACCTGGTTGAGGACCAGCCTCATTCTTCCTGTTGATCAATCCACAGGAGGAGGAGAGTGTGAGGAAGGCACTCTGCAGCTGTCACAGCTGATTCCTGAAATCAAAGTTCCTACTCTGCCAGCCCAAGAGGTTGCTGCTCTCTAACTGTAGCGCAGAAACCAAATTGCTGTGGTTTTTGCAGGTGAACTGCAGCTTCAGAATAAAGCCTGCTCTGTTTGGGAGACCTCCGTAGCAGAATTACGGCAGCATAATTACTCTAATTGCAGGAGTGCTGCATTAGCACCCTCTGTACATGCTGTTCCTGCCTGGACAAATCTGCAGCTGCACTGTTATCCCTGTACCAATGTAGTCCTGCCAGTCATTTTTCCCTGAAGGCAAACCTTTAAATTATTTCTCTTTCCTGTTCATCTAATCAACAATCTTTTTAAATTGACTTATAATTATTCTTTCAATTGTAAATAATTATAAGGGTTGAAAAATGCCTTACTAGTTTCATTTTTCCCACCCATGTGGGGTTTTTTCAACACATGTTCATTACAAATGTCTCCTACAGTGAAAATAGGTCTTCTCTTCTAATAGGTGTTCTTACATCCTTGTAAAAGGGCCCTTTTCAGCTCTACCTAAAGCTTAGGTGCCTATGATAATCACGTTCTTTATCAGGAATGAAGTGTGGGCAAAGGCTTCTGTTGTCATTCACACACAGGCTGCACATGAGGACATAGGGAACTATTGAAAATTGAAACATTTTCCCCACCATCTCTCTTCGTCTGCTTATATTGACACAGAGGGGATGTACAACTGCAACGTAAAGGTCTAAGTATTCTAAGGGCCAGATTTACAGGTCAGTTATTCCGATTTAAAGAAAAACAGAATCATTTACATTTAACAGACTTCAGGGAGGAAGTACAGGAAAATTTGATCCTTATGATGGTTTTGTTTATTTTTTTAATTGGCTTTTTAAACAGGATTAAAAAGGCTTTTCATACTGAGGGTCTCTGTAAGAATTATCAGTGTGTTTTTAAATGTGTAATTTTGTTTGATCTCTAATTTTAGAAGAAAAAAAATCTGTGTAGAAGTAAAAACATTTGTGTGTGAGTGAAATATCCCAAAATTCTTGGCTGCAGGAGTTTTGATGAGGTCACATCTTCCTGAAAATTGTAGTGTATTTTCTTGAAGTGCAGTTTTTTAGTCCTTCAGATCTTCTTGAAATGTCATGACTGCATTTATTTGCACAGAAAAATTAAGAATATTTGCACAGAAAAATGAACAATCATGTTACAGAGCCATATAAGCCAAAAAAGAAGGGAGAACTTGGATTGACTGGGGGAATTTGTCAAGCCATGTTTTTGTCCCTTTCTTGCACTGCAGATGCATTTGTTTAGTTCACCGTGGGGTCCAGAATGTTTTGTGTGTCAATTCAGAGAATAGAAGTGCACACAGTGGAGATGCTTAGACAATTTCTTTGTCTCTGAAGTATAAATGAGAAAGTGTGTCAGGCTTGTGGAGGTTTTAGTACACAGCACTGATTCGGGTTCTTGCCTATATGCTGCTTGTGCTAAAGTGGTGTGAGTCAGAGGTGTTGGTTGGTTTGGATTTTTGATTTTTATTTTTTAAGTAGTATATGTACAAGTAAGTGGCTGAGCACTTTTGAAATTACTGTTGAATAGCACTATTTTTAGCAAATCAATTCAGAAATCATTAAAATGCATCACAAGACTGTGTTAGTGACTAGAAGAACAGAGTATTGTAGAACAAATTTCAAAAGGTCAGAAATGAAGACTCAGATATGTTTTAGGAGACGGTAGGACAAGACAGCATGGAGTGACCTTTGTCTTTGTTAACTGCCTGACCAGTGTGCAGCTCTTTAGCCTGGCGTGCTGTGTTTAAGTGTAGGGATAGACTTAAACTCGGCGGAGACGTGCGTATCTGAGATAAAAGACACGTGTGCATCTGTTTTGTTGTTCTTAAAGCTGCTCCACCGTTGAACGCATAAGCTCTCAAACTTGAAATCCATAAGTAGAGGCTTGCTTGTACACTTCCACCTTCTAACTGAGCCTGGTGGAAAGTGCAGGAGATGGATTCCAGGTCTGCAAGAAGGCTTCCCTAAACCCATCCGGGCAGCAGCTCTACCTCAGTCTTTATATTTGATAGCTGGCATATCTCAGATGATCTCAACTCCCAGGGGAACAGGAGAATAGAGGCATTCTCTGAGTGCATGAGTGGTTAGAATAACACTAAGCTTAGTGATCAAATGAACGATCCCTTTGAGCTTTCGAGATAGTACCCCCTCTCACAGGGCGTCGGAAAGCATTTCTTTAACAATTATGCGGCAACAAAGCACAATGGGATCGCTGGTTGCCACGATTTCTTTCAGAGGAGAGAAGTCAGGGTTTGTATATTACCTTCTTGTTCTGATCTCAAATTCAACTGCTTTGGCAGTCGGGGAATGCAGCCCAATCTGTTGTCATACCCCTGATATTAAGGGAATAGGCTGCAGCGTGAATGTTAAATTTTTTTTGCACAGAAAGATAGATTTATTTTTTTTTTTTTTCCACCAGAGATGTCACCTGCCTGCTGCTTGTTCTTTTCAGTCCATTTTCTGGCCTGTCTGCTTTGTGTTCATCAGCTAAAAAATGCTCCTGGAGCAAACAGAATCTGTACTGCCAGCTATGCTTTTCCTAAGCTCTAGGTCACTTCTCCAACCTGTTGTTCTTCCTCTTTGCTATGACTTGTTCCCAGTGTGTGACTGTGGGATGTTGCTGTTGTCATCCACTCTCACCACCAGTCTCTTCCCTATACTTTCCTCCCTATGTTTTCTTCCCACCTACTGCTCCCTTTCTCTCTGTCAGACCTCCTTTTGCAGCATTTTCCTTTTCTCCATTATTTCCATCTCCTCTTTGCTCTGTGGTCTGTCTTTACTGCCAGGGGTCAAATCTACCCCATCTGCTCTCCAGCAGCTCCTCTCCCCCACAAGCACCCCACGTTCTCCTGCTGGTGAGCTCCTTGATTGTTACCCCAGGTGTTACCACAACTGTGCTGCACGTGGTTATAGCCACTCCATCTCTCCTTGCATCCCTGAATGCTGCAAAAAAACAGCCCCTGTGTTAAGGGACAATTATACAGTCACTTTTATATATATATACATATATTTTAAAATAGGTCAAAAGCCCTCCTTTATTTGTAGCAAGCTGGCAAGATATATCCTGCAAGCCATGTGCCATCAAGTAGTCCAGGCTTGGACAGATGAGCTGCTGTTGAGTTGGGTTAACAGCCCTGCTTGGGGCAGTTGTGACATTCTGCTGTACGAACAAGTTCCAGTCAGGACCTGAGACTTCTGCAGTGAAACATCCTTGAAAAAGAAAGTTTCTGTGAGAAACTTCTTCTAACAAATCATATTGTTTTCTGATAGAAGTTTGCATAATCTGTGAGTTGTTAACTAGATTTTGAGCCAAAGATGCACAGAATGGGAATGCATGCAATTTCTTTCTAAATGGCAAAACAAATGGTAAATACAGCTGTAGGTAAGTTCTGCTGCGAGTTGGTCACAATTCCCAGTACTTAAGATGTTATGGCTGTGTGTTTGTTCTACAAATAAAAGGAATCTAAATCTCAATTGAAATTCGAACCTGACCTAGGGTCTTTAGTCTGCTTACTAGACAGAGTGTTTTTATTTGTAATTGCTGAGGAATCAGAATTGGTTCAGCAGAATTATGCCAGTGGGAAAAAGATACTTTTTGCTGTAAAAATGTTGCTGAATTATTTGCATCCTGAAGTACATTTCAGAAACCACAAACCTCTTGTACATCGCAATGCAAGGGTCTTCTTAACCACTGTAGCTGCTGTAATAATGTGAGGTCAGGTATTTAGGTGTTATGATTATCCACAGGACCTTCATTAAATGGTTTTAGCAATACTGGGCATGTCTAAAAAGCTGAAAATTAAAGGCCGCAGCACCGGCTTGTCAGCTGTCTCCTAAGCATGTAATAGACCATTACACTGCCCCCTGACAGTGCTGGAAGGCGGGAAGAGAAGAGCAGTGTGCTGGATTAAAGGGTGGCCCTCAAGTGAACGCGGCTGTTCGTTATGTTTGTCAGTTTTTCTGGCTGTTTTTTTTTTTTTTCTGGTTCCTCTCTCCCTTCTCATTAGATTGCTGCTGCCAGCTTTACTGTCTTCAGTCCAAGAAGCATCTTTTTACTTTTGTGTTCCTAGTGTTTATCCATGCTCCAGGTTTATGTTCACATTTTAGGAAAGGGAATGGATTTCAGTCTTAGGTGATACCTGAAATCTGGGGCAATTACTGTGGAATTACTGGAATGTGTCCTCATTAGGTCTGCCTGTTGGTGCAAGCTTGAGAAAAATTTTCACTCCATTAGCAGTTTTAAAGAGTCTTGTTTGTCATCAGGCCTTGTGCTCTTACTAGTCCGGAAGGATCCACTATCAGCTCCTGTCTGTATGTGACCTGTGCCGTGTCCTGCTCTGCGTCAGAACCCCTCTGTGCCATTTAATGCTGACAGATCAGGCTGATGAGTGCTTGTAGCTTTTTGTAGTCTGAACAAGAACTTGGTTCCACAGCACAAAGTTTAAATGTTTCCTTGTAGAAAAGAAATAGCTGTGACTTTCCTGTGATGTTACATTTTCCTTAAAATGAAGATGGAAGGCCAGGTTTTATTAAGGCAGCATCTTGTATGGAAGTTCAGTGTAAAGGAGACCGTCCGATGTCTGGCAGTGAGCTCTTGGCAGTAAGGAAATGCTGGTTGTAAGGTTTTGCACTGCTGGAGTGCCAGAGGCTGAAAGTGGGGGCATATCAATTTGATACTTGATGTTCTTTGTACATTGTCTTATGTCTGTTTCTTTCTTGTTTTTTCCCCCCATCAACTGTACCTTTATTCACCCTGCAGACCTATGGGGAGGTGCCTTGGACACTGAGTTTTCAGTTTTTGACTTGGAAACATCCTTAGGGGCAGTAGAGGAAATTTTGCACTGCTGCTGTTCAGCAATCATGCGCTGAAGAGCCTGCCACAAGCTGTGCCTTATGGCCCTTGCTGAGTAAAAGCCACACACATTGCTCCCTGCTCAATGATTTTCTTCTGTTGGAGCAGAACACACCTAATAATGAGCCTTTAAGGTAGCAACAAAATGCTGCATAACTGCTGTCCTAAGGGAGAAATCTGTGCTGATTGTCTTGGGGAGGGCCGTTAGCACAGCCAGCCTTAGCATCCTGCTGCAAGACTTTTTGTAGTATGTAAAATAGTAATTTTAGTGTCTGAGTCTGCTGTGCTGACCTTTTTTTCCTTTTTCTTCTAGTGTTTTGAGCCTTGTGGGTTAGTATCTTGCTTCAGATTTGAAATTTAAAGAACAGAGATAAAAATGCATGATAAATTGGCAGCACGCTACGCTATCTGTTCGAGTATGACACTGGTACAAAATGAAAAAACGTAGATTCAAAATTGTTAAGCAAGCAATTTCCATGTTGTGGGTGGGTTTTCTGAAACAGCCAAAGGAAATGTTTTTTAATGCTCTGGAAGAAGTATCTGAAAAACCATAAAGGATATGTGTTGTAAATAATGAAGAACACTAAACAGAGAGGTGAGCTCTGCAGAATATCCCAAAGCGTTTCCGCGTTCACAGCTCAACCTTGAAGAGCAAGGTCCTCTTCAAACAGAGAAGTATTTTAGGGCAGTAACCACACAAATTTTAGAAAAATACTGGATTTCATTGTTGGAGACCGCTCGCTTCCACATTGCTCCAGGTGAATATATTGCATGGCGTGCTGAAAGAAGAGACGTAGCTGCTTAAGGAAACATCTCCCAAGTTTCTTCCTTCTGCAGCTGGGTCTTGGTCTGAAATTCACAACATGCATCTCTCACTCAGACTGTAACCACGGGTGGGAAGCTCTGAGGACTTGGCTCAGTCCTGCCTGGCTGCTTGTTCCTGACAGACACAATGCCAGAGTGTTCACGTCCTAAGTGGGACAGAAAAGTTGGCTGATGGAGCACATAACTGATCCTGGAATCTAAAGATTTATTTCTGTACTTAAATTCTTTCTTAGTGAATGATTTATTTTATACATACACCATTAAAAACAAAGAACCATTTCTCTCTTCTTTTGAAGTGGAGGAATAACCAGATGCAAAGGATCCCTCTGATCTGCAGGACCCCAGGGGCATTTTCCAGCTCTTTCCTGGGTCTGCCTGCTGGCTTCTCCCCGCACCCAAGTGCATGCAGCCCCTTCCTGCAGCCCACTTCCGCGGGTGTACAGCCCTGTTTCCGTCTCACAGGAACCCTAATGGTCAGGCTGGTGATGGGACTTCAGAGCTCACCTCCTGCCCCAAGTACTACCCTTGACCAGTTTGCAGTTTGTGTGTAACAGACGCAGGAAAGACCAAGGAATGCTTGGAAAACACCAGGGTGGTTCCATAGCATGGATCATCTCAGTTCTGAAGCATGATACTGAGTGATCCCTGTCAGATGGGTGCAGCAAGTAGTTCCATGCTTGGTCAGAGGTAGAAAAGTTTCACTCAGTCATTTTTTAAAGACTTTGCAAATTGTGTAGCACAAACAGTCTTTCTGTCGAGGAGGAGAAGACATTGCTGTAGCTGTTTCTCTGGTATCATTGGCATCACTGGCATCTCTCCAGTCAGCATTCAAGTGCAATGGTATTCATTTTTTTCAAAAGCAGAGCCTCTTGCTCTTTTTCAGCTGCTGTTATACAACATGAAAAGACGGCCTCTTCGAAGAAGTCCCCTTTTTTCCATCACTAACCTTTTAACTCTGTTTCTTTTCCTCATTTTGAATCGATCTCTGGCTCCCGTTGAGGGCATGTTTGAGCTCGCTAGCTAAACCTTCTGCTGCTGCTATTCCTGAGTTGCTAACGGTCACACTTTGTCACTGTTAGCAAAGCTGTGTATTCCCACCATGAAGCCTCACCGGCAGAAGGTGACATGGTGTCTTCACTGATCGAGGCCATGCTGCGTTGGAGTGCATCTACCATGACCGTTTGCTGGCAGTTTTGCATTTGGGTAGAGTTTGTCTGTCAAGGGAATTGCCTTCATTCAGGCAGCAGGCAGGCTAGCAATTACTGATGGCACCACGTTTGTGTCTGTGTGCATGCAGGTCAGTGGTGACAAGGTTTCCAGGTGTAAAACTGCGTAGTTGTGTTGCACACAAGGTCTCACTTGTTTGTCTCTCAATCTGTACTGACAGTGCTGTACAGGTGTGATTTTTTTTTTCTTCATAGAATGGCTCAACAAAGTTGAAATTTGTGGCTGTATTTACGTATCTATCCAATTATGTTGTGTTAAAGTGCCTGTGAACTGCAAGTGGCTTGTGATGGTTGGATACCAGTGAAAATAATCCTCAAGAAAATTAGCAGATCTGTACTGCAGCGCAAACACAACAGTGGCCGAGGGTTAATCAGTCTTGCTGCTGGCTGATGGTGGTGGTGATGATAGCCTCAGCCTGCCCCTTGCAACTTCAAAGCACAGCACAAGCAGTGCATCAGTGACATGCACTTTTATTGCACTCAGGAAACTGGGAGCCTTTTACGAGGCGTGGCAGGCCTGGCAGCCAAGAGAGAAAGACGTAACCAGTGTGACTTCAACTTGCAATCACCTTGTCAAGCTGTAACAAATCCTAAATCTGATTTATATTGGAAGGAATAAACACCAAGATAACAGTGGTTTGCAGCTACAAGTCACGTTACCCTGTATCTTCCCATTTTCTGCATCCAGTGCAACACACCAGCAGTAGATGTACAGGGTAATTTGGCAATTACTGATTTCAACCAAGTTGTGTCAGCCACCTGCCAAGAGTACAGTCCTTAATTTTATTCCTTTCAGGCACAAAGAAAATATTTTTCTTGTCAGAGTAGAAAATTCTGAATTCAGAAATTGAACGTATGTTCTGCTATTCCAAATATTAGGTCTCTCCTGATTTCTTTGTTACTTGATGGGCCTGTCGTACTTCGTGTCACAAAAAGAACAGTCAAGAGGAGGTGTGGGTAGGGAGGAGGGAGTATGTTTCAGCAAATGCCTCTTTATGGCACTTTCTGAAAGGCAAGCAGTCAGAGCTTTAGGCTTCTCTAATTGCAAGTTTTTGTCCTAATTCTGATCTGCTTACATTTTGTATAAAGAAAATATCTTGGCTTGTTAATTGCTGTTTGATTGCTTTCTTTCTGCTTTGATTTCTCAGGCAATGCTCAGCCCAGTGGCCTTCGTTGCTGCTGCAAGGGATATCCTTGAGGTTCAACCCTTCTGCTAAGGGTCTCGTTTTATTTAGTTAGTTAGGATAACTCGTATTCTGGAGGCAATTCCATGTAACATTGCAGTTGGAAGCAATATGGAAGTTTTCTTTCAGTAGCACTTGAAAGCCAAAGGTAATAAAGGGGGACTCCAAAGTAAGGTGGTGTTTTTTGTTTGTTTGTTTGTTTTTGTTTTTTGATGCTTCCAGGCCATGAGGGAGCAGTGGGAGTGGCCTCCCAGGAGGGGCACTGGGACCTGGGGTGACAGCAGGGGGGCAGACACCTCACACCAGAGAGCTGCAGCCCAGCAGTGCCCCTTCAAGGAGCACAGGGATGGCTGTCAGGGTTGGACGCCAACCAGGACTGGTTAGATTTAGGTTAGATTTAGGTTAGATGTTAGGAGGAAATTCTTCCTTCAGAGGGCGGCGAGGCCCTGGCACAGGCTGCCCAGAGGAGCTGTGGGTGCCCCATCCCTGGAGGTGCTCAAGGCCAGGCTGGGTGGGCCCTGGGCAGCCTGATTCCGTGGGTGGCAGCCAGCCCATGGCAGGGGCTGGGATGGGGTGGTCATTAGGGTCCCTTCCAACTCAAACTGTTCTGAGATTCTCTGACTGTATGATTCTGTGGTTTGCTATGATTTACTACATCCTAAAACTGCGAATTGAACTAAATTGGAAGGGCTTTATAAATAGATTGCATTATTATATGTTTCCAAAGGACACCTAGAGATAGTGTGGAGTCTGCGACCAGGACAAACTTCTTGTTTTGCCAGACAACCACAGCCTGTGGACACCTATATGCCCCTGAAACATTTACCTGGGAAACAGTTGACCTTTGATAACACAGCAATTTTCTGTGTATGGAGCATTTAATACCATTCATGAGCTGTCAGCACAGCTTCCTGTGAGGCAGAAAAATGAAAACGTCCTGCTCAGACACAGGTCAGCGGATGGCTGTGAAGCCCAGGACAGTGCAGCACCAAGCCTGGTCCCAGCATCTGCAGCAGGACCTGTGCTCAGCTGGGGCACGAGCACAGCAAAAGGAAGGCCAGGTACTGCCTGGCACCAGGAACGTGCTGGTTTGTGTACGTGTACTGCCCTGCCATGTTCCCCCTGGTGTGACCTAGTGAATCACTCTGAGAATTACTCTAAAAGTTGGGGGGGGGGGGGTTGCTCTCTCTTCTACATCCTGGGTGGATTGAGAGGAACATTCCAAATTTACACTTGCAAAAATGTGTTCATCGCGTTTCTTGTCTGTTAGAAGATTTGAGATTGTGTGGCTTTCTCATGCTATCATTTTAGTTTTCAGAACTAATATTTCTTTTCGTTGAGTGCTTTCTTCAGCACACAAAAAGTGACTTTATTTTGCTATTTGAGTGTGTATAAAGTTTGTGAATTCTTTTTTTTTTTTTTTTTTTTTTTTTTTATAGGGGCAAT
>VXAV01001999.1:57282-67699 GCA_013399715.1 Alectura lathami | reverse complement strand
AAAAAAAAAAAAAAAAAAAAAAAAAAAAACAACCTCATTCTCCCAGCGCAGTCCCACAGGAGTTAGCTTGACGATTTTTTTTTTTTTAACAAATCAAGCATCCTCACAGATGACAAGTTTGATGAAATAACCAAGCAACATGTTAAATAACAAGAATAAAAGCTTGCTGGATGTGCAGCATATCTTCAGTACGTACAGCACCATCAAACTTCCATTTTATTCAGCCAGATGATACCCATATCTTGTTATTTTCAAACAAAAAGTGAGTGGGAATTTCTCTTGACAATTCAAGTAACTTGACCTGTGCGAACAGAGCAAGGAGCAAATATCTCTCCTGCTATGAAAAGCATATACATTGTAAGCTTCAATAGAATAAAAAGGGAGACACTTTTTTAAAGAAGCAAAATTTTAACCTGATAGAAGTTAGTACTTATGATATATTTACCATGTAAAAAATAGTGTTTTCTAACTATGGCCTAATTTTTACTGTGCTCATGATGAGCATTTGGTAAAGCTTCTCATGCCCTTTGCCCCATCCCTGGAGGCATTCAAAGCCGGGTTGGATGGGGCCCTGGGCAGCCTGATCCAGTGGGTGGCAACCCTGCCCACGGCAGGAGGCCGGAACCAGATGATCTTTAAGGTCCCTTCCAATCCAAACCTTTGTATGATTCCATGATCCTATGGGTTCTATGATTCTCTTGGATGGAGAATGTCAAAGCCAAAGCCAGGTCACTGGAATGGGTGGATGTGCTGGCAGAGATGGAGGTTTCTTCCACCTTCAAAGTGAGGGACAGCCCAACTGTGCCAGCTGTGACCAGAGCATGTTCATGTTTCTCTACATCTGTAGAAAGTCGCTTGCCACAGTGAGGGGATGGCTGGGAAAAGCCTACAAAGAAATAAAACCATGAGACATGAAGTTAGCCGGGAAGATGCAGGGAGGTGTTAGGAGAACACAATTTCTGGTTTTGATTGACTTCTAGAGGAATTCATTACTTTTGTCATTCTCAGCAATTGGTGCAGCATGTGGTGTCATGATTGATTCATTCTGAAGCAGCACAAAAAATAGTAATAATAAAAAAACCAACGTGATTTCCAAATCACATCTCTTTGTAGGTCTTTCAGCTTGACAAGTCTATGGAATAACTTATAAGAAGCACATGGCCTTACGGAAACCTGACTTTCTACTGCATAAATTAATGTTCTGTGTTATAGCAAAATATTCAAAAATTTTTGAACAGTAAAGAGATAGCAGTAATGATATTCTTGGAAATGACCCAAACATATTTTATGTCAAGAGAAATGTACTACATTATAAAAATTCTAAGTTTGAGATCTTCTGCAGGGACATATAGTGTCAGAACAAAGTGCCTTTGAGTCATTAAAAGCTACATACATGAAATTGTCCAACAGCTGTAATTTTAAATAAGAGATTTGTTGGCAGGCCAAGTGAGTGCTGGGGCTGTCTCTTAGGCACATGCATGCAATTGGCGTGGCTGTCAGAGCGAATAAAAAAGTAAGCAGCCAGTCAAGGAGGTGCTTAAGAAATATGAATCATTCTGCTAAGGAAAAACAACAACAATAAAAACAAACAAACAAACAAACAAAAATTAAAACCAAACAAAAGGGGTTTCTGAAGAACACTGGTTATCTGTGCAGGCGTGAGAAAGATATGAGGAGGGAGAAAGTTATTTCTGGAACAGAGACAGCAGGAACTGTTGTAAAGGTTTTAGAGCAAGAAAACTTGTTTCTTTGCTGAAGTGGTGCAGCGTCATGTTCGATTATAGGGTAGTTAGATTTTTGGGGTACCTCAAAGCTCTACCATGATTATAAGCAGTCCACACTTCTGACATCTTTCCCTTCTCTGGAGCTATCATCAGTTTTTATTCTGTATCAAACCAAATCTTTCAGAATTGCTTCAGACTCACTGGAAAGCTGACCCATTGCTCTTGTTCAAATACAAGTTTTCACAGAGGACATTATTGCTTTTTTTTTTTTTTAACAATTCAGTGGTACCTTTTGAACTTGGTCCAGAATGAAGAACAGACAAGAAAATACAGAGAGATGTAGAAGAACTAATGTCTATATGTGCATACCACCTCTGAGAATTTAAGAAGTGTGAGAGAAGAAAGATACAATTTCAGCATATTAATTACTATTCAATTTCAGGTGTGGGTGAAGAAAGTATGGGTAATTCTAAAGTAAGAAAGTGAAAGATAGCTGTACTCAAAGTACTTGAAGATATTGAACAGAAAGAGAGAACAACAGTTCAACAAAATGATTTTCAGAACACAATTAAATACAGTCCTGGAGGTATTTAACTCAGATGTATTTTTGAATTCAGAAAACAAATAAGAGGCAACTAACTCCATGTGAATTGAATGTGATAGTTTCTCTAGATACTGCATTTTTTTGGAGCTTGTTTATGCCTAACTTTTGTGGATCAGGATGTTAAAATCTTGCTTGAAACTAATTCTGAATGGATAAATAATAAAGCATCATACTTATGAGGATTTAAAATATTTGTTGACCTTTTACCCAGTGCTGGCATTTAATGACATTTCCAAGTCTTCTGCTGTTTCAGAAGATATCATTTGTGTTTAGTGCTGTAATATTGCATTCAAAAATATTAGAGACTCACACACCTGTACGTAGATTTTTGACTCTAAACATAATTTTGTCCAAAGTGAACAAACATGATTAGAAAATCTGTAGGTATATTTGGTGATCAGAAGGTATTTCTGACCACAAACCATTTCAAGACTTACATGTTTTTCCTTGAACATCATTGCTTCCTTGCGTTTACTGTAATGCCAAAAACTTAACATGAAACATATTAAAGAGAATTTAGCAATAATAAGTAACAACCTGCTGAAAATCCCCATTTGATCCTCAAGATAAAATTGGATGTCATTTTAGTTGGCTCGATAGATTCATTGAGGGGAACTGCTTTAAGCAGTAAGAAAAACAGTCCTGATTAATAGTTCCAAATATAACAATCAATGGTATCTAGGTTTCTAAAACATTTAAAAATGAGATATTGAATTGGAAGTTTTGTTACTTGTGTTACCTGTGTTGTTTTGTTTGTTTTAATGAAATGAAAGAAAACTTGATGAGTGTGAATAGAATTGTATTACTGCAACATAATCATCGTGGAGGAAAATGTAGTGTAAAGCATAAAGGAGCTACCAGGACCTCAATTTTCCTTAGTGCTGTTAAGAGGAAATCTATAGTGACAAAAACATACAATTTGATGCCTCTAAAACTCAAAGCTGAAGGTATCACATTCTTTTGCACATACCAGTTCTAGCTCCCTCCATACACAAGGGCTGGCTGATGGACACAGCAAGGCACATCGCCAGGAGAAATCTATAATGAAGGACCTGATATTACCTCTTCTGAGCTGTACAGAAGCTCGCTTTTCAGCTAGCCCTTTTGATGAATCTTCAGTGGGTTCTAGAACAGATTATGATACAACACAAGTAGCAATGTTTTTCTCACTGAAGCTCCATAAAGAAAAAGTGGTGCAAAATCTCCTTCTCAGTATATACCTTTGAATTTAACAACCTATATAAATCAACTGGGCAAAGCATGGCAAAGCAGCGAACAGTGGTATATCTACTGGCTTCCAAAGTACACCTGGTTTAATATTAACTCTGTTAATAAGAAGGTTTTTATAGAAGTTTCTTCCTATAGCTTAGTAGGATTGACATGAAATTGTCTCAAGAAGATAGCTTCAAAAAAGTTGATAGAAAAATAAAAACTTTTATATTAATATTTTTACTAATATTGAAAGGATCCCATATGTTCATGTCTCAACAAAGTGGTGTTTGTTTTTGTTTGTTTGTTTGTTTGTTTTCCTGTGAAATTGATGTGGTAACATGAAATAACATATTCCAAATATTTATGTGCGGCAGCAGCTGCATGTCAAGACCACCCATGCCAGGTTTGAATTTAGAAATAGTAAGCGTAAATGCTGTGCGAATAGCACAGCATAGCACAGCATAGCACAGAATAGAATAGAATAGAATAGAATAGAATAGAATAGAATAGAATAGAATAGAATAGAATAGAATAGAATAGTTCAGTTGGAAGGGACCTACAAAGGTCATGTACTCAACTGCCTGACCACTTCAAGCCTAACCAAAAGTTGCAGCATATTATTATTACTAGAAGGCCGGTCCTAGTGTTCGACCACCTTTCATGGTAAAGAATGTTTTCCTAACATCCAGTCTAGAACAGTTTTGTGCTGTTCCTGCAAGTCCTATTATTGATTAGCAGGGGAAGAGATCAACACTTCCCTCTCCATTTCCCCTCCTCAGGAGGGAGGTACCGATGAACGCTTTTAGTTACAAAAATACAAGGAAGTAAATGAATTTTGAAAAGGTGAATCTTCTTTATTTCAAATATTTGGGTTTTTGTCTTATGACAGTTTTTAAGCAACAAAGCGTAGGCAACCCTTTAGAAAAGAATTGAAGAGAAAAACAGTCTGTGCCTGTTGTCATTGGTTGGATGATGCTCAGTAAGTACTTTCAAGCTCGTTTCATCCATAACTGTCTGTGGAGTCACATGCTTGAAAGAAATGTGTAGGAAATCCTACAGTGAACAGATCTGGGATTAATTTTTTGTTGCAGTCCCAAAGAGAGATTATTTTAAACCCTGAAGTATTTTACTTCATATTTCTTTCAAAACTCTTAACATTTAACAGCCTTTTATAAACATTACTCATATAATTTCCTGTAATTCCTTTTTAAATCTCCCTGAATTCCTACTCATATGTAATTGATATAATTTATGTGAAATTTATGAGTGCCATTTGTGTGTCATTTGTATAAATTTTCGTGAAATCCATTCATCATCATCTGTCAACACCCTCATCATCCTGTTTCCTAGGATCACAGGAGCTGCCTATATATATCACTGTGTTCAGGAGTCCTGTTTGTTAGGAAAGCTTCTGAGTAGTCTTTATAGCGTGTGGCTCTTATAGTAAACAAGAAACTCGTTTCCAAAGCCCTTGCAGATTAAAAAAAAAAAACATTGTATGGCAAGCCTATAAGGCTGGCAGCCCAACAGGATATTCTAGTGTAAATTATCAGCATGCCCAAATCATAGATGTAGTATGCAAATTAGTGGAAGCAATCATAGACATTGCGTCTTGCACAGCTGCAGGACTGGATCTTACGGGGGATCTTCCCTTATAGGTGCTGAGTGCCCTCAGCTCCCACTATCTGGTAATGCGAGCTGAGGGTGCTAGGAAGAACTTATCCCATTTTGAATCAAGCCTTTTGATAGCTTCAAGAAAATCTCTGATTATAATAATTTGTTTTATAATGTGTCACTCTACACTTATGAAAAATGAGTATACTTGCTATAATTCAAGTATTCTGCAGATACTTAGCTCTCCTAAAAGTGTGCCAAGTATACTAAAAATATATTACTTTTCATAAGGGTATAATTTCCTAGTAATCAGAAGATATCCTCTGATTCCAAAATTGCTGTAATTGTTAATACTGTTGAGAACTTCTAAGGCATTCAAGCAGAGGAATATTTGTGGTGTGAAGATGCAGGTAGGCAGAGATCATCAGTGTTTAAACCACAAATAATGCACCTGCTCAAGAGATTCACTAAGGGAATACCAGAGTGTGCCAGATGGCCAGTATTTTTAGGCTTCAAGTCAGCTATATTGTTGGGATGCCATTCTCAAAATCTTTCACTAAGGAATGTAAGACTTTCCTTTTCAAGAAATTGCAGTAGTAATTGCTAGTAGTTTGAAAGCTTCATTCAGCTTATTTTTGTTTAGTCACCACAATTTGTCTTGAGAGTTCTGTGTTACCATTACTTTGAATCGTTCAGGTGATTCTAACATAGTGCAGAAGAAAGTAATAGCGTATGCAAGTGGGAATAAGGAAAGGATCCAAAGGAAAGACAGACTGGAAGGCAACAGAGAAGCAGGTAGAGAGGATACAGTCACTGCAGTTGAAGTGGTTAGAAAAAAAGCAAGCAACCAAAGCTACAAAAGCAAAAGTTATTGTGGTAAATGCAGAACAAGTCAAAGGAAGGGTAAGGAGTAAGAAACAAACAGAAATAATTAAAAGGCAAATAGAAACTAGGTACAAGGAAGTGAATCAAAATTGCCTGATGATAGAGCATTTTGCCTGGTGTAAAAGAAGAAGCAATAAGATATAGGACAAATCATAAATACCTGGGTGTCTTATGAGTTGACAGTAGCCCTAAGGAACCAAGAAGACTTTATGTTGACTACTCAGGCTATAGATATGTATGGATATAGAAGCAAACTCTGGCCAAAATAGAAACGCTTTTTTACTGATAATATAGAATCATAGAATGATAGAATCGTTTGAGTTGGAAGGGACCTTTAAAAGCCATCTACTCCAACTCCCCTGCAGTGCACAGCTGGATCAGGTTGCTCAGAGCCCTGTCCAGCCTGACCCTGAAGGTCTCCAGGGACAGGGCAGCTACCACCTCTCTGGGCAACCTGTGGCAGTACTTCACCACCCTTACCGTAAAAAAATATTTTCCTTATACCTAGTTTAAATCTCTCTCAATATGAAACCATTTCCCCTAGTCCTATCGTAGCAGGCCCTGCTAAAGAGTCTGTCCTCTTTTTTCTCATAGCCCCCCTTTAGATACTGAAAGGCTGCTTTCAGGTCTCCCTGGAGCTTTCTCTTCTCCAGACTGAACAGCCCCAGCTCTCTCAGTCTGTCCTCACAGGGGAGGTGTTCCACCCCTTGGATCATTTTTGTGGCCCTCCTCTGGACACACTCCAACAGCTCCATGTCCCTCCTGTGCTGAGGACTCCCCATCTGGATGCAGCACTCCAGGTATGACCATGTCAAAGTCAGAAATACTATTAGAGTATGTTGAACTGTCTGTGGCTGCCAACAGTATCTTCTGCACCTGGTTGATACCTGTGGTTTCTGGCACAGCAGTAATTTTTTGGCCAATCCTGTGGTGCTTCCAGGGCGCAGCTTGACAGTTCCTAGTGAGGGTAAACTTTCCACTGAACAGTTTTCTTGTGGTACTGTTGAAGGAAAAAAGTAGTAAAAAAGGTAATATTATTTCCCTTCTCTTCAGCACCATACCTACTCACAAGTGCTTGAAGATTTGAAACAGGCAGTACTATATATTCTTTAATTTTGCAATGCTAATGAGGTTTCTGGTTCAATCTCCCAGGCAATCAATGCAGAACATGTTAATACATTTACCAAAATAAAATTCACAGTAGCATTCAGACACTTTGGTTCTAGCTCCATAGTACTTTTTAGTGCCACCTGTAAACACCAAAACGTGCCAGAAAAGCACCATAGCTACTAAAGCAACAGGGAAACCAGATTTCACACAGACTTATACAGTGGCAGGAGAAGAGTTCAAGTTTTTGCTTATTTTAAACAACAGTCAAGTTCTTTCTAATGTGTTTTGTAAACTCTTGTTTTCTCTGAAGTGTATTAATTTTTTCAATATTGTATTCATTTACATTCTTTTACATTGTATTCTTTATGCATCCTCTCAACCACAAACTTCTTCGTATGTAGTGACGATTAGAAAGGTGTCTTTGTCTATTTACTGTGTTTATTTCAAGTTATTTCAACGTACATAGAAGCATTTCACTTGACAAATGTTAAAAAGATGAAGTAATAAAAATATCATGCTTTTGCATTAAAGGTGTATAGGCTCGACCATACTCAATTATTGCTAAGGCAAATTACTCCATAACCTGCCTACAAGATATTGTTTGGTTTGAGTTCTGTATTTGTCAGATAAGCATATAGCAATGTCTTCCAAGTGGATGGATCATTAGTAACTGCCAGTTTTAAAATATTGCAGGATCAGAAAAAATAGTTATAGTCCTGCAGACAGTGTAATTACCATGGTTATGTTGGTTATAGAAAAAAAAGATTTGGGCTGGTATACCTCAAGGCTTTGATGCTATAATTTAGCTAACACAGGACTCCAGTAAGGCTTTGCTCCTTATTCTGAGAGCTTATATTGATTCGTAGCCATTTAATGACTTAATCCTACAGGCAGAGAAGCACACAGATTTTCCTGATGTTTGCAGGTTTCAGGATGTTAAAATTATGCAAATTGATCACAGTTTGCCCCAAAAGCAAATTGGCATTGTGCACCTGTAGCAAGCATAATATGTGTATTTCAGAGAAAGTATGAACATTCAGCACATTTTTACCTCATTAGCACTCCAGGGGTAGCAGTGACTTAATTCTTTCCCATTGAAAGCTCTGTAGTTGCTACCTGTGGACATTTTACAGTTGTCCGTAAAACATGTTTGTCAAAAACAGTCTTAAATTTTATGAAAAGTAATGAGAAGTCAGAGTAATGATTCATTCCTTTATAGACTGACTAGCTCTGTTCAGGCTGTAAAGCCTTTGGCATTCCAATTTGTCGGGGCATAAAAAGAAATGCCACTCCCAGAACTGGGCTGCCTGGCTTTGTAGCACTTCAGATTTAGAAGCAGATACTTGCTGTTCAGGATGCAGAGATCACAGAACGCCTGTTCTGACCAAATGAAGCTGCATTTTGGAAAGGAAGAATAAGATGGAAAAGGCTTAGGAAGAGCATGATCCAAACAACACAGAAGTAAATGGACTTCACTGTGACATGGTGCAGAATGAGAGAGAGGAGTAAAAAATCCCATCTGTTAATGTCTACCTCTTGGTTTATAAGAGATTTGCTATTGCATGGAGAAACTTCAAGTCTTCACAAAGTGTTGATCCCTTTCATATGAGGAATAAAAATGGTTGCTCTCTTGTAATCACCCTTGAACTGTCTTGTTGATGAGCAGTAATCCTTCTGTGACAATTTAGGTTTTGAGGTTTTGTTTTAACTGAATCACTAAAGCATTTCACTTTCTATTAGTAATGTTTTTTCTACCCTCTCTTATTTCCTAGGCTTAACTTTGTTTACTTTTTAAATAGATTTTTGATGTTTTAATGTGTTGCTTAATGTGCTTGTTTTTGCACAACACTCTCTGCTGCTGAACATTCATCTAAGTCCACAAATGTCCCTGTATGTATTTCTGAGTAACATCTGAACTTTTCCCTCATATGAGTATACACAAATCTGTTGGTAAAACATTTTGAAATTCATATATATATATAACACAGAATATAACGTAACTATTATGAACATACAGCTAAAGGTACCTTCTCAATATGCGGTTTAGAAAAGCTAGCTATATTTTTGGGATGTGTAGAGAATTTATTGGAGAGCAATACTGGGCAATAACACAATGCCACTAGATATATGGCCTCATCCAGAAGGTTTGCTGAAGACTTTAGCAACCCTTATTAAAAACAGTATTGCCAGATTTCAGGACAGGTTCAGGAATAGGAGAGGAGAATTGATGAGAAAGCTGGACATTATAAGATGTCTTATCAAAAAATTAAAAAAACAAAGTTAACTTTATAAGGAAGAGTCATACAAGTGAACACTTAAAAAACAAACATCACCACCAACAAACTTCGAAACAACAGAACAGTTTAGATTGGGAGCTATTATTTCTTGTCTTATGAGAAAGAAATTAAGAGAAACTGAAAGGAAGCTGATTCAAACCCATGCAGGGAAATTCTGCTTCACACAGTATATAATTAAACCATGAAACACATTTGTACAGGTTGCTACTGAGGCCATAGACTAAGCAAAATTATATAAAAAAAGGTCTGAATATTTATATATTAATAACAAGGAATACACAAAGTGTTGATAATGGTGGCTGCCAACACATTTTCAAGGACTGTTAAACTTCAAGATGCAACCAAATCCTTAGAAGCTATATTAGTATGGTTATCTGCCATAACTTTATTATGTAGTTTTTCTGTCTTCCTTTGAAGCATCTCAACCTGTCTGTTGTGATAGACAGCCTGCTGAATTGAAAGGACCTTGTTTCTATTCCAGTAGGGAACTGAGAAGGGCTTTTCCATCGAATACTGGACCGTGTCTTCTCCTTCCTTCAATGAGCTTTATTTCTTTTCAGTGTAGTTGTTGCATGTTGCAACATTTTCTAGATAGACATACATTTGTTCTGCTTATGCAAGAGTTAGCCAGCTGTGTGCCAGCTGTTAGCACAGCACTGTGTCTGCGCTAGTAAACCTTGGTGAGGATTTTTTTTCTCAGTAAGTGTCCCAAGGGCTCCTAATAAGCAGCACATTCTTTTCTGAGTGATGTATGATGTTCTTTTTTTCTGCTATCTCATTCTTCTGTAGCTGCACTGTAGCCTAAATGTGGATATTTAGTGACCTGTGCAGTAAACAGGTATAGCCTTTTTAAATTTATAAGGTGTCCATAAGGAGATGTGGATTTCAACATGATATATTCGTTATTTTGTTCAACAAATCAGATGTTTGCTAACAGTATAGCATGCTGATTTTTTGGCATTTTTTTTTTT
>VXAV01001999.1:22315-45946 GCA_013399715.1 Alectura lathami | reverse complement strand
ATGACAGATGAAGGTAACAAGCAGGAGGTCATGGAATTTGTGCTAATATCAAGAAACAATCCAATAATCAAAAATGTAAATAACCATATTAATTTTATGGAACAGGTGCAACTTTAAAATTTTCCTCCTATATCCATTAGTATAATATCTGAGCACTGTTAAAGTAAGTGGATTTTATTCTCCTGTGGATTTGACCATTTATGTTCTGTTTTGCACAAAGAGTATGGAGGCACAAGACAAATTAAATTGTATGGCATAGAATTGGAAGAGTATCTGAGGAAAAAATTTCGGGATTCTGTCCCACCCTTTACATTCATACATAAGAGTTTATCTGAGTTAGAGTAAGATCATTGGTAAGATAACTGTAAAATACCTTAGTGCACTGTAGGAATCTGATAAGCAGCCTGGTAAAAGCCTGCCTATGTGTTCTCCTGTCAGAGGAGCTTTCTGGGAACCAGGAGGGATGTCATCAGAAAACAGTGGTGAGATGAGACTGAAGAAGCAGCTGAGAAGGTTGCAATTCCCCCCAGAAGGCAAAGAATCTTTTGAAGTTTGGAGGACACATTTTTCATTGCTTTTTAACTATGCTAGAAGTTAAAGGTTTTGGCCTGGGAACTAAGGTGCAACTGGCCAGATTTTCAAGAGTATTTGTGCACTTAAAGATGCAGAAGTAGTACTTCAGTTTATTTCAAAGTCAGTGGAAACACCACTAGCTGCTGGTTGGTCTTGAATTCCTGAATATCTTCTAAAAACCTACTCAGGAGTTCTGCCTATTCAGGTACTCAGTTAACAAAGGAATACTGAAATTCAGCATTCCTGGGCATATTAAGATAGTAGGACTGTGAAATTAAGGCCTCAACACATACAGTTATTGAAAAACAGTAACTTCACGGCTTTTCTTTAAAATTTTGTCTGTAGTTCAGAAGAGTACTTTAGCACATGCTTAAAACCCATTAACATCACTGTAATTTATATGTGTTCTGAAGTGCTGTTCTCAGTAGGAAAGGTCCTTACAGTGGAGCCTTTTGGTTGGAGAAGAACCCTGAACAAGAGGAGGAAAAAAAAAAAAAAAAGCAGCTTTGGAAAAAACAGCAAAGCCTTTCTCATGAAATGGATTTAGATTAATCACTGTGATCTGCATGTAAAATGGCAACAAGATCAGTTTTCCATGACTTTTGAAAAAGCTGTTGGCATAGTGTTTGTATGTCATTATCATTTCTGTCTACATAGTTTACAATTTTGGCTTTTAATTTATGATATTTTAAAGTTTATCTTGGTGATTGCTGTTCCCGGTGGTCTTCTCATCCTGATATCCTTAGAAAGTAACAATTAGTTGAAACTGTGCCATAGAAAACACATTGTGCTAGTATATATAGAAATGCTGAATTTCTGATACAAAGATCATTTCTGTTAACAAAGATTCACTCCCAGCTGAAGNCCGATCTCTTACTCAGTAAAAGTACTAGGTTTCCCCTGTCTTGATACCAGGCCTGACCAAAAATCTTTAACTTACAGACAGGAATTTGGACATGAACATTGCTCCTGGTAGTCTCTGTTTCCCTTACAAATTAGATTGTTTTGCTTTCTATCATTATGAGCTCAGTCTCTGTTCCTTTAGAACAGAAACCATTACTTCTGTTTTCATCAAAGGTATGAACTAACATTGGATTTTATGTATTGAGCAGTGGAAGTCCCAACAAGGGACTTTGGATTTACAGCTTTCCAACCACACGAATTGCTGTCTAGCATCTTTCATGTTGTTTAGTTTTGTTCTTTTCTTTTCTTATTTTTTTTTTTTAAAGAAGGCAACAATCATACAAAATATGTTAAAAATAACAGTAAAAAGCTCTGCAATGGTTTCTCCGATGCTGTTGTAGGAAATTGATTCAGCTGGTGTAAATCTGTGACCTTTGCAAGGGCTTCCCGCTCACTGCCCGTGTCATTACTTGATTTCCAATGGAAAGTGAGGGCATGACAAGCACTATTTGCGCCCAGTTCCAGTCAGTGCTTATGATAGTTCTAACACTGGGGTCATGGAACAGTGTATTTTGCAGTTTAGTTCATTGACTACCTGGCCCCCACTTTAGAAAAAAAGGAAATAGGGGGAAGGCAGGTAGGGAGTACAATTACAGGCAGCTTAATGCACTGCCTGTGAACCAGCCAGCTATTTACCTTCCAGCTGAACAGCATACAGTCAGGAAATGCTTCCTATATCCACTTGTCACTGTGTGGTGCTCTGGGTTTCTAATCTTTCTCATTGCAATATGCCTAGAAGAATTATTAATTGAATTTGACGTGTTAACTTCTGGATGTGTGCGTTCTGATGCACGTCCGCGTACTTGAGAGTGGATTAGGGTTATTCATGTCAACTCAGCAGGCTTTGTGTAACAGAAAGGGGTAGGATGCTGGGCTGGTAAAATCCCTGTTAGACACTTGAGTGGCCCATCTGTATGTGAAGGTCTATCATATATGTGGCACCTGTTGGGAAGATGTGGTGGGCACAGTGCCAGTGGCACAGCAAAGTGTCAGTTTGTAGGGGTGTAATTCTGGGTCGCAGAATGATGAATCCTGAACTCTGGAAAGAAGGGCAGGTAGCCTAATGGTCTGCTAATTGTCTGTGTCTTTGGTGGATTTACTATCACTCACAAGCCTTTATATGTTTAGTTGTCTTCAACTGTGGGAGTATGTTTTGGGCTTTTTACTAGTTGCTCATGCTATTTCTATGATTTTGTAGAAACTGTGGCCCAGTGTTCTAGCCAAACATTTCAGCGTCCAAGTCATTGTTTGGTCTGGTTACAACACCAAAAATAAAGAAAAGAAAATCAGTAAACTTTTTTTTTTCCCCCATAGATTTATGCCATAGCTTGTTTAAGGAGTAGCAGCCCATCCAGACTAATTACATATCCCCCAAACACCACATATGTGGCTTGAGGAATTTACTGTTTTTGTTTTTGACAAGTGAAATCTGTCATCCAAGTAGTTTATGTCGTTTTTGCCCCAATACTGTTATCATCTTGAATGTAAAAGAAATCTTGATTTTGATTTGTATTACTTGTGGCTCATTTCCCTCAGCCATCCAGATCTGTCGTACATTTTTATCTGCATTTGCTGTTGGATTCATTAAAGTTGCAAAAGATATTGATAACTTCCTAGAGCTGTACAATGCTCATACAACCAATACAATTAATAAAGGTAAAAAAAAAAACAAATATATCAGAAGTAATGTACTAGTACTGACAATAACACATATTCTTGACAGATATTATGAGGCTAGTACAGGTCTTGCTATCTTCATTGTAGAATTTTACTCTGATTGATATATGCAAATAAAATAAATATAAAATACAATAACTATGACATGATGCATTGTGTATACTATGTATATGATCTGTTATTACACAGATGTACCCCAGGCAAAGAAGAGTAAAACTGATCAGTTGAAATCACTCTTCAAATAAATTAAAAATACTATATTAAGCAATACTTTTGATATGAAATGGCAACCTAATGCTGTTTTGGTACTTTTGTCTTTCTTTAATCATGTGTTGATGGCTTTACCAGCACAGCCGAAAAGTCTGAGTAACACAGTTAGAAGGAAAAAAGAAGAAATTCCTAAAGAGATATTTCCTCCTGCAAGTAAAGAAACATGACTTAAATCTAATCATGGGGCACTTATAACTCGAAAATCATACCATTGAAAGCTATGAATATGAAAACTGCACCAGCTTTTTTATTCATAGGAGGCTAAGATGTAAAATTTATATTTTAAAACTTTGAGAACTTTAATCTTGCAGTGAATTAGTAGTTCCTGGTTCTAGGTACTCAGTTTATGAAGATTAAAAAGATCTCTGCTGAGGTCAAATTTTAGGATTGCATCTAGACACTGATTTCTTTTTGCTTTTCTCTGATTTCAGCATTTTCCTCCTTTCATTATGTTCTTCCTCTCATATATCCTTATATCCTTCTGTCGTGCTTACAAACAGCTATCTCCTGGCTGGCCATAGGAATTGCCTTGATTTTTGAAGAACTTATTTTGCCTGGTATCAACCCTTAGTAGAATACATTTCTTGTGCCTTTTTGTTGACCCCCTTTTCGCTTGAAAAGAAAATACCCTTGTTCTGTCCTGGAGCAATAAGTGTGATGAGAAGACTTCCTGGCAGCCCCTGTCCCCACAGCTCAGAAGGCGGTCACAGCAGTGGCCCATCCATGGTGGTCCCACTGCTGGAGCTGGCACAGCTGGAAAGTCCCAGACCTTCCATCATGCAAGCTGATGTGTCATAGCTGAGGAAGCCTTTCACAGTCAAGGAGAAGAAACTGAATTCCTGCTCTGTCTAGCAGACAGATGAAGGATTGGATAAATGTGTTTATTATTTGAGTGTTCTTCTATAGAGAAGACATACTCCAAGCCTCAGAGCTGTTGTTCTTTAGTTGCTCGATCTCTGTAATTATCCCAGCATTCCATCTCTACAGAGCAGCTGTGCAATCATGGGTAGTTATTATATTTGAATCACAGGATATTATATTGAACATATGAAGAACTATGATTTTATTTTTAAATTGCATTTTCCTAGAATGCTTCATTTGCTAACAAATGTTAGGTCAATCCAAAATGTAAATTTTTCTTTCACCTAGCTACTAATTAGCACTTAATGGACTCACTTCTAGACATGCTTTATTGTTATTAATATTAAATAAATGGGAAAAGTGTTTTTTTTTTTTTTTTTTCCCTTCAGAAATAAGGCAATAAAATACCCTCACATCAATGGTAAAGACATCATAAAATTCCATTAGGAATATTCAAAGTGCCATAGTACCATCTGGATGTCTCTTTGTTGAAGAGTTATTTTTTATGATTAATATATCCTATCATACATTTATTCATTGGTGAAAGGCTGGCTGATGAACACCAGACAAAGAGACCATGCTGTTTTCTTGTTTTATGTGAAATCAAACATTTGTACCTCCTCAGAAATTACTTTTAAATGTTCTTTGCTTTCTGTAGAATTTGAAATTTAGGAAATACTAAGGACAGACTTCTAAGAAAGTGACTTTCCTTTTCTGAATAGACCACTTAGAACAAACTTGAAAAATTAACGAGTCAAGTTTAAAGAGTGAAGAAATGTCAAAAGAAATCTCTGTATTCAAGGAGAAAATATCTTAATGGTGAAGACTATTTGCTAGACAAGTTTCAAAGATTTTCTTTCAATTTAGAGGAATTCTAATGGCATAACTAGATATATGGTGCCATTTCTTTCAGAGCAAGGCTCAGAATGGAATAACATGAATCTGCTCACATTTTAACTGCGTGATAATTAGTGGGAGTTTAGTGAGCTGCACAGAAGTAAAATTCTCCAAAAATATTTTAAAAACTAGCTAATAATCTTTACTGATGTGGATCAGAGAGCCATATTCTATACACTATGCTTAAAGCCAATTTCTTTATCTGTTTTTGTGGGGTTTTGTACACCAATGCAACAGTATTTCATACAGAAGCTTATAGCATGATCAGAAAAAGCCATGAAATAACTCTATTTTATCAGAGACTGAAGAATTACAGCTTTATAACACTGCATTGACAGAATGGTATTTTCAAGTACATGAACAAACAGCAGGGCTTGCTTCCCTTTCTCTCAGGAATTTGCTTCATATACGCAGATCAGGTTAAGTCATTCATTACTGCACAGTTGCATGCAACCTTTTATACTACTTTTTACAGCCAGTCAAGATACAGACGCACTTTGTACATTCTCTTTCTACTGGGATTCTCTTTCTACTGCAGCTTCCCATTGCTATACCACGGCATCCCCCTGTGTAACAGAATTTTCAGTGGTTCAGCTCATTTATAGGCCTACAAGCATTTGCTCTTGTATTTGCTCTTGAAATGTCAAAAATTGGTACAGCTTACATTTGGGACCTCTTTACTTCCACTACGAGAATCAATATGGTGCTTAGAAGGAAGCATTCAACCAAACATATAAACTTTCTGTAAATTAATGTCATAAGTACTAAATTGGGCAAAAAGTGTAATTTTACTTAAAGATTCTTGTACAAAAATATAAATCATACAGAAAAGTGCTTTGTGAAGTACAGTGTGCCTGATATATTTTATTGTTTTAATATGTTTTTAATAGTTCATTTTTAGCATTTTTCTTCTTATTCACAGAGTTATTATTAGGCAACCATAATTAATAATTTAAAGAGGCCTATCCTGGCTTTTAGTACCTTTATATCGTTCCCCTGACAGTAATGAGTTTAAAACATGCTGTATGTTCTGATATTTGGTTCATAACATGAATCTGGTGTTACTTTCTATAGCATTTTCGCTAGGAATTTTCCACATTAATTTTACATCTATGCTATGCATGGTTTTGGTTTTATAAGACTTTTCCTCAGATGGAAATTATGGTCTCTAGAGGCTTGGCTACCTCAACTTTTTCTCTCTGGCCTTTCCCAACACTGCTACGGCTGGTTCAGTTTGCAGAACTAGCAAAGCTGGCAGCACCAGCAGCATGTGGTTGTTGTGCTGTGTGGCTTGGAGAAGCTGCCATGTCACAGGGACTGGTGGGAAAACATCATGTAACTCCATGCTATCCTGCTGCAACTCTGCCGGGACACCAAAGAAAATAATGGCTTTTTCTGCACTGCCCTTAGGAGCTCTGCTTGGATTTGGGCTCAGGTTCATAGACCCAGTCGCTCAAGAAAACTACATTTATGCTATTTAAAAGCAGAGCACTGGGCTGTGAGCCATTTTGTCAGTTTTTGTCTGAGTTTCCTTACCTGAAAGTCCAGTTAGCTCACTTCTAATTAAACCTGAAATGTGGGTCAGCTTTGTGACAGTGAGAACAACTAGGGAGTTTAGGCTTGCATTCTTCTTCCAGGTTAGAATGACAGAACTTTCATTGCTTAAATTGCCAGCCTGGCTTTTTCTTATTCAGCAGCTCAGTTCAGCCTCATTCTTTAATCTTTTCCTAGTGTTGCCCTTTCACCTAATGTACAGCATGATAGCTGCAATGTGTGTGTGTCTACAGTTTTGTGTGCAGGAGACACAAATATATTTCTTGCACTCAAATGTGAGGGTCATTTGTGACTCAGATTTTCAGGGAAAAGATGTGGCCTGTGCTGCCACAATGCAGTGCCTACATACTGCTTGTAGACGTTTCGTTCGTTGTTAACTGCATGATTAGGAGGTAACACTTTCATACCACCAGCACCTACAGTATTCATAAAATCTGTGAATTATTACAGCTTTTCAGGAAGCATGCCTTGTGAAGTTTTATTTTGCAGCTCTGTGAAGATTAAAAAGCCAACCTATAAAGATCTTACTGTGAGTTTGTGTGAGTGAGTAGCAAAAACAGGTTACAGAACCGAACCATCTTATAATATCATCCTCTATCCATTTGGGCAATTTTCAATCCAAACTAGTAATTTTTATAGGAGCCCTAGATGTCAAAATTTTACATGGCTCACAGGTAGCAATCTCTGTTCTTCTTTTTTTTTTTTTTTTTCTTCCTGCCTTTTCAGCAACATCTCACTATTATCACTCCAAGAGTACATTTTGGGCTCAGGCAACAAAAAAAAAACATCACCAGATACTGTCTTATTTCTTATAACTTTTAACAATATACAGGATAAGGAGTAGGCACTAGATTGCAAATCCTTGGAAGCAAAGAAAATATACACAGGCTTGATGGCTGAAAATGAATTCAGTATTAATAAAATGTATTCATTCTGAACATATGACCAGCTTCCCTTTTCTCTGAATTTACAGGTTTCAGGAATACCCTATACTCTCCATGGAACAGAATGATGAGTTAATTGTTCTTGCAAATGACAGCTTTACTCGGCTGTGAGTTTATGAGGCAGTAAATTTGCCTCATAACTTGCAGCATTTACCCAGCCACATCTCTATGATGCTGTGAGTTATTTATTACCAAGTGTGCTTGGAGGGAAGTGAAATGATCATATTTGCACTCAGAGTAGACAAAATATGATAAAAAAAAATTCTTCCAACTGCATCCTTTTGGTCTTTTATTCTCTTCCCAGTTCCTTTCCAACATAAGTTCACTGGCATCAATGGGCTTACAGTGGTGTATGTCAGTTGGAGATGGCTAAATAGTATGTGCATCCCCAGAATATTAACGTAATCTATAGACCAGTTTCATGTATATCCTGATGATACTTGGAGAAGCACAGATCAATCTGAATGACTACACTGAAATGAACTGAAGAGCCATCTAGAAAAAATCATAGTAGATGCATGAGTAGGGCAGGAATATATATAACTGTACTTCCCCTGAGTTTCTCTGAGTTTCCAGTAATTTGGAGCCTGCTGAATGCAACAACACTGGAGATCAAATACTTCCTGAATCATAAGTGGTGCCTTTTGTTTTATTTATTTTACTTTTAAATGCCATCTGTCACACTTGTGTCATTGAAAATGCTCATCCATTGTACTGGTTGTTTTCATAATGATTGCAAATATGTAATACCAAAAGAGCCAGTAATTTAATGGGCTGATACCTAAGTTCTGTGACAATAAAGGTCTATTCTCAGTATAATTCACGGTGTGCAGTGCATTGTAAGCACAGTCATTCTCAGTGGTCCTAATGTATGCTAATGCTAAATAAAGTATGTAAATCCACCCTATGAAGTCTGTTTTCCCTTTGATATATACAAATAACTCCTCTTAACACTTGTGTGAGCTAAGCCTTATTTATTGTTAACTGGAAAATAAATACCTCAGTGACATGGAAGTGCTGAGCAGTAACGCAGTTTTTATGGGAATGAACTAACTCGTTCAGTTAAAACAATTTTCCTGTCTTTCTTACCTTATCTTTTAAATACAGTTACGCTTTAATCTGTTAGTGATTCTTGCCCATACAGCCTGGCTCTTCTTCACTGGTATAGATTCTGTAGATGTATTATTGGGACTACTATCAAAAGAGAATATTAATGTTGCTCTGCATGAGGGTGAGAGGTAATCACAGAATCAAAGAATGGTTTAGACTGGCAGGGACCTCTGGGCCCATCTGTTCCAAGCCCTGCTGCAGCAGGGACACCCAGAGCAGGTTGCCCAGGCCCAAGTCCAGGTTGCTTCTGAAGATCTCCAAGGACGGAAACTCCACAGCCTCTGAGCAAGCTGTGCCGATGCTCAGTCATTCACACAGCACAGAAGTGCTGCCTGGTGTTTAGATAGAGCCCCTTGTATTGGCGGTTTGTGCTCATTACCTCTTGTCCTCGCTCTGGGCACCACTGGAAAGCGCCTGGCTCCGTCCTCTGTGCACCCATATGTCATGTGTTTATACACATTGCTAAGATGCCTTTTAAGCCTCTTTAGCATTTTTTGTTAATCTACTCACCCAATTCTAATGCAGATGACACGTTCTTTTCACAGCAATACTTAATTGAAACCATAATTAGCAGAAAATATAACGTATTAAAAATAAAAAAATCAGGTTTTGCATCTGAATATTTGCTTTATTACTTTTCATAGCTTTTGCATTTACTTCATATGTTTAAAGCAAAATCCTTTAGAGAAGATCCTGAACAGGCACACTAAGGTTTAAATCATGGCTCCTCTGCAAACAGAGTCAGGGACGAAACAAGGCAGAAACAAGGCTTCCTCCAGCTGGAAGCTGGTTGATGGCCCTGAGTAGCCTCCTCTTGGTCCCAACACCTCCCTGTGACCCAAGAGCCCCAGTTCAGCTCAGCCCAGGGCTGTCAGCCCCTTACCCAACACCACTGTAGCAGTGCTGGTGTCCAGTCCTGCATAGAACTTAGGTGTATGTTGCAGTCGTGCTGCTAGCCTAGTCTCTGCTCTGCTCTCCTTCTTCTACTGGCTGGACAACCTGCCTGGCCCCTGGCCCTGGTTTACTACTTGTGGTGCTGGATATGGACGCTGCAGCCTTCAGAATATGATAGCAGACGTGCATGTATAGGCCAAGTTAAATTGACTTTATGTCCAAAAAGCAGGCAATTTCTCACAGTTAGAATTTTGGAAATCCATAAACATTAACTGATGCTGAGAAGCCAAAGAAAAATTCCAGGATAACCAGGGAATGCCACATGATGATTTGAAAAGCTGTAGAGGGATTGATCCCTATATTCCAATTATCCCTACTGCCAATGTGATGAAAAGCTAATTCTGAATCACAGCTGTTTGTAATGATATACAGAAGGAAAGATTTGAGGGGAAAAATTGAGGACAAAAAATGTTATATTCTCATCTGCCAAATCACTGTCGGGGCTGTCCTTTTGACTGAAGTGAACTAATGACTGACAGTTTTTCCTTTCAGTGCTGTCACTTTCATTCCACCATTCCCTCTAATAAAGAGTTATTCCTAATTTTAGGGAATAATTATGTACAAATTTGGACTGAGTGGCTCTGAGTGTGTCCTTTTACAGTATTCACTTAACTATAGTCACAAGCATGTCCCAAAGGCCATTACTATTTTGTATTGATTAAACTTTTTTTTTTTTTTTTTTTTTTTTTCCCATGGAGTAACTGCAATAGTGCAGGAAAAACTTCATTCTATATTTCTTGGCCTTTATGGATGAAAAGAAAATAGATCTTTCTTCCCTGGAGGCCCTGCTTACTAGCTGGGAGCTTTTATCAACTGTACAAGCTTGTACAGACGTGCGTGCTTTGATTATTGGTATATGATCCCCATTAGGAAGCAGGTTCTGTTCGAGATTAAGTATGCAGTGGTGTAAAGTATAACAATATCTAACTGCACGTAACTTACTCTAGCACTGTCCTTGCTATTTTTTTGTATGTGCATTGGTCTTGCAAAAAGAAAAGCAGCTGCCTGCCACAGATGTCTCTAAATACAGTCAAAGCTTGTTGATAAAGAAGCCTCTATATTTTCTTCTATTTTAGAAATAGCTAATACTTTTTTTGTTGTTTTATTTTTCCTAGTTTAAACCAGATTTTTCAATTAACAAATTCACAGTTTGCTTTCAAATTTTTATTAGTATTTAAAACCCATTTTGACTAGAAGTCACACGATGTTTAAATCAAATAAATAAAAAAAATATGTCTGAGGGACATAAATGCTAGTGCACAACACTTTCCTTTTTGACAAGCAGGAAAAGAATCTAAGGTATAAGAATTTTACAAAGTGAATTCTATGCTGTTTCGTAATGAAGTCTGGCCAGCCAGCTAATTATCCATTAGTCCATCTGTGCATTCCAGGAGAAAAATAAAATGAAGTTTGGGAAATACATACAACTGGAAACATACGAATAGTTATATTCTAGGCTTTACTTATGTGCTGTGACAGAACTGTGGACTGAACATGCAGCTGGAAAGTCCAAACAGATTCTTGTGTCCAGCTACACCATAAGAGCCCTTACTATCCCCCACAGAATTACAAATTTTGCCAGTGCAATGCAAATTTCAAAAAGCATTCCACTTCTTTAGCAGTAGAGATTATATTTTGCTTTCTATTGAAACATTAAAGTATTCCTTTTGTTCCGAGGTTCTTGAAATATATATATATATTTTCAAATATTAACAAGGCTTTGAGGCACTCTTCATGTTCAGGTGTAAAAATACTGAAACTGATGACAGTGAGATCCTGACTATTAAGTGCCTCTTTAATAATTGTAATGATGATGACCTGTCCACTTTTCAAGTTCATCAAAAACAATAGGAAAAAAAAAAAAAAAAGAGGTATTCCAATATTTCTATTACTTTTCAGTTTGNAATTCATCAAAAACAATAGGAAAAAAAAAAAAAAGAGGTATTCCAATATTTCTATTACTTTTCAGTTTGCATAGTCCAAGACTTACTTCTGTTACTGGGACTTCATAAAGCATTTAAAGAAAAATTCATGTCTGAAGATTATAAGGCTATGTTGCTGAATTTTCAATGAACAGTTCTTTCCAGAAATACTGATTTTCTTCTTTTTATACTCTGAAAAAAAGCAACGATTATAGCAGGGGATCATGTTTCTAAAAAGTGCTACTGGTTAAAATTTCCCAGCTCTAACATGAGTAGGCAAAAATCCTTAAACATATACTGTATTTAGATATTATAAGCCTCCAGTCTGTCTACTTAAAGAGAAACAAATTCTTTTTGGAAATGTATGAAATTTATTCTATTCGGAGATAATCTTCTTTATGTTGCACAGATTTTGAGTATTTTGCTTCCTCTGCTGCTTTTAAGTAGTGCGTTCTGGTACAAAATATTGCATAATATAGGTGACTTATTTTACAGATAATTCTTCATGTGTGTTTTCTTTGGAAGCTAGGATAGAAAAACAACCACCCAAATTAGTGTCACATATCTGAGCATGATATCCTTCCCTCTGCATTATACCCACAGAAGCAGCTAGATGCCTAGTGCCCACAGCCACCTCTGGAAATGTTTCAGTATCCTTTTGTTAGATGATGAAAATTTGACTTCCTAACACTGAAGTTGATTTTTACAACACAAACATAAGGTCGTGATACTTCAGGCATTTATGGACACTGCAAAGGCTTTGTATTCTTCAGCCAAGTATGGATTTTATACTTCAGTCAACTATCTTGGTGATTACAGACTTCCTTTCTGCCTGGTTCAATGACATGCAGTTAGTATTATATTTCTCTAATTCTGTCAGCATCAAAGAAATGCAAAGATTCAGGGTCACCTCCTTGCCCCAGGGAGGTATAAATATAAGCACAACTTTGTTACTACTGGCCCATGCAGAAAAGTAAGACAAGGATTAGAAGTACTCAGCTTTGCGTGTCACAATTGCTTGTTTGAAATTTTCTTAGAGTGACATAGGGCATTTCCTTGCCTTAAGGTAAAACCTATTCCTTAAAAAAAAAAATCTGTGTTCCTTTATATGAACACGTGTCTAGCATATGAGTATTTATACATGAGCATGTGTGTGCTTCTGAGTGTATGTGTATACATGCATCTGACTCACTCTGTATCTTCCTGTGGCAAGATATAAAGGGAGTAGAGGTTGCTTTTAAGTTTTAAATTACAGTCCTGTCAGATTTTTGACCAATCTTGCTTGACCTTATATCGGTGAGACTATGACTAGTGCAATAAAGTAGAGTTTGGCAGATTGCACACAGCCAAGAGACAACTGCCACCCTTTGCCAGCACTTCAGATGATGCTCAGTGCTGCTGGTATTGTTTGCTGCATTCACTGCTGAGCTGCCATCCTAAAGGAGAAAAACACACACTTCAGCCAAGTGATTCCCCAGCTGTTAGCATCTTGAGTTGTCTTGGTAAACTGAACCTTCAGCATCCAATGTGGATAGCAAACAATTGGGGTATTTTATCTTTGCTTTTTTGGGAGTGCAGAAATCATGGATGGTGACATTTTTGCATCGTGTGCTGATTCATATGGGACCGTGTGTGCAACAGCCTCACCGTTATGTAATGGTCTGCCCACACCATAACACATACCTTCCCATCTTGCCTGCCTTTCTCATCAGCCTTGCAATTAAGTCTGGGCTGATCTTTTCTGGCAGCTCACCATCTGCAAAAGAGGAAACACTGGCTTTGCTGTGATTTCACACTTCTCTTGATTAAGCTCATTTATGTCTGAGAGCCTTTAGGAGAGCCATGTAGCACACGGTGGCTGCAGCCACATTTTCTTTGGGGACAAACAGGCAGAAAGGCAGCAGCGATGGAGTACAATCTGGAGTACGCTGTAGTGCTGTCCGAACCTGTTAGCTTCTGTTATATTTCAAAGGCTGCCTGTTATGAAATGGATGGTGTAATTTCAAGGCTCTACTTTCCTAGAGGGAATTGCGCATATTGTTTTATGACCTTGCAGCCTACTTCCTGGTGGATAAGCACAACTGGAAGGATGAGGCTGGCCCAAGTTCTGCGAGCAGCACCATCTGTTTTAAATGGCAATGGCTAGAAAATCAAATGCCCACTAATTGCCAGTGTTTCTGCAGATTGCTTTCTGCTCTCCAGCCTGCAAGTCCACAGCAAGAAGTGTATTAACTATTAGTGTCTATGATCTGTCACTGCTACTTCTTAAGGCAGCTAGGGTGTTTTTCTTTCTTTTTTTTTTTTTTTTTTTCTCCCAGTTAAAGATACTGCGAAATGACTACTGCCTCATTGCCGAAATTGTTCAATTTATTACCAAAGTAAGAAATTACACCACATTTCTTGTTTAAAATTGTGTAGGCTCCTAATATATATAATCTCCTTTTCATAATATGTAGACTGAAGCACACAGCTCCTATTTATCCAAGCTATTGATCCACTTCACTGCTCTGATAGTAAACTTCCTTCAGATGGATACGATTATGATAACTCTTTCTCTTCCCAGCTCATTTTAAGATTTTCTCCTTCTGCTGTGAACCTCCTTGCTCAGTTGTGCTAGCTGATCATCATGACCTTTTCCTAGGAGCAGGAGTGTTTCTCTTTAGCACCAAAACTCTTACAGTTTTGCAAATGTAACACACTGCAGCAACTCATTAGACCATTTTGATCTTCTGGAGAGATATTGGCTACCTTAATCCTATTTCATAGTCTTTGTCTGTAGTTCTGCCTCAGCCCATCAGACTGGGGTGCAGAAATACTGCTTTCCATATCAAAAATGTGCTTTAATTTTGACCTTATGAAGTACCTGAGGTTATGAGTGAGAAACTTACAGAGATTTAAGCTCTGATTTGCTTTGATAGTGTATTCTCAAGAAATTTCTATGTCTCAAGTTATTTCTAATACTCTCCAAGATATTACTCTCATCCAGCAGCTTGTCATCATCCCGCCTTAATTCTAGATACTGCCTCAAACAGTGTTTCTTCGTGTCCATGCAATTCCTTTTATGAGACTAGAACTTATCTGATATTGAGTGCTTCTAACACTGCTGGCTCTGCTCTGAAGGTTGCTGGGGTTTCTACATTTAAAAAACTTAGTGCAGTGAGTTAGAAGAATGTTTGTGGGAATCAAACTCAAGTAGTATACTGGGACTCCATAGAAAATGATCAGGAGAAACTCGGAAATAGTACTGTGATTTGGGGAGTACATTTGAGATCGCAGATTGCTAGTTTTAATTGTGACATGATTAAACATATATATATAATGAAACATTATTTTCATTATATCAAAATGAAACATAATTTGAGTGTATATGAATATGGTAAACAGATGTGATCAGGATCCTGTAGTGATTCATCATTGAGTTATGTAACATAAAACATACATAAGAACTCACAGTGGACATGTATCTCCTTTATACTTGCATTTTTTTCAAAGTTGTATTCAAACCAATATTGTCTTCATAAATCTCAGGAAATTCTCTATAAAAGTTTCTATGTGTAGATCCACATATAGACAGAGAGTAAGATGTTCAAAATTAGAAGAAAAATACGTACTTATAATGTAGTCACTTGGAGATACAGTGATGTTTGCTCTATGTCTCAAATATTGAACTTATTGAAGCTATCATTGTTAAAAAGACAAAATGATGAGTCTTAAGTGAAAATTACTTTATGCATATATGAGACTGTGATTGTAAAAGTGGAGCAAGTGGGTATATCATAATGCAGAACCAAGAGGAACAAGCAGAAAATGAAAATAGCCAAGGACTATCAGACTACCTGTGCTTGGTAAATAGCCACCTGGTCCTGGGGCAGTAGCAAGCATCTCTTCCTGCAAATCTTGCCTCCACTAGATCACCAGAATTTTGTCAAAACTAGGAGATAAGTATGTGATGATTTATGAAATGCTATACAGAAGAGTATCATAGAAAAATCTGTGGGAGAAGTAACATCAGACTTCTGAGCTGGATTCGAGTAGCATTCAGTAAATAAACACTTCAGACAACAAGGATAACACAAAATATTGACTGGCTGCTCAGTGAGTGAGCCACATCCATATTGTACCCTGAGGCAGGCATTCTGTTGGAAAAACAGTGTGCGCTCATGTAATTAAAGAGTACAATATCATATGCCCAAACGAGGGGTTCAGAAAAAAATTGTCACTGCAGAATGCAGTCTGATATTTCCTAACTTTGGAGTTCTTGACTTCACAGCTTTAAAGATGGTCATTCATAATGTTGCACATTGCACACAGCAAAATGCCCAAGTATCTGGACTGGTTGTACCTCCCTACATCTCAAAAGTCTTGTGAAGCTGAAATCAATTGTATCTTCCACATTGATCTTCTACATATAGTATTTTCTACATATAGCATCAATGTATCTTTTACATAGAGCAAGAAATGTCTAATGTTTTTATTCCTGTTATGTTGAACAGGTCAGCAAGATTTGGACGATTAGCAAACAGTTGAATTACCTACTTGGTTTTTTGATTACATAATCTACAAGTAAGGTGATAAAAAACAAATATTAATTCACATTTTAATATATACTCAAACTATCCAATCTAAATTAAAATAATAATAATAATAATGAAATCTTGGTCTGGAAAATATGAGTGGTTATACTGTGTACTATTTTGTTTTGTGTTAATGAGATTTGCAGGAAATTATTTTCCTGACATTTAAATGTACAGATCACATGACCCCTAGCATTAATTATTTCCATGAGCTAGTTAGCAAATTAGTCCTTCAGGGCCTGTGACATCTAGAAGTAAATTAATCCTCTGAGTTTTACATGATTGTTGGATAATATTTTAGCTGAGCCATTAGTTGTGGAAGTGCCAGTCTTCTCTAGTTTTAACAGGGAAAGATTTCAAAACACCTCTGCAACACTTTTGGCCTTGTAACCAACTTAAAGTGAAACATAAGGACCATGGTTTGACAAAAGTCTTTTATGTTTCCTTGCTGAACATGTGCTGTTTAGTGTTCCCCACAAAAGCAACAAAGCACCATAAAAGTTTAGCACTGCAAAACATGCTGTATATGTTGATTACTTTTTAGCAAGTGTCATAAAGTATAAAAGCAGAAGAACTGAGATAATACAGTGGGAAAAAAATGTGGGTGAATTGAAAAAGCATTACTTTGCATACATTTTTTCTGACAGTAAAAGAAAAATTGTATTTCATTGTCTATTTGATATAACAATGCTTAGATGAAGGAGAAAAAAATCCGGTTGTTAAAAAAGCAACAAATGCTGAAAGTTGCATTAATCACTGCAAAGTCCATGCCTTGGAATTTTAATGTGATAATATATTAATTGTGATCCTAATCTAAGTTCCCCGGATGGACTTCAAATGAAGCGTGACCAGCAGGGTGAGGGAGGTGATCCTGCCCCTCTGCTCTGCTCTAGTGAGACCCCATGTGGAGTGCTGCGTCCAGTTCTGGGGCCCCCAACACAAGAAGGACATCGAGCTGTTGGAGGGGGTCCAGAGGAGGGCCACGGAGATGATCAGAGGGCTGGAGCTCCTCCCCTACAAAGGCAGGCTGAGAGAGTTGGGGTTGCTCAGTCTGGAGAAGAGAAGGCTCCAGGGGGACCTGGTAGCAGACTTCCAGGACGTGAAGGGCGCCTGCAGGAGAGCTGGGGAGGGACTCTTCAGAAGGGCGGGTAGTGACAGGACAAGGGGAAACGGCCACAAACTGGAAGAGGGGAGATTTAGGCCGGATATTAGGAAGAAATTCTTTCCTGGGGGGGTGGTGAGACACTGGCACAGGCTGCCCAGAGAGGCTGTGGCTGCCCCCTCCCTGGCAGTGTTCAAGGCCAGGCTGGATGGGGCTCTGAGCAACCTGGTCTGGGGGGAGGTGTCCCTGCCCATGGCAGGGGGGGGTTGGAACTAGATGATCTTTAAGGTTCCTTCCAAGCCAAACCATTCTATGATTCTATGATTCTATGATTCTATGATTCTGTAATTATGTGATTCTGTGATTCTGTGATTCTTTGACTATCCCCAGAGCTTAGGGTATTTGAGGAATTTATTCTTCATCTTAAGCAATAATTTATGAGCATTTTTATCTCATCTCACAAGAAGAATCTTATGCCAGTGCTCAAATGGATGTAACAGAGACTTACATTCTACATTATCCTTCGAAAACAGACATTAACATCATCCATTCAGTTGTGTATGCCTATTTACTTTCACAGAGTCCAACTTAACTCTTACTGTGCTGGATTTAGATTCATTGTATTTTGCAGTATTTTTTAGTCAGCAGCTGGAGAGCATCACTAAAATTCTTCAAGGAATAGTTAGAAGACAAAATGATAGTTTAGTGGGTCAGAAATGGGAGGATGGATGTAGACCATCAGATTTTAGCTTGATGATTCAATTCTCACCCAGCTTGATTATATTTGAAAAATATTCTTGCCTGTGAACTCTTTGACTTTTGTACAGCACCTTAATATACTCAAGTACCTGTAATTCTGCTACTCAAGAGAATGCATTACTTGGAATTAACTGGAAGTTTAGGCAGGCTGGCCAAAGTTGTGGAGAAAATTACTTAAACCTAGAATTTAGAAAAAATCCAACTGACAGATTGCTGGAAGGGCAAGAAGGAGAAAAAAAGGAATGAAAAAATGCTTTTGTTACTCTGTGTATCTTTGCCTTATTTCCCTCTCCCATCTCTTCCGCTGACCATGCATTTTCAGTCCCTCTCCTAGAGTATCATTGTCATTGAGAGAGGTCTCTACAACTCGAATGACATGTCTTTTGTAAGTATAGATGTATCACGTTCTGTCTCCTTCCCTCTCCCTAAATTCACTGATGCTCAGTTTCACTGGAAGAACAAAACGGGAAATTCCAAGGCTGTGCTTAATGCACGATGGTATGGGCACCAGCCATTGCTTATGCTGTAGGAAGGGAGGCTTTTCACTGCTCTCTATACTCTTCTTTCTCTGTATCAGTACTGGACTCTGCATGTGGCACTGTGTATCAGTTTGCACTGAGCAGTTAGAGGTTTTAAAGCACTTCTGTTCACAGAATAGAAAGCTCACTGTTTTTCTAACACTCTCTATAATCATGATCCTGATACTCTTTGAAACAGTTACAGTGGTTCATAAGTAATGTTAAACTCACTGGAGCACAGATGTTCGGAGATGCAATGCGTATATGATGTCCTAGCTCTCAAACGTTAGAAAAACTGCACCTAGCCATCATTTTTGGTCTGACCAATGTTGTTAGTAGTGCTTTCTCCACATTAATAGATTGACTAATTTCTTCATAATACAGTTATTCATAAATGATTATAGGTCATTTTTTGTAAATTATGCTTTTGCATGAAGTGCATTAATCAGCCATCATTCTTGTTCTGAGACACAGGGGAAACAGATGGCTACAGCAATAGCAGGAATGACTGTATTTTGCCTCTGCAGCCTAAATGTCTAGTCAGTCAAGAAAATCAGTTTATTATGCCTCTGATTTACTTGAACTTCAGCTATTTTGTCTTCAAACTGCACAAGAATATTAAAGTTTTAAATCCAGATTTTGCATTTGTTCATTTGAAGGAAAGGGATTATTTTCATAAGAAAACAAATTACAATTCCTACATCTAATTTATATAGCTTGACTGATAAATATTTTCTCCTTCTGTTTGGAAGAAGAAAAGTCTGCAGAATACAAAAGGAGTCTATCTAAAATGTCATTGTTTTCATGTTCCAGTGACTTTATTTCAGCAGATTTACCTAGGTTTTAGAATGCTGCTTTTCAGCCATATCTAGTATAGAAGGTGGACCTGCTCCTCATGAAGACAGCTGTCTATATTTATTGTTGAGTTATGACTCCTACATTACTACATCAAGAAGAAAATGGGAGGCATCCTATAAAAATATTGTATTAGCTGGGTTTTCAGTAGACAGAGGGCAGCTCTGCTTCTACAGAGCATCTTCTGGGAGAAAGCAAGTCCTTCCAACAAGTTTCCTCAGCTTTGTTACCAGGGGTTAAAAGAACCAGTGATATAAAAGGCTATGGCTGCTGTCCCTTAACCTTGGAGCACAAAAAATACAAGCCCGGATTTTGCNGATCCGTATTTTTTTTTTTCCCCCCCTTAGAATTATACTGTCTTGTTTTTCCTTCTTCTTTCTTTTCATCTTCAAAAGACTGTGCAGAAAACAACTTGTAAAGAAAATACATTACTCAATGGTGTATGCTATTCCCATGGAAAAAGGCTCATTCTTCAGTGAGTTCCTTACAGTGAACAAAACAGCACATAGTTGGAGGTACATGTAGCAGCGTTTTGCACTCTTTTTCACATATGTAAATAAAAATATACATATATATAAAAATAAGAATGAAATCCATTTCATTATAATGCATCATAAAGCAAGAACAACCCACAAAAAAGGAGACAGCTCCACTCTGACTTCGTGCTGACGGTGCTTTTCCTAACACGAAGCTCCTTGATCCCAGACAGCATGGATACACATTGCCAAGGTAGCGATAGCTGAGGTCTGCAGCAGCATAGTAGTTTGTGTCAACTCACTAAGGGAAGGCAGCCTCTCTGCCTTGATGATTGTTTCATCAGGCACATTGAAGCCTAGAAATTCAGATTTGTAATATAAATAATGGTTATGATTCCCAACCCAGCTGGTGCTGTCAGGCAAAAAAAAACCCTGCAGTCATTCGAATGCAGCAAGATAAACACACTAGAACGTTAATTTGTTCAGCTACTGTTCCAGGTTGCTACCCATCTTTGGCAGATATAAGTGCTTAATTATAGTAGTGATGTCCACAAGTATCACAGAAGACGGTTTATCAGGTGTTAATAACACCAACAAACATCAGACTGAAGTATAATGAGCAACATCTCAGCACTCAAAAATTATGTGTATATCAATGCAAAACAGAGTCAGAAAATCTATTTTCAGTCAAATTTTCCAAGTAGAGAAGTGTCACGTTTCATTCTGCTTTGAATATGACAAAATTAAGATGGGATCACGTAAGACTGATGGGTTTCTGCTCCATTCTCCTTGCGATTGCTTTAAGGACTGAAGCTTGCAAGCATAGAACCCTTTTATTTCAGAGAATTCTGAGCAAAATCAAATAATATCTAAATCAAGTTCAGAAATTTCTAGATCTTCCTTAAAATTGAATTATCTGCTCAGCTAAATTTATTATGACATTTAACTATATCATTCATTATTACATTATTATTTAAAGATAAGGAACAAGGCTATTTGATCAGTGGTGTATTCAGCTTGCAGAATGCTGCTGGGCAGCTTGCTTACGACATTGCTACAGAGATACAACATGGCAGAAGACCCCTTTCCACTTCTGCACTGAGTCACCCATTTGCAACAATTTTTCTGTCTGCATCATCTGAAAAATTGCCAAAGGGCTTTTAAAAGGAAAATAGATGTCTGCTTTACAAAGAAAGGTATGCTAAGTTCTCCTGCTAGTTCACCAGTCTCTGCCCTTCTAATATTTGAGCACACTTGCAGCTTGTTAACAAGTTAGAGGGGACAATTTCTAGATATTGACTTTGGCTGTCTGGGATGCCCTGTCCATCTCTTTTGCCCTCCCTCTCCGATCTCCTGTGCCATATTTTTGTTACAAAACTGCATGGCAGGGATTGCAGTCTCCCTCCTGCCATCTCCTAGCAGAAAGGGGCATTGCAGTTGACATCCAAGTGCTCCATCGTTAACACTTGTTTTCAAAATACTTTTGTAGTCTGATGACATAGACCCCCTTTCAGATGCTGTTTTCTGTGACGTTTTACAGTGTGTGCCATGTTAACATTTCTTGCTCTAGTCCCTTTGAAAACCAATTACTGAGCATAGCACTTTCACTAGATCTACTTGTGAACCATGCGCATTAATGAGGAGCTATCGTAGTGATGTTTATGTGCTCTTTATTTAGCTATTAATGCTATCTCACTATGAACACAATAAACCATTGCACAAGGTGTGCAGTATGATTAATTCATGGTTAGAAAGCAACTAAAAGTCAACGTGTACTAATGCACTTCATCCAGTATTGGTATATAAGCATCAAACTTTTGACTTTTGTTGGAAAAGTAATAACATGTATCCTTGATACCCAAAATCTTATGAACTGCTTTCAATTATTTAAATGTTCTCTTGTCAAATAAGTAAATAAATAACTAAATAATGGAATTAAGTAGCAGAATATGATTTTATATGTTGACAGGACAGTTCATTTGGAATGGACTTACAAAAGTCATCAAGTCCAACTGCCAACTGACATTTTGATAAAATCCAGATTAAAAAACTTGGCTACATACATTTAATATGCATGCATACACTTAAAACATCTAAAAATCCAAATATTTAGAAGATTTTTGGAAGTGAAGTAGCAGACAGCTTTTCCAATTAATTATTTTTCTGCTCTATAAAACTGTTAGATGCAGATGTGTTTGTGTATATTAAATTTTTAAATAAAGTAACTCATGCAAATTTGTGCAATCAAGACCTCCGTGTAGATCTTGAATATAATTTGAAAAATTCTGACCAAGTAAATGCATAGAAGTTTAACCCATGTCACTGAAAAACTTGGAGACACTAGAAGTTGCTGGCTACCTAATTGGAACTGGATGAGGTAATTAATATTTCTGCAAAATCCACTAGCTGCCTATTTGCATTTATAGACAGTTTAAAATTCAGGACATCTACTACAGTTATGATTTGGAATCCTGAGGATGTTGTGTTTTTAATGAACTAATTTTCAAAAGCTAATTATACCTGAATTATCTTAGTCTGCAACAAAACATGACTTATGCAGAATTGCCATTGACAACACTTTATGTACATTGCTAGAGCCCAAGGCAATGAAAAGGAAATGTCATTGTCTCCATACTAGGCTAGATTTTGGTACATATCTGAAAATATAAATTTCAATGCAAGCACATTTGTTGTTTTTCTCTGGGCAGACAGACAGCCCTAAATCAGTCCAGAACTTAATTCTAAAGCTGTTTAGGCTTTACGGGGATCCTCTGAATGGAGGAAAACTCATACATACCGGATGTACCCTGTTGATTAGGAAATAAGACATGAATAAAATTAATGTTTGCTTTGAAAATGTATCTTAAAGTAGGTTACGGTTTATCCCCTCTGAAATGGGCAAGCCATTTTAGGCATTGCCAAACACCAATGATAATTGTTTTGTTTAGATCTGAAACATAGGCATGAATACAAATTAAATGGAACAACTATTAAGGAAAAAGAAAGGCTCTTTTCACACCATTAGGAAGAAAATGGGTATTGTGTCTGGGAAAACCAGTCATGTAATGTAGTTTTTAATGCTATCTTACTCCTATTTCCAGAAGAAAAGTCCTCTTGAAAGATGTCTCTTTCCCAGGAGTATAGATATGCTGAAATTTAAGATTCCATTATTACTGAGATTTCCTTTCAAGGCAGTTTCTCAAATGAAGAGCAGGAGAGCATTCCAGGTAGGTAGACTGCATGTTATACAAACACAGGCAGAGAGAGCTTCAGGCTTCCTCCTGATGATTTTGGGTTGATTCATGATAGTCCTTTGTGGTTTGAATTTTTTTGGAAACAGATATTTGCACAAAATAATCCAAACTAGAACAAAACAATTACGTGACAATGTTATTCTCATCTAATAATCATTCTAATGACCTATTTTTCTACAAAATGTTATTATTGTATCTCTGCTACAAAGTCTTCTTTTATGACTATGAGAATGAATCTTTCAAAACAAGCTGAAACTGTTTGCATTTGGCACAGTACAGTAATTTTGATTGCCTTTCTTTTGTTTCCCCTAAGAGCCATTTTTCATTTCTGCATGAGACTATGAAACTCTTTCTATTTTAATCTGATT
>VXAV01001999.1:0-15852 GCA_013399715.1 Alectura lathami | reverse complement strand
AACCTGTGGTTTTTTTTTTTTTTTTTTTTTTTTTTCTGTTATGTCACTAAAGAGTGAATTTCCTTCACCTTCTGTACTGAGCAACACCAGTTTATAACTTCCTATAACCTAGCTGTTAGGGGAAGACCTGATGACAAATACCAGTTAGGATCTTATTCTATCCAGCAGAGGGCACTGATATGCACACACAGTATTAAGCATATATTAAAGGCTATTTTGACAAACAGTTCTTCAAAAACATTGATTAGAAGCCTAATTGCATTATTACTGTTGATATAACGAACGTTTTGTATTATAAAAGTTATTATTTCTATGGCTTTGTGACACTAGTATTATTATTTTTACTGGCTAATGATTCAAGTGAATACATTGAAAAAGAAACTGTACTGTATTAGCACTGTACTGCATTTCATCTTTTTTGCCACCTAAAATGCATATACTAAGTCTTTTCATCAACAGAATTTTGAAGTAGAAATGTTTTAAGCAGAATTTTTAAATCAACTCAGTGTCAGTACTGAAGCACTGATTATGGCAAGTGGTATCCTTTCTGTTGTTTCCAGAAAATCATGCAAGTAGAAACTTTCAGCAGTTCCTATGTTGTGGCATGGAAGGTAAAAAATAATTAACAGCTGTGCATGATCACTGTGAACAAAGTGAGTTTATTTCTGAATCTATTAAAGCATGCTAATAGGTTGAGAGCATACCTTTCTCTGCCTAAATGTTCTGAAAATACAAATGACTAGGGATAAAATGGAATTAAACAACAGCTGCAAACCTCATGAAACACCTCACATCTAGTTCAAAACACAGATAAAAATGCAAAATATTTAGGCTGTTTCCAGTCTGCATGTGTTAAGACTGGCTGAGCAAGTGTAGTGGGTGAGCTTTCCTTTCAGAAGGAGTAACTGATCTATTCATTACCTTTCTGGTTTGAGTTGAATGCAGTTTCTGAGTTAACTAATCACACTGTAATTAGTAGCAGGTATGCAAACTCACACTGAGAGAAAGTGGAATGCAATTTTCATCAATCAATTCATTAACTCATTTTTCATGGAAAGAAGGAAAAGTAAATGCCTAGTGTGGTATGACTTGAAATAATGACAGAATCAAGGCTGCAACTCAGTAATAAAGGGTTGCAAATCAGTGGACTCGGTTTTTTTTCCATCAAAGTCAGCATGCGATGAAAGTAGGAGTGAGTTGTAAGAAAGCAGGAATTTTCTCTGCCGAGCCTGAATTGAAGTTAGCTCAATCAGTGTTTGAATGAATGGGGAATTAAAACTTTCACAGGCGCTTCTTGTTGACTGATCATTAAACGTCCTCACAAGCAATTACATGGGCAGAATACAGCAAGAGCTGTAACGATCAGTGTTTTCTTTCATTGCCGTTAATGTCGTTACCTGCTTTACTAAACAACTGTTCCTAGAAGCTGTGTCAGCTATCTTAGCAAGTGGTGGCCAGCAACAGTCAAATGGCTGGTTATGCTAATAGGTATTTATTTCTGCTTTTCTCCACAATTTCAAAAATACTTGATACAGAACATAACTGTTCTTAAATCTACAGTTTCCTTTCTACCTGCTCCTAAAGGCATGCTTTTGTAGCCTTTTGTATTTGCTTCCTATTTTAAAATTAAACATCATCCACAGAAATTCAAATCATTCTAACCTGTTAGCTAACCTCATAAACATCTTCTTGGTAGCTCATCAGATTCTTTGCTCTTGAAAAATGTAAGTTTAGAACAATTGACTTGACAACTGACTTGATATGCATGCAGAGAAAGCCTTTGACACAGTGGTGTGGAAATAAATTGTTGATCTAAAGAAGACTCATGTTTTGTTTTCTGGTGGCAGAACAACTGCTGTTTGCTATTGATCCCTACTTGAATAATCATTCTAAATATTCAGTGTCACTGTTCTATGTAGTTCAAGATTACTTACAATTTTATATTATTCAAAAAGATGAATTTTACACTGTTTTTACTTCAAAATGTAAACAATTACTCAGAGCTTATCTCCACAGGAGTATTTAGAAAAAAAATGTTGACAATTTTGACTTAAAACTATATAGCTTTTGTTCATGAGCAGGCTGCCCAGAGAAGCTGTGGGTGCCCCATCCCTGGAGGTGCTCACGGCCAGTCTGGATGGGCCCTGGGCAGCCTGATCCAGTGGGTGGCACCCAGCCCACAGCAGGGGGTTGGAATTAAATGATCTTTAAGGTCTCTTTCAACCCAAGCCATTTTATGATTGCAGAGACCATTAGAAAATGTAGAGCTAGAGAATGAAGCTGCCTGATTTATTTATACTCTCTGTACATAAGCTGGCTTTGTTTATTCATAGTGAGAAAAAATGGTATGAGAACAATAGCAGAATATTTTTATTGCTATATGCTGTTGTTGATCATGATTTTTTAATTGACCTGCAACATCTGCTCCAATGTGCAGATATTTAGAACAGCTAAGTTCAATACTCATTTAGTGTTGAACCTAGATGAGTGAAACACTAAGTATAAGTCAGATAGTCTGAAGTTATCTATAACCACACTTTTTCAGATCAAAGGGCTGACTTTTTACTGCTTAGGTTTGCAAAGACCAAACAGACACATAAAAAACACGGTTCCAATTCCCTTCCTTATTGTTACTGATGTCATCCCTACTCTGAAGCATAAAAGGATATAATTGTTTCTTCTCTTTCGAGAAGAATTATATTTAAATCTTCTCTTGCACGTAAAACAGCTCTTAGAATTTAGTATTGAATTAATTACTTATTTTGTTACATGCTGTTAAACAAGACATACAAGAAGGGACTTAGAGGCTGCAGTTGAGGTGGTGATCAGAGACAAGAGGCAATTTCTTTCCTGAGCAACCTGTAAACCAGATATTGTATCCCTTCCTCAGCAACCCAATTGTGATGATACTTAAAAAAAAAAAAAAAAAAAAGAAAGAGTAAAAGTTCCTAACCTCTCTCTAGTGTCTTTAAGTGCTGCACATTGTTCCTATGTGGAAAGCCATTAGGGAGATTGTGTGACCTTTCTGTCCTCAGTTCAAGGGAGCAGATGCCTCCATGGGAGCAGATGCCTTCATTTGGAAATACAGGAGGCAGAAGGCAGGGCTTTGAGCGCCTGAGTGGAATGTTATGATACTGACTACCAGCATGAATGGCTGATTGGAAACCTATAGGAGGTGGGAACATTTTAGCCTGTACCATAGAATCATGGAATCATAGAATGTCTTGGGTTGGAAGGGACCTCAAAGATCATCTAGTTCCAACCGCCCAATACCAGCTTAGCTGAATCTGATTTTGAGCAGTTGATATACTTTGAAAGAAGTTAAATTAAACATACCCACTTGAAGAGTTATATATACAGAATTTTAGGAAAAGTAAATGCACTTTGAGCTAACTGAGTAACAGGGCATTATGTTAATCTCACAGAGCCAATGCCAGTATCAATCTATTCAGACCTAGGGTTATCAAAGGCCTCCTGGAAATGGTGGAGTTTAACATCTTTACTGAGCTGAACAACTGAAATATGCTCTTAGTCTTAACAAATAACTTTTTTTTTTTTTTGTTTAAATACTTTCAGTATTCAGTATTTTATGTATGTATGGGCAATTGTGACTCTGGCATGAGCTGACCCTGTCACCCTTCAGAAAGATTATTAATTTGCCCAAGCTGCCTGAAGGCAGCTTTCATCTTTCTCCAGAGTGTTAAGTGAGTCAGATAGCTCTGTACCAGGAAATGCCAGGAGAAAACTTGAAGAAAACACATAGTTTGACATGGAAGAAAATACATGAAGGAGTAAGTATAAAAATAGTAATGAGATCTGTACCAGACAGATTTATGAAATATAATTTCAACTTATACATAAAATTGACCTATATCAGTCTCAATTTGTGGACTTAACTTTCTTAGTATATTGTAAATGTGAACAAGTGTTCATATTCTTTCTTTAGCAACAATAAAATTTAAAAAATAGTTTAGCAGTTGGTCTGGGCTTGTTATTGTTAAGAGAGATAGCCTTACATAGCAGATCTGATTTGTGCAGTGCAGTGAAGTTTTGAACTCAGTTTATTGTTTGCTCCCAAATGATTTCTCCTCTGTTAGAAAATATATCATACTGACTGCAATTTGCTGACATTCCTGCTCAGGACAATTTTCAGTTATAGAAAAAGCCAAGCACCTACCTTTCTGTGGAGATCTAGTGACCCTTGCTACAAACTTTTCGAGGCATGGCAGATCATATAACAAAATTTGTTCCTTGGAAATTGTATGGGGAATGTCCACCATTCATCTTGGATTGTAAAACGCACGTGTTGTGGAAGTCCTAATGATATTTTGGGATAGGACCCATGGATAAAAGCTATGCCAAGAAACTAAGGAAAGTCAAAGAAACATCTTCCACCTGACCGTAGAGATGCTAAGTGCCTTGCACATTTACTGAGAAATGCCCATTTTGAGAGCTGTCCTTAAATACACGTAAGGAAAGCTTGTGGATATTCAGTGTACTGTGATCTTAACAACCCTTTTTGCAGACAGTAAGCCCATATCCCGAGTATGCATATCTCACTGTCCTGAGCAATAAAACTAGAACTGATGTTGTCTCTGACAGCCCATATGAGACAATGCCTTTCCTTCACCTACCTCTTACTACCCATGACATTTTCTGAAAAGTAAAAATCACATAAAGCCGTATGAAGTTTGTGAAGTTGCATGAAGATCTTTCTGCTATTCATTATTACTAGTAATAATTTAGCATTAATAAAGCATTAATTAATTAATTAAGCATTTTTTATCGATTGGTCAGATAAGTGGTGGAGTGTTCTATTTTCCTCTTTAATTAATAGAGAAAAAAGCTTCTAGCTTCTGTAGATATGTTACTTTACTACATATATAAAACTAATGGGTTGTGCTACTGTTTAAACCATCTAAATTTTAGGCTGGCATTAGATGACATACTGACTGTATTTTTATGATTGCATTTGAATCAGCCAGAATCAGTTTTGTGTTGTTGCTGTGAGCTTTGCCAACTGTCACTAAACACTACATCAATGCATATATGTTCATTACTGCTTGCTTTATTTACATTTTCTGTTTTACTTTACCTCTTTGAACGAGTAGTTACCAAAAGCCTTCTTCTGCGGTGAGTACTGAAGCCGAATGAGTGAATAAACCCCTCTGAGAAGTGATATGCCTCTAAAAATACATCATCTTCATTTAACAGAATTTATTGTACTGTACATTTGCCTACAGCACTTTCAATATGGTTCTGCTTGATGAGTGTGCATTCATTATTTTATCATAAGTGTAGGTTCATGGATTTGAACCAGACAGAGCTGGTTTGTGAATTCATTGAAGCGATACATTCACGGAGAGGAAATGCTGCATAATAAAAAGAAACAGCAGTTGCTGGTTGCAGCAATTACGATATTCTGGGAAGAAGGCTGCTTGGTACCCAAGTGTCCTCATAGTAGGCAGAGGGAAGAAAATGGACTGCCCTAGGCTTTGGTAAACTTTGAGGAAATGCAACTCTACAAACCAGATGTATTTCAAAAAGATGGAATAAACATGTCTTAATAAAAGTGATCATGTAGATTCAGTTTTAGTGATACAAAGGTATTTAAGATAAATTTTACTTTTCTGTAAAAGCATAGTAAATAGGAGGTAACAATTCAATAAATGATACTAGGAGATGCTGAAAAGAGAAAGGATGGCTATTCTGTGCCAGCTGACCCCTGACAAAGCTGGGACATTAAGCATGTTTAGGTGTGTTACATGGTTTTGGTATAAAGACGTACCAAAATGCCCCACATTTGGCATGCAGTATATACAGAATTTTCATTTGGCTTAGTTTTTTGAAGTAACAGATGTGTACAGCAGAAATCATGTCAAGCAAGTGTTACAAGATCTGAGAAGCAGGCTGGCAGCAAAGTTTAAAAGTGTGATTCCGAGTCACTTAAGCAGCATGCATACTTGTTACATCTTCAGCGATACAGACTCCACCTGTTGCTTGCATGTTGTCCGTAGGACAGATTTATCAGGCTCAGGCATGCTCATATTACCCTTCATCCCCAACTGCCACCTCGTGGGACACCCCTGTATCTACAATGCTATTTTGATGGCTTTTGGTATGAAAACTGTTCAGTCATGCCCTATTTTCTGATTGATGGAAACATAGCCATTGCTGCTTAGGTCCTATGTGTCCTCCATGTTGCCTCCCCTTTTCTGTCACTCGGGGTTTTTCATCCAAATGTTGTATCCATCCTGTCATCAACCGCTAGGATAAAAATAAATAAATAAATACTATGCGTTCTTTATAGCATGGCCAAAATCTGAGACTTGCTGTACCTCATCCATGTATGATGTTTGCAGACTTAAAAGACTTTAAAATTATTAATTAATACTTCTTGAATTACATATAGTAAATTATGAGTTTAAGTTCATATCGCTGCTGTTCATTTACATTTGCTTTCCAGGAACATTCAAAATTTTGGACCAACTCCAAAATACTTTGGACTTTTAAAAGCTGAAGTTTCAGAGTGAAAGTTTGGCCTTTTTCAACTGCCAAATGAAAAAATAAATTGGTATATGCCATCTTAGTTATTCAACTAATTATCCAGTTAGGGTGCAGGAATAATATCATTTGATTTGCATAACTGCATTTCAGCTATCTATCTGGTTAGCAAAACACAAATTATAGACTGCCATTCTTCACAGATCACTATAGGATAATGAACTTATTGTTAGCCAAGAGACCTTCACAGAAGAAAAAAACAAAAAAAAATCTGAACAGCAAATGCATTTGATAAGTTCTGGAATTCATCACTTAGCTGTCAGAAACTGCTGCAGGAAGAAACCCATATGCATTTTGAGAAATCTTCTTATGGAGAGTTATATAATCCATACAAATATCTCACAGTTTCTCCTACCCAAACACATTAAATTCACAGCTTTCTTCCAATGACTCTGAATATCATAGTAAGAAAAGTGCAGTGCATCCAGTAAATGTGTATGATTAATGCCCTTGCTCAAACACAAACATCACTGTAAATAAAAACAAATTTTAATAATACATGATTTTTAGACGGACAAGGAAACGTTACTTTTGTTTTTTTTGAAAATATCCTATTTTCCAGATTCTGAAAGTGACATTTCTGACCTAAATTATACTACCCATATCTAGATCAATTTTTCTAAATTTCTGCTGACAGCACTTGCTCTCCTTTGCCATCATTTTCCCCAACCCATAGAAGAGCTGGTTGAGGACCAAGATAACAGTAGCTTACAAGACACTGTCTTGCTGGGGATAAAAAAAATGCTGTAGTAAGATGGTCTGAATAGGGACTGGCTGTTCTGTTGGGATTTTGCTTTATGTGTCTGAGCTAGTTATTCTCATCTTTAATTTTATATTGAGAAATGCTAGATTTTACACAGGCAAATCTAGACTGTCTGACTGCTATTTTTGGTCTCTGTAAATGTCTCTTGCACATTAATTATCCTATACATAATTTACATTAAATGACTTGTTATCAGTCCATGATTTATCTATGTGGCATTAATTTGTTACTGCACAGAAAAATTGCATTTTTCTGTTATTTTGCTTGTTTCTGTAAAGACAGACAATGATATTTTTGTTAGTCAAGCAGTTTTCTTACCTGCATACATTAAATAAGTGGTAAACAAACTCTCAAAACATCACCTGGACTTTCTCCAAATTCTTCATGTTAACTGCATCCTTCTATTGCTTCCATACACAGGCTTAGCCACTTCCCTTAGGCCGCTACGAAGCTAGAAAAGGAACTATAACGTGGAATGTCAAAGGTGAGCTAAAAGCTCCATATCACTTTTTACGTTAGTTATCCCAGTATTTCAAGAAAATGCAGCAGCACCTGGGCACACCTGTGCAGGCAGTACCTAACACAGGAGGCCTAGGCCCTCCTGCAGTCTGAGGCCTGCACCGCAGCTTCTCCGCTGGGGTAGATGGTGCACACCCCCCCCAGCTGGGACCGCAGTCTCTGCTCTAGGGTAAGTGCCCACTATTCTGCCTTGAAGGTCAGGTAGCATTGGTGCCTTTCAGCAGTGCAGATGTCACCAAACAGTCGCGATTGCTGGCTTATGTACACTTCAAGTCTCCCACTTAGCCAGTGGAAGGCACAAGGAGGCACCCTGCCACACCACAGCACGTTTACCAGCCCTGGCGGCTACCATTTGCACGTGTGGGGAATGGCGGCCGTTATTCCTCGCCCCATCCCACACCTCATCAGCCACTCTGTGAGAGCTGCTGACTCCTGACGGGTCTCCATGTTCCACAAAGGTTTCCCTAGCTCAGGAACCCCCTGGTGTGCTGCCATCCCTGCTCTGCTGTGGAACAGGCCTGCACCAGAGCTGACTGCCTTGGTGAGTGGTGATCTTGCTATGTTAAGATGTGATTGTATTGCTTCGTCACCTTCTGCACAGTCCTGGCGTGTGAAAAGTGCCCAAAACTCACATCATGGGATGCATCAGACTGTGCAGGCAGTGTATGTAGGTCAGTGCCATCTTTTATACGGAGTAAAATACAGCTTTGAAAGATCACTCTATAAATCTATCTTTCCCTTTTTATAAAATAAAATAAAATAAAATAAAATAAAATAAAATAAAATAAAATAAAATAATCAGATTCACTTTTAAATGATTTCATTCTTGTTGGATAGTTAGAAAACAGCTTCAGAAGAATCCAAAACGTACACTTAAATCTAGCTGCTAACAACTAGCAAACCATCATGCTTAACTAAAAAAACTGTTAGATGAGATTTCTTACAGTTGTAATGAACTGCAGCTAATTTCTCAGTTAACTCTGTGCAGCAGGATAACTTCTCTAGTAAGTGCTGACATCCTGATTTTGAAGTGGAAGAAGCACAATATGTACATTTTTAATGACTTTCCCACTGCCATCAACTGATCCAGTACAAAATTGGATTAGGAATTCCAGTTACTAACTACCATTCTAAAATTCAATCCAACAAAGCAAACAAGTGAATATTTGGTTGTGAAAACTCACGGTACTATGAAGTCATGTAACACAGCAGACCTATGAATAGACTGCTCAGTCTCCATTCAAAAAAAAGTTATGCAGAAGTACTAGATACAATTCGAAGTAAAACAGTATGGTTAATTATGATTAGCACACACAAATATTATATGAATAAATAATATATATAATTGAGAACCTCAAGAATAACAAATAGACAAAGTTTTACTAAAATTTACCTTTTCTTGGATTGTTTTATTCCTGACAAGAAAATCACTCTTGAAAAGATTATGAAAATACGCCTGAAGCTCATTGAATAGGTAGTTGTGTCTTTCCTTAAGAAAATACTGCGATCAAGTAATAATAATAATAATAAAACCTTTAAGCATATTGTAAGCGCAAGATATTTTAGTAGTTGTTTTGCTTTTGACCATTTAATGTGATTACCTTGAATAGTATCTCTGTCCTGAATTGCTGACAAGATAAGAGTAAGCACAACATGATGGATAGGGTGTGCCACATCAATAAGTAAAAGCTTGAAAAAAGTTAACTTGACATTTGAAGAGGGTGAGAAAATGTCAAGAAATGATTATTTTTATTCATTATCCCTTGTGATTTTCCCTAACTAGGTCTGGAAATGCTGTCTACCTTTTCTATTATCTGTCTAGAGTTTCCATTCATTAAACAAGATATAATCAGTAATAAACAGTTCCATGTAAAATGACACACACAACTTGCTTCTGTTACAGTTTTGTCCCTACCCCACAGGCTGAGCTGTTTCTCATTATCTGAACAGTTTTACTACAAATTTATACATATATATGTGTGTGTATACATATACATGTACAAACATATATATGTACATACATATGTATTCTCACTTGAGAAAACTGGGAAAGTGATTTCTAAGGTGCCTGCGAAACATTACCTTAAGAGGCTACAAAATTCTTTTGCACTGTTCATTTACTACGTATCTGATACAAAATGGATATCTTGGACCAAATCCCAAGGCCAGTTACAGCTACATCTGCAAAATGAAGTAAAGACAGTTCACTTAAACAGGGAAGCTTTACACAGAGGGATTCTAAGTAGCTAAGCACCTCTGAGCCCATCCTGCATCAGTTTTTGCCCATCTGCCCCATGTCTTCTGGTGCACTGGGGTCAGCAGGGACCCTGTGTACCTGTGCCATCAGCGATCTGATGAGCTTTTCCCTTTGTATCATGGTTATTGAGCCTTAAGATTTGCTGAAGAGTGACTGATTTTAGCCAGAAACCACAAAGATGGCCTTCTAAATTTTCAGACCTTACTTTACTATGTGAACTTGCTTGCACTGACATAAATACTGGATAAATCTGGTGCTATATATGCACATAAACACTTTATATCCTGGTGTTATATCACATTCAGAATATTTTTTCAAATTAATGACATAATTTATACAGAGTCTGATGTGACTTCTAAAATCATGTTTTAGAGAATGTAGGTTGAGCGGCATAAGAGCAGTCTCTCAAGCGCTGGGGAAAGATCATACAACAGGGGAGCAGTATATTTGGACCTTCGGATGCTATTGTGCTCATATATTCCAGCTACAGTTGTTTCAAAAGAACTTGGGATTTACTTTTGGAATTGAAAACTGATTTCAGCACAATCTGCAATCTACAGACCAAGCACATTAACATGATGTGGAATAACACTGTATTGTCATGCACCATTTAATATCTGATAGCCCTTCTTTTTTAGCTGGAAGTTGCAATGGATCAGCGCACAGTTTCCTGACTGTGATAAAAACATGTTAAGTTCTGTAATTAACATTTTAAACCCCTTTCTGTGGATATTTGTAAAAGAACAAAAAACAATCAAACAAAAAAGCAAGAACTGAAAAACTAAAAGCCCTGAACAAGATATTCTTATCCAAATATCTAACTACACAAATTTTATTTTCTGTTATATATTTTTCATTTGAGTAGAATGGGAAATTTTTTATAGCATACATGCTGAGAATGGCCTTTTTCTCATCTTTGTTTTCGGTAAAGTCATGTAAGCCAAATGCAGACTGAACGCAGTGCTATAGGAACTGAATAAAAGAACAGCAGTGAAATCATTAGACTATACTCATTTGTCTACGTATTTGTAAATTTTTTTAAAAAAACTAGACTTCTGAGAGAATATTGAATATGATACGACAATTGACTTCTAGTCTCAAGCTGCCAATGTAACACTGAAGCATGGAATCATATACACCAAAAAAAAAAAAAAAAAAAATAAAGTATTTAACATTCTCTGCAGTGAATTAGCATGACCTGGTAAATTTTAATTGAAAATTTTATGACAAAATGTTATGATCTGTGTAAAAAATAAATAAGCATATGCAGTCCGAGTTGTTTTGGCTCTGCAAGAACCTCTGCATGAGAAATCATTCCTTCACAGGCTCAGTATGCCTTTTTAACCTGCCTGTCTGTGTCCACATCTCTTATGGGTGGACTCGAGTTCTCAGCTGAGACTGTGTCCCTTCTCAATTTTCTGTTACAATGGGTTACAGAATGAAGTCTTGGCTCTGTTTTAGCCAGTACGGGTTCTACTCATGACACTAATGAAGGAAGGACAGTATTATGTGATTTTTAATGCTAAGGAATAACAAATTCATGCCCCTGTTAAAAAAAAAAATATATCCAACTCTTGGCCTCAGTAGTGGACAGCGATGAAGCGTTCTGCAGATGACTGATTGGATCCCTAAGGGAAGATGCTAAATGCTTGTCCAACAGTCTCACAGGCAGGGGTTTCCTGGTATTGTGTGTGCTAGACCTCGAGACAAGACATCCAAAATGCTAGACCCATTCACGTGAGGCACAGAAGGATGAAGATTTTATCAAGAGGGGTTGGTTAAGAATGACTCATGCTGCACAGCTTCTCTCCTTTCTCCAGGCAGCACCAGTCTCAGAAATTCCAATATTATTTGCTATCTTATAACAATCTGGCTGTAGGAAAAGAGAAAAAAAACAAGCAGTTTCCTTTATTGCACCATCAAGATTTGATTCTTGGGCTACTGTGTCCCTACTGATGTCTTAATAGGGGCTAGGAAATAATTGTTCTGACTTACAGAATAATAATTCTGCTATAAGTATCTGTTTATTTTGTTCTATTCTTTTTTAACTATTTGTAAGGCAACAGTCCATAGAATTCATCACTTTGTCAAGAAAATCAGAGTTTAATATCAGTAAGTACAATAAAAATGCTCTTGCCAAGGGAAATTGAAATACTATATAGAGATATTTGGAAACCCATTTAACATGTTTAAAGAGGTGACTTACAAAAGTTCTTGTACTTTATTTTTAGAAAGAGCACATTTTTCTAACAGGACACAATTTTAAACTAAGACTTTTATGATCATTTTTTCACACAATTTATGAATAATATGTAGATTTTATCCTGCCCCAAACACTCAACTCAGAAATTTTTGGACTACATTTATCCCAGAAAAGAGAGCTGACACACAATGATGTTTAGGTTATTTTTTTTCCCTCAGCACAAACTACATGATCTGCATCCTTTACATCTTGTGTTTGTTGCACTGTGCTGCACAGCGGTTGTTTACATACTTTGTCTTTATCAGTTCAGTTGTCTGATCGCAATGTTTGCTTGCTTTTTTTACCTTAGATTTCAAATGTTAAAATTCAATTAAGATGAGAAGAGCAACACTGAAAACAATCACTTGATAAAAACATTCATACTCCATTATTGATTTTCATAGAATATGTATGTAGTTTAAACTGAGTCTGAATACCTCTTCCTAAATTTGTTATACTATTCATAACAGGTCAGTGAAGTCTGTATCAGAACCACTTAGCTATGTTCTTTCTGTTTCAGATGTCAGTAGTGTTAATAATCGTTCTGTAATGAAAAAGTATGTGGCGATTTTGTTGATGGCACAGGGAACAGACTGGAATAGCCCTCATCCTTCCTTGGCTAAAACAGTAACAATGGCAAATGTGTTCTATCCACAAAGGCTAATGGAGGGCTGCTTTAGGCGAAACATTGCCAGCAGGTTGAGGGAGGGAGGGGATACTTCCCCCCTGCTTAGCAATGGTGAGGCCATACCTGGAGTGCTGTGTCCAGTTTTGGGCTCCCCAGTATAAGAGAGGCCTGGACGTTCTGGAAAGAGTCCAATGAAAGGCTACAAAGATGATAAAAGGGACTGGAGCATCTCTCATTTGAGAAAAAGCTGAGAGAGCTGGGACTACTTAGCCTGGAGAAGAAGAGGCTTGGGGGATCTCATCACTGTCCACAAATATCTGACAGGAGGATGCAAAGATAACAGAGCCAGGCTGTTTTCAGTAGTGCCCAGTGGCAGGACAAGAGGCAATGGGCAGAAAATGGAACACAAGAGGTTCTGTCTGGGCATCAGTAAACACTTATTTTACGGTGAGGATAGCCTAGCGCTGGAACACGTTGCTGAGAGAGTTTGCGGAGTCTCCTTCTTGGAGATCTTCAGAAGCCACCCAGACATGGTCCTGGGCAGCCTGCTCTGGGCTGGCCTGTTGAAGAAGAGGGGTTGGACCAGAATGGCCTCCAGAAGTGCCTTCCAACCTTAATCATTCTGTAATTCTGTGAAACATACAATTTTCAGGAAACCAGGCTGATACAATTTTGAGGAATATGCAGTAAGTAAACAAATTCTATGAAGAAATTCAATGTTTGTAGCTACTTTCTCACATATATTAACAGTGCTTTTAGTTTGCTGCCAGAGTTCATGTAACAGCAGTGAACCTTTTGTTTTTTTGTCACTCTTTCTGGGCAGGTTTCAGTGATAGTCTATGGTCTGCTAGTTTATCATTCCTTCCATTTGCTGTGCTCTCTATTAATCTAATTCCAGCTTTCTCAGTACTATGGAATTACCAAGGCATGTCATAGCTGGCAAGCGTGAATGTTTTGCCTTGCTGCTGCTGTGTCATTTTGGGAGGAGAGCTGTGCAATTATGACAAGTTGCTGGTTATTAACCTTTGATTGTTGAATATTGTTTGTGGAGATGCAAAAAGCAAGAACATAAAGGCAATTTTAATTCTCTCATCCTTACTGACTTCATACGCTTTCTCTTCTTGCCTGGCTGTTGTGGAATAAGCTCCCATTTTCAATTCATTCCCCAACATCAATGTACTCTTTCAAATCTCTTCTAAAAGCTCATTTATTCTCAGCAATTTGTTAACCAAACAGTTGCCTCTTCTCCCCTACTACTATTTCTATTTCACCTGTCCTTTCATAAACCTAGTTTGCTCTCTCTCCTTCCTTTGTTACTTCTTGCATTGTGATTATTTTTGTACTTCATTTTATTGTGCTATTAAAAAAAAATACATTAGAATGCCTTAACCAGGGGTGCTCTGTATAATAAACAACTGTAAAATCATCAATCAGGATCCTGAAAATAAAGTTATGTATGCAATGTAGGGCTCAGATGCTGTGCAGTAAGTAAAAGCAGATATATAGTTCACTTGCTCAAGGGTCCGATCTTGGAGTTCACTGAAACAATGGAAGTCACTCATTTCACTTCAGTTAGCCTTAGATCAGGCCAGAATGAGAAAATGAAAAGGCAAAGTAGAAGCATGAATGGATCAAAAAAAAAAAAAATAAAAAAAATCCAGTAAAATAGGTGAAAGATGCACATTATCACCTCTCTTCAAAACACTTTTGTAAGTATACAAAAAAAAAAAAAAACCACAAAGTTTTTCAAAATACAGGGTTCTACACAAATATTCTCTCTCTGATCAGAACTGAAGCCATGATGTTACATAAAATTCCTAAATACAGGGGCATAACAAATAGAAAAGGAATTCTTCCACAAGTCAAAGTAATATACAATAAATTGAGCCTTCTAGTTCTTTTTAGAAGGATGAATACATTAAAAATATCAGATGTCTACATCTTTGTTATCCTTTGAAATAAATATCTTCAAGTTCTTCAATGTATGATCACTTTAATTTTGTTAATTTCATATTTTCTTAGAAGCATTAATTGGACCAAAATATACATTTATTCTGAAGTTCTTCAAATTGAAAGAGAAACACTTCAAAACATATAAAATTTAGGAACTTTACTCAGTTACAGATAGTGATTTAAAATGGAATTTGAGGTCATTTGTGTTGCCTTATCCATTCTTTTTTTTTCCTAACCTTTTAGGTTTTCATACAATCATATCATAGAATGGTTTGGGCTGGAAGAGACCTTAAAGATGATCTAGTTCCAACCCCCTGCCATGTGCAGAGGACACCTCCCACTACACCAGGAGAGCCCCATCCAGCCTGGCCTTGAACACTTCCAGGGAGGGGGCATCCACAGCCTCTCTGGGTAACTTGTTCCTGTGTCTCACCACCCTCACAGCAAAGAATTTCTTCCTAATATCTAGCCTAAATCTCCCTTCTTCCAGTTTGTGGCCATTACCCCTCATCCTGTCAGTACATGCCCTTCTGAAGAGTCTTCTAAACAGTTCGATGTCCTTCTTATGTTGGGGGCCACAGAACTGGACGCAGCACTCCAGGTAGGGTCTCAGGAGAGAAAGTGGAGGGGCAAAATCACCTCCATCGCCCTGATGGTCACGCTTATCTTGATGCAGGCCAGGATGCGGTTGGCCTTCTGGGCTTCAAGCGCACATTATCAACTCATGTTGAGTTTTTCATCAACTGACACACCCAAATCCTTCTCTTCAGAGCTGCTCTCCAGCCATTCTCCACTCAGCTGGTATTTGTGCTTGGGATTGCCTCATAGAATCATAGAATGGCTTGGGCTGGAAGGCACCTCAAAGATCATCTAGTTCCAACCCCGTGCCATGGACAGGGCTGCCAGCCACTAGCTCACCAGATCAA
>VXAV01001998.1:132906-148826 GCA_013399715.1 Alectura lathami | reverse complement strand
AACTGCAGTGCATTTAAATTGCACTCTGTTTTTTCAGATTCATCTCCCACAAACCATTTTTCATGTATAAATTTATATTGCCTTGATAATGGCAATAGAAATAGAACTGTATGTGATGGACAAGTTCAAATGAAAGATAGATGCAGACAGTGACGGTAGCATCTTATGTTTCATATGTGTCTCATTATGTAGAGAATACTGACAAATGAGAGGAGCTAGGGGCTACTGCTCAAATGCAGAAAGTGCTATGTATGTATATATAGGCTGAGAAAACAAACAAACAAACAAACCCTTTTTGTCTTTATCATTTCTTTTCGATGCTTTTGTATCAAAGCATTAGTGCCCTAAACAGAAGCAGTAATATGCGTGAGCCAAGTACAAGTAGCTCTGCAGATTGCCAAACATGAGGTGGTAATTATTCATTCATATTTATCCCACCAATACAAGACATATGACATTAAAACTTTACAAATGGAAGCAGTTGTATGTTACTTTACCTGTGCTAGGTACAATTTATTTAGAAGATTTTTTAAACCATAATTCTCCTGTTTTAAAATATTTCAAGAATCTGCTCTGTCCTATCTCATGAAATGGAACTGATATATAAAAATATTAAAACTTTTATTTCTGAAATCAAAGAGCAGCAAGAATCTCCTTTTCAGTCATACCATCCTCCTTACCAAAGTTTAGGCAAATAATTATTCCTAAAGTGAGCAACCAACCAGCATCAGAACAGCATTTTTNCAACCAACCAGCCTCAGAACAGCATTTTTACAAGCATGAGAGACAGTTATCAGGACAAACAACTTTGCTCAGTAAAGTCTCATGTTGTGTAAAAGTGTTGGCGCTGGTTATTTGATGGTCTCTTAAACAATCCGTAAAAGCTTGAGGACGAATACACTTTGAAGGAGTGTTCCCACAGGTCTCATAGAAGCAAGAGAACTGGAACAATACTGATACGTTAGGTGTAATTTCCTGACGCCCTTTTGAGCTACAGGGCTGCGTTTACATACAGATGCTTTCCAGAGGGCTACTGTGAACATAAAAGAATGTTGTTTTGACTGACCCTTTTATAAATGTATATTTGTAAACAAGATCATCTGCAAGTCCACCATTTCAGAATCCTGAGCCTGCAGGTTGGGCACAGAATTCGAAATTTATTGCTAAGATTAGCTCAGAGGACAGATCAGTTATAACCTCGTCATGGGCTAGCTGGTCCTATGTGGGGACCCACTTTGGATTCACAGCTTTCCGACTGTCAACATTTCCTCAAGTTAAGGCACACTATTTTGGATTTTCAATGGCTCTGGAGGAGTTTTTAGTGTTGCATGGTTTTCATAATAATGGGGTACAAATACTAAGCATATTGTAGACTTTCATAGTACCTCAAAGACCCAAATTCTATTTGAGAGTCAAAGACCGCTGCTAATGCAAAAAGCATAAAAATGCAAATGAAGCATGATAGAGAGGATAAGAAAATTAGATCTTTTATAAAAGGCTGCCAAATTTAAGACAGAAAAAAACTAGGTCCTAGCACCNTCAACCAACCAGCCTCAGAACAGCATTTTTACAAGCATGAGAGACAGTTATCAGGACAAACAACTTTGCTCAGTAAAGTCTCATGTTGTGTAAAAGTGTTGGCGCTGGTTATTTGATGGTCTCTTAAACAATCCGTAAAAGCTTGAGGNCCACCTTCTCCCAAAAAGTAAATGTCAAGAGTAGAACCAAAGGAAATGGCTGTCTGCGGTAGAGGGATGAATTTGTGCTTGCACACCTAGAACTAGCCACAAAATAAGATGAAATAATAATAAGATGAAAGGCTAGAGAAACATTGAAGATAAATGTTAGGTTAAATGTTAAATTAAGTTTTTCAAGAAACAGATGATCTGTTACGTACATGACAAGGATGCCTAACCCAACAGGGTTAAAGGAAAACTGCCACTCTCTTTGTAAAACATAGCACAGAAATCTGGTGTCCTCTTTTCACCTTTATACAACAGCTTGGGGGTTAGAAAAAATTTTTTTATTTTATGAAGAAACTACAGCAACCTATAGGTAGTCAGTCCTGTATATTAGTGTCTAAAACACATGCTACGCACCAGGCTGTAGGTTATTCTGGTGGCAGCACTGTCATTCTTGCCCACTGGATCTTCCCATTTTGCACAAATGTCAATGTGACTCCCTGACTCTGTCAGGTACTTTGAAGTATGCTCTGGTATTGGCCGTATTCGTATTCAGATGCCAGTGTCTTCTATCCCAGTAAAGTGCAATACTTCAAAAGGGTGTGATAGTGTTACCTGCTGCTGCTGAATGATTGCCCGGACACCAAGACTACTTTTCTCTCCCCAGAGCTGGACATTAGACATGCTCTAATGATTCCCAGAAAAAGCAGGGAAGGAAAGAACAACAAATCTGCAGTCCCAAGGTTATTCTATAAAGTATTCTATTTCTTTTCTTTTTTCTTTTTCTTTTTTTTTTTTTTTTAAGAAAAGAACAACTCTTATTTGTTTTTTTCTTACAACAAAAAGTTTAGTTAGTTGCCCACAAGGTGATGTAAAGTAGAATTCAGTGCCTAGAGGAAGGGTGCTATTGCTATATTCATTTCCTGATGGTTAGCTTAAGTTGCTCTTTTCTCAGAGTACAGCTGTCAGTGTAAATTTTCTCTGAGGAACTTAATTTTCTCACCATTTCTCTGTTTTGGAAGCCACACTCACATATGCAGCCTTTGCAGATTTTTTGCCCAGGTCCTAAGCCTCTTTCTGGGGGCAGGCAGAGGTCGGCTGCCTACCTACTGGTGTTATTCATCTGCCTGTGACAAAACTGTACAGTGTCCGTGTTCAATATTCACTTCTGTCTGAAATGTCTTCTTCCACAAAGATTGTCCACAGACCACTGAGTATGAATCTATCAATATGTTTTATCACCCTTATTAAGACAGAGAAATACATTTTTCAAAAAGAAGCTCATCCAAATTTATGAATAAGAATAGTAAAACTGCCATTATTTCTCATCTCAGAATATGTCAGCTTTAGATTTGGATGTCACAGAGCTATTTTGCTAAAATCTAGGAACCATTTCAACTTCAGGACAGACAGGGTCATCTGTGAAGCTGATAGAACGAATCCTACCTTCAGTGACAGTGCTGTTTGATACGTCTTATGAATGAAGCTGGATTTGGGATGAAGCAGAAATGGGGAATGCCGTTGAAGGTGTCCATGAACAAGCATATGATGACACTCAAATTCAGTTCAGATGCTTAAATATAGACATTACTGTCTGATCTACGCATGCTAGCTCAGACATGGGTGTCCCATAAGTCCTGTGTCACCTCTGCCAACATTGCATGTGTTACCTATATTCTCTGGATGCTCAGATGGTGCTTGATGTCTGTTTAGGCAGCAGAATTACACCCCTGGGGAAGAATTCAAGACTGAGATTGAAAATTATTTTTCTGTAAATATATGCACCAGTGGAAACCTGTTATCTATGTACAACTCTCTGAAAAATTATCTGTGCTCATCCTTGACTTTCAGGAAAGCTTCACATGAATTTCCCAACCAAGGTATTTTGTCTTTACTAGTAATGGGGCACAGACTTTGTATTAGCCATTAACTTCAGACTCATCCAGTTTTCTCTTAGCTTGAGATAATTTTATCATGTTGCAGCTGTGACAGCAATCGTCTAGTTTGCAGATTAATTTAACTTTAGTTTGGCTGTGTGCAACTGTGCAGTGCAATGCCTACTGCTATCTAGTAGGTAATGATGAGTAGTTTTCCTGTGTAGAGTGAACTGCCTATGATCCTAGAATAAAAATGTAGCAGCAGAGAGATACCAAAAGCCCCAGAATTGTAAACACAAATGGCAGTGGTCAATTACTAGTCACTGTTGGAGTGCAACCATATGTGTCTGGTAAAACAGGTTTTAAGGATAATAAAATTGAATAGAAAAAAAAAAGGTAGATGGGTGTTAGTGAATGAAAAGTTTGAGGAATACCAACACTGACGACTTCTTGAAAACTCCCTGCACTATCCTCTTGAAGAGGCTGAGGGCAGAGTGTGGTGGAGTGCGGGTGAGCAGAACAGCTGGGAAAAGGGGTATATACCACAAAGTTTTTGTATGTCAGCCCTAACGGTACTGTCAGCTGTAACTGTTAGCATTATTGTAACTGACCTAAGAAAAACCTTGTATTTTAGCTACTGTTCAGATTCTACTATAATGACAGATTCTTGGCTTCACCTGAGATCCTTAGTCCTCATCAAGATTATCAATGTTACAGGCTTCGTTTTGGATAACGTGTTTTTCCTCTGTAATTCAGACTTCATCTTCTCTTTCAACCTTCCATCCTTTCCATTCAAAATGTGCAAACTAAAACTTTTAATTCCTCGCTGTATTTTTTTTTTCAGAATTAATATACCTAGCTGACCATTCCCCTAGCAGTTGCACATTGTGCTTCATGATAAGAAAATTACCAAAAATTTAATTTAATCAAGTTATTGTTTTGTAAAACTAGTTTGATATGTCTCTGTTTATCAAATAGCTAATACTTTGCCTTCATAAGGAAAGCAATTAACTCACTGAAATGTTTGACATATCATTCCTTTAAAATCCATCAAGAGAAGAAGGGATTCAGTAAATATCTCCACTTGTCCCATGGAGAATATGCTGGTGTATAGGCCCTCTCACCACGCCAAGAGAACACAACAGCTGTCTGCTGGTGGGCAGCCAAGAGCAGAGGGAATTGTCCCATGGCTTGGTGCCAGCCCGACGTCTCCTACATTGTGCTCAGGCTGTTAACGTCAGATGGAAAGTCAAGGCCAGGGCAATCCTCTGTCAGAAAGCACTCACGCCACCGTGGCTACTGGCAGTGGCAGAGGATGAAGAAAAGTCAGGCTTCTCAGACCTGTACAAAGGGCCAGGCTGGCGACAAGCTGGACGAGAAACGAGACATTGCAAGGGAACGTGCAGCCGGCTCTGTGCTCCTCCACGATGTTGTGCCATGGGCCCCAGGGGTGCAGTCAAAAACTGAAATCCAAGCCTTCTGTGCAGTGCATTTCCCAGCCCAGGATGCTGGCTCTGTCAGTTTGCGTAGTACCTTTTCTTTCGTCAAACTACAAACAGCGATTTCCTTAGGGGACATGCTGAATGGCTGTTCTTGTTTGTATTGCACTGCACGTGCACTGGGACAGGAAGTCACATCACTTCCAATGCATTGATAACAAAAAATAATAAGAAGATACATTCTGCGCAAAGAAGTGTAACTTCATACGTCAATACATTAATTGTTAATAAATAAAAGCTTCGTTTACTTAAAATCTTTTCCCATTATTTTTACTTAAGTAAAATACATGCCATTTCCTTTACTTCTGGAACAGATCAGTAAAACTGGAGGAGTCTTTCTGGTGTCTAAACCTAGGCTTAAATGCCATTTGTATTGCTGTAATGTACTGTGGCCTCCAGTTGCTGCCTATATACCATACAGTGTATCCACACCTTACCTGGAAGGCCTGTGAGGAGAACTTACACAATCTAGGACATCCTAAATGAAAAGATACATTTTTCCACGGTTGGAAATCACACCCTGGCCCAGAGTTTATTAACACCATCTTCAGAGTAAACAGAGTTCTCTGTTACAGAAAGCAAACAATAGATTGACATCTCTCCTGTGTCCGGTGATTTTTAGGTGTATACGAAGTCTCTTAGACATGCTTAAGGTGGCATAAGAGATTTTAACGAGAATTGCAATGCTATGTTCATCACGTTCGCTAGCCTCTACTGTACAGAAATACTGATTAGACAGGACCTGAGAAAAAAATTACGCACTTGATGTGGCTTTTACTGATGATACCTGTTGATAGATGTTTGGCTCCCTCTTTGTGTGAAACCTAATTGCTTTGGCAAGCTCTAGTTCTCTTAAATTTATTTCTCCATATAAACACATTTTATCAACCAAAAATTGAATTAATTACTTCCTGCAACAGAGGTTCCAATACAAACTGAACACATTGCACTTGTGAGTGAAGACAGAATCCTCAATGGACAATGGACTGTACAGATCATCAATCTGCTACACAAGTGTCAAAGGTGTTGTGTAGCCAATTTCTGAGCAGTGGGCAGTTGAGCTGACAGAGGATCTGACATTGAGATAACATATAGTGAATTGAATAATAATAATAATAATAATAAAAAATCTGCCATGAGTAGTTGCTGGCAAAGCTGTTAAAGCTATTGGTGTTAACCAGTCACTCTGTACAACTACCTAAAATGAGGTTGCAGTGGGGAGGGTGTCAGTCTCTTTTTTCATATGACAAGTAGTAGTATGTGAGAAAATGGTCTGAAGTTGTGTCAGAAGAGGCTTAGATTGGATATTAGGAAGAATTTTTTCATGGAAAGGATGGTTAGGCATTGGAACTGGCTGCCCAGAGAAGTGGTGGAATCTCCGTCCTTGAAGGTATTTAAGGGATGTGTGGATGTGGCACTAAGGGAAATGGTTTAGAGGTGGGACTTGCTAAGTAAGACTGATGGTTGAACCCAGTGATCTTGTAGGCCTTTTCCAACCTAGATGATTCTATGATTCCATGATTCTACTGTTGGGAGCAGGTTAGGAACATGACTGTATTCACAGTGATTACCCAGTTTGTGCTGTCAGTATTTGCACTTTGCTTGGAGTCAGTCTTAACTAAGTTCACTGGAAAGGAACACCAAATTAATTTTCTAGAGAACAATTTCTGCAGGAAACCTATGCGATAAAGCAGGCATTATCTTGCACACCTTTCTTCAAAGCCACATTCTCCTAAGTGTTTCTGGCTGACTGATTGTCTCAGGCCTTTTTGTTGTATCAGTCATCCAAGTATGAGGCTGTTTGCTTAGAAGTAGAGCATATCAATGCTACATGGCTAGACAAAGGTCTAATATCATTCAAAAGGAAAAATCAAAGCTGTTATTTTATGTGAATGGTTTGTTTGATGGCACAACAATGTAAGAAGCACAAAGAGCCACGTGGGTTACTGGACTCAGCAAAGCCAGTGTCTCCTAGATGTGTGAGGGTAAGCAGTCATAATCTCCCCCTTTGAGTTTTCATCCTATCCCATTACCTCATAAAGTAGACTGGTGAAAAGGAAAGAAGTTGCCAAGAGATCAGATTAGCTCCATTGCTAATAACAGGAAAATGAGGATGTGAGCCAGTTACATCTGAGTCAGAGTCCGGCTCCCACCCTGCTCCAGGCAGGGCTCTTGTTTGGCTTCTCACGCAAGATTCAAGGGAAAGTTCTGGGTCTGGAGCAAACAATTTTGTGACCTCTGAAGTGACTCTGAGTTAAAAGTTCCCTTCTATGTCCATGGCTGTGAACAGCTACAGAGTGCCCATTAAAGCTGCAGTCACGTCATTCCTAATCCTCCCAGTGCCAGACAGCCTTTGGGTGGTGCAATTACAACAGCACAGACCCTAAGAAGAGAAAACTTCAGGCCCTAAGAAGCCCAAAGGAAATGAATCCAATAAATTAAAAAATACAAATGTCTTTATTTGAAGCAGTAGTATAGATAAAGTGTACTCTGTGTGGTAAATAGGCAGAGGAGTAGATAGCTAGGCAGAGAGTGAAAGGACAGCTACTACAAGGCCAGGAGGTTATATAGAAAAATATCTGGAAAGTTGGGAGACAAAAGGACAGACAAATGTACAGGAAGGGGGGAAATGAAGTAGGAGGACAAAGGGGGAAAAAAGAGGCTGTCCAGAGACAGAAATTTGACGAACCAGAGGTCTTCTTATTATCGACGTTCTCTTATTTTGTGTTGTTGAAGCTAACATGCAATACTGATAGCACTCAGGCAAACACCTTAGGCAAAGCCACTGGGTGCTGAACCATGCAGTTATTTGCTGCTCTTAATGAAAGCCTTCCTCTGGAAAATAAAAGTTGCCAAGTTTTTTCTCTCCAAGTGTACCTGCATAGTACTGCTGAAGAGTTAGATTCTTTTCCTTCTTCCATAAAGTATTTTCTTTGGTATCCTCTAGGATCCAAAGACTTTGTCTGTAATTCAGCAAAACTTCTTTTAATAAAATGTTGTTCAAAAAAAATTTCTGGTATTTTACTAAGAACAAAGTTCTAGAAATCATCATTATTTTGTCTGAAGAAAACAAAGTAAAAAAGGTAAGATCATTGCTTAAAACACAGGTCCGTAATTTCCAAAATGAGTTGTATAGAAGTTTTATGCTTTAAAGCAAAAATAGCTCTGATTCAAAAAGCTAGCTCATACCTACTAACAGAGGAGACACTAGGGACTGTTAATATATATAATTTATGTCCAGTTAATTTCAAAAGAATTATATATGAAACCTAAAATGCATGCACAAGACCCAAGTCCCTTCCTTTCCATGTACCCCTCAGCTCTAAACTTTTTAGGACAAGTTCTGTCTTTGTATATTTCCTCTATTCTATTTTGCCAGCTTCTATAATATAACTGATCACTACCTAGTGGAATATAAAGGAAGATGAGCAAGAAGATATGGAAAAAAAATTGCCTGGTACTGAGTTAGGACTGGAGATAGAGGATGGTGGGGAATTCATCTCACCCAGCACACGCGATGGAGATGTTTCCACCCTGGCTGGTCACTCAGTACTGCCTTTACAGTCAAAGGAGGAAGAGAGACTGGAGGAAAGGTTCACCTCCTTGTAACCCAAGCATTTAATGCATGCTTATCTGAAAAATGGTTAATGTGACCAACTTCCCTCCACTGACGGTAAAGGAAACCCCTGCAGTGACTTTGTATTTAGAGCATTGTGCTTTAGACACCGAAAGGCAAGTCCAGCCATGGTGACAACCCCTATGGCAGCAGGAAGCCTTCACTCCATGGTTGCTAAAGGAAATCCTCACACAGCTCCCTTCCTTGCTGATCCATGGTCAGAAGAAAACCATTTCATGCTAAGACACCTAACAGTCACAGAGAACCCAACCAGCTTAATGGTAAAATGTAGGGTAAAATTCTTGCTGGTCTTTACTTATTTTGCTCAATGTATTAATATCCTACAATAAAAATCCAGTAGCATTCTGACCTGATCACTCACATTCTTTCACACCCTTTCCTATGCGGGTCATTTTTGTCAAACTATTGTAATCTAAGGACCATAACAATATACAGGAAACAAAATATTTCGTGAGTTTCTTACATGTTGGCTTCTTTTCATTATTCTTTTTGGTTTCGAGAGAGTATAACAGAGAAATGCTTCTAGCTTAAAAAGTAATTCACATGGAATCAGTCGATGCATTAATGGAAATTCATATGGCTTGTGTTACCAGTGAACATCACAGAGTTAAGAGTAGAAAGGGACATATTCCCAAGGTCACATGGAGGTACAAGAAGTCAAAATCAGCCCTATGTCTTAGTCTTACATCTGCTCCATCCTATTGCACAACAACAAGCATTTGATGTCTTTATTACATTAGGAATTTTCTGCTTCTTTGACATTTTTAGAAAGTGGTCAGACATAGGAAAAAGTTGCCCATCCTTTGGTTTCATGCCTGCTCATTATGTTACTGAATGACCTAGTACTTTGCACACAACCCACATTTTTTCTCTTGTGACAGTTTAGCGATTACCCCTTTCAAAACAGGATGCTGTGCTCATTACCACTCTGTGCAATCCGTCTGACTAAACTGACCTATGGATTTTTAACTATCTCTGAAGAGCTCAGCGACACATAACTGCAGGTGGTGCAAAGCAGTACCATGCCACAAAAACAGAGACAGTCTGTTACCTCTTAACAGGATTTGCTCCTACATTTCTGTCTAATTCTATCTGGATTGGTCTACAAACAAAATATCACAGCCAGAAGTAAAGTAAGTGGGAGGAATTCTTTGCCTTTGAGTGTCCAGTTACTCTATTTATTTCAAATTGGAAGTTGTTTCACAAACATTAATTTCAATTTACCACTTAAGAAAATTAAAAGTAAATAACCAAACAGTGGAGATATTCCTAATTTATATTTTAAAGTCATTTAGTCCATCAGGGATGTGAACTGCCTTGTGCTAAGCATTATACAGACATATGTATATGTAAGACAAAGCAGAGGAAGTCTGTCTGTGACATTGGCTCATATGGCTTGTGGCCTGCCTTTGCCATTTTTATTTTCCATTTGCCTGTGTAGTATGGTGTGAAATGTAGTCTGCATCACATGATGTATTCTTTCATGGGACCAAGTGTTTTTGTCTTCATGATCAAAATGCCATTTCTCCATAAAGTGAACAACAGACAAAAAATAGGATTACATTCTTGATAGTAAAATTGGAAACAGTTAAGAATGCAGCCCATCAATGCAAACCCTACGCTGAAAACAATGCAAAGCTTTTCTTCAGGTTGTCTCATAAAACCTACTTTAGACAGGACAGCTGCGTGTGCAGCACCTCAGCAGTGCTTTTTCCAGAGCATACCTGCAACCTGGACCTCCTTGACAGCTGGCAGGGTAGTTTTTGCCATCCTCTGGCTGCCTCTCCTGGGAAAATCTAACTTTGTGCCCCTTTTATGGGATGTGAAGAGAAGAGAACTTCTTGTTCTTCTCTCACTTGGTGTTCTCTTTTACTTCCTTTCTACTTCTTTAGTTTAACAAGAATCCAGCATGAGGAACTACACTGACTCCAACTGTGATGATTCACACTCTTAACTTCCCAGCTCTTTGCTGGGTTCCATTCCCCTCCATGGGAGTTCCTCAAGTTTACATGCCTAGCATAGTCCTTTAAGAGTACTGTCTTCCGGTTTGACTGGATTTTTTCCAGATTACAGCATCACTGGGACTGTTAGAATAATTTACACGGAACATATTAGAAGAAATGCCAATGTACTTACATCTAATTCAGTTTATAATTTCCATCTTTCTCACAGAGACCACACACTGCACGTTAATAACACAAAAGGCAGTCTTGGCCCTTGAATTGCTTCTCTAGCCTAATTTTCTATTCTCTCTTCTCTTTTAGGCAGGAACTTTAGGGAATCCAGCCATTTCTGGCAGATCTACTCCTGGTCATGCAGAGAAAGATGATGGCAGGGTGTACTTTCAGAGTGCCAGAGAGGCTATATAGCCTACCACATATAAATCCTCATGAACAATGCTTTGAGTTAGGTTCCTTCATTGTTTAATGAAAGAAAAAGAAAGGAAAAAAAAAAAAAATGAAAAAAATGAAAGCCTTTCAGTTTGTTAGGATTTCTAACCTAACAAACACAGAATAGACTGTACAGCCCTGGTATCCCCTTCCACTATTTCTACTCAGAGACATGCTCTTTGACTGTATTTTCCTGCCAGAGCTATCCTAGTGTCTCCTTGTAGCAATAACTTGGCTTGCTCTGTAGCTTAACTTATTCACACCATCTCTTCAAACTAATTCCACCTTGTGCCAAAAAAAAACATGTATTTGATGGATTTTGAGAACTCCCTGAATGCAAGCCAGCCTCAGAAACTGAAGCTTCTGCGCTCATAATGGACAAAACAGACAAGTCAAATGGCTTCTCATTTCTGGACCTCCTGCTTCAAAAGTTGCTTTCTCAAATACAGTGATTTCATACTCACAAGCTCAGGTAAAATGCTCCACTTCTTTTAAGACAGAGTGGATTGCTCTAGCTCTGCATACTTTAACATACACATTGTAAATATAATCAGCCATATAATTAGAAAGGATTTTGTTAGTCATGCACAGGCACAAAATGTAGTGTCATGTTTTCATGTTTTCATCTGATTACAATTTTATCAGTCTTTAGAAATGTAATTAATGTGTTCTATTTTGGAATGAATTGGTTTGTAAATTTTCACAAAACATTCATATTTCTCAGAAGACAAAGTCAAAGTATTGTTCTGATCAATGTCATTTCACTGCAAGATTTTGATATTTTGTACCAGACTTTTTGAATTCAATGATCTTAGGTAGGGTAGCATGAGTTGTCTCAGTATTAAGAATGCATATTTTTCAGATTTGGAGAAGGAAGGCAGATGTAGAGCCCCACATGTAAGAAAAAATATCACAGCCAATTCAGCACTACTCTTTCTCTGAAGACTCTTGTCCCTACAGTTGCTCCATCTCTACAGTTTCCTTCTGTTGACCGGGTTATGACATTTTCACTGATGCAGAGCAACTTAGTGTGCTTCATACTGAGGGTGCCCTGGCTCAGGCACTGTCCCCCAGTATCAGCCCTAGGCTGGTAATGCATTTGGGAGAGCCAGAGTCTCTGTCAGTTCCAGCCCTTACACTTGGCCCAAAGTGGCAATGGAGCCACTCGACTAAAAGAGGCCTTGAGAAACAGAGGAAAAAGATCTAAGGAACTGAAAATGTATATGGGAAGAAAATTGGGAAACTCAGGGCAGAAACTGTGGAGGCAGAAGAAAATCTAGGCAGAAGCAGGGAGGAAAAACACAGAAATATTTATCTACTACAGGACTTGCAATTGAACTTGTTGTTTTCAAATCTAGACACTCTCTTCTGCCCTAGAGGATTGTCAGCAGCTTCACAGTTAATGTGCCTCCATGGCAGAGAGCCAGACAACTGGAAACCACAGAAGGTTATTTTGACCTGCCAAAGTCAGCCTTGCTGATATCATGTCTATGGTCAATATTGTTCCATAAGAAAATTTCTTTTATTTCTGTTTGTTTATTAGGGTTCTTTTGTTGTGTTTTGTAATGGTAAAGATAATTACATTCAAAAAAGCCATGAAAGCATTAAAAAGTGACACATTCAAATGTAAAATCTAATTTCAGTCTTCATGTAAGCATTCAGTAGAGATTTGCAGGTTTCATAATCATTATAGTTCCCCCCCACACTGTCCTTAACTGACTTCATGCCTCGGACAAACAGTGCTGCCTCAATAGCATCTATTCATAATTTATTGCCTGCTTCCTCAGGACGTGGTGAACTGAATTCTTTACTGTAGAACTATCCAAAAATATACCTGCAAGGCACTATTGCGTGTGCATATACCAAGGCATGGAGGATATCCATGCTCCTATGACAGCACAGGATGGGAGGAAAGAGGATGGATGATACAGTGGTCAAGTGAGAAGCCTTTCTTCTAAGCATATTGTGAGTAGAAGTTAAAATATTTTGCAGTGTCTTTGAAACAAGGATGAGAGACAGCAGAGGTAATAACAAATCAACACATCTAGGATGTAAGAAAGTTTAACAAACTAGGTAGCTACAGAAGGACAATCAGCACATAATTGTCCTTGGGCAGTTTATCCATGTTGCTGAGGACTAGGAGGAATACTTGGGCCAGCTCTCCAAGGAGCAGCTGTTACCAAAGAACCGCAAGGTCATATTAGCTCTTATTTGCTTACTAATTATGCTATGTAAATATGTGCAAAATGCTGTCTCCGCACTTAGAAAGTTGTACGAGATTCTACACAAAAACAAACAAACAAACAAACAAACAAACAACAACAACAACAACAAAAACAGACAATGAACCCTGCAAATATGAACAAGGTCCATCTAGATCCAAAAGAGACAACTCAACACCATGCTGAGGGAAAATGACAGAAATCTTCAGAGTGCCGGCATGGGGTGACCAGGACCCATGAAAATCAGATCTGTGCCCATGCTGGGTCTGGGCTGCCTCTGTGCAGAGCAGCTTAATGCTCTTAAGCACTTCATTCATGGAAATGCTGATAGGTGTTTCACAGCTAAAGGTTATAACCCACAAATTAGGCAGAGTGCAATGTTAAAGAAGGGAGATCAAAATCTAATTAATCATATCTGNTTGGTTTGTCATTTTACCATGCCTGGGAGACAGAAGACAATGGAAAGAAAGTTCTCAGGCCTGGAGACAGCATAGGTTAGGGAAAAAAAAAAAAAAAAAAAAAAAAAAAACAGAAGTAGATTGATGAAGCAACGTGTGTTGTCCTGAGATCCTGACACTACAGGAGCAGCAGGGGGCTGGCGTTGGTCTGCTGTACTCTGCTCCTGTGGCAGATGAGTGCTCCAGTTGTGCCTCTGGCATGCACTGCCCTGTTCTGCCTCATCTCCAGGAATACAAGGCATCCCTCCACAACTGCTTTCTCTTGGGAGATAAAATATAGACACTGGGGACAAACAGGAGATTTTTACTTCAGAACTCCTGATCCAAGCCAACATGGCAACACAAACATGCTCTTAAAGGCTTTCCTCAGAGCACTAGTAGAAAGATACCCACAGAGCAGTGACTGTTTATCAGCACCCTGTGTGGTCCACTGAGAGAGGATAAAGTGATACAGACACTGGCTGTATGAATCATTTCTTTCTCTTTGTAGATTTGTTTTGGTTTAACTTAGTAATAACAATTTTTAGCGATAACAATTATTTGCAAACATTTACTACCAAGATTGCTGATTTATTTACTGACTCAGAATCTCCCATCAACAATTTTCATACTAAGGAATTTTAGCTGGATACCCAATCCTGCTCAATCACACCATCTTGAACTCCAAAAATCTGATTAATTATTATAATTAATACAAATTACAGGTTAAGCAATAGCCATCTGTCAGCTTCCATTTTCACTCTCATATTTTGTAAGCATTCCAGGAATGCAAATATCAGGCAGGGAAAACGACTGTTTAAGCTAAAGGCCATGCTGACACAAGAACAAATGGGTATAAATTGGCTACGAATAAATTTAGGGTGGAAATTAGAAAAAGCGTTTCAGGCATTGCAACACTAAGGATCGGAACCAACCTTTTTATGGGAACAATGGAGGACAAAAGCTTTCTTCTAAAGCAGAGTCAGATATTGAAGAAAGGCATGAAGGAATATAGAACTTGTCAGATAGTGGAAGAAAGGCAGTCACTCCAGAAAGGCTCTTGTGGAGCCACGTACATGACAGTGCAGCTACAGCCAGATCTCCATATGGCATTGGAGCAGGGGAAGCTCGAGCCTCAAATGAGAGTGAAGCTTCCTAGTATCAAACAACATTAACTGCTTCACTTTACTTGGCCTACATAAGATCACACAAAATATAGCTCAACCATATTTTGTTTGAAGCTGAAAACATGTAATTTTTCTTGCAGCAATAGAACATAATTTAAACACTTGGAAAAAAAGTTTCTCAGATGAGAATATTCATTAGGTGGGTAAATCGTAACTAGCTGCTGCAGCTTTGAATTTTGAAATGCATCTCTTCAGTGGGTACCACTTTGTCCTTTACTTTTTATCAGATTATTTATATTACATATGGATTAGTATTATACTGTGCAATCCTTCTCATAACTTTGAGGGACCTACAGAGATCTGAAAACAAATTCGGTACACAAGAAACCATGAAAAGGAAGTCATTCATGGGTGGATGATAGATTAAAATATATATTGAATTTTGGAAAAAAAAAATCCATTACATAGTTGAATTTAGGCAATGAATAGTGAAACAATTTGTTTTAAATATGTTTCTGAAACCATTTTTTACTCTTTTCATAGCCTTTGTACATATTAAAAATTTGTAATATAAATTATGTGGTTTATGGAGCATATATATTAAATTATCTCCAATTCTGAATGCTCCTGCAATCTTTTCAGTCCCCGTCTTTTTTTCTCTGTTTGCATAATATACCTGTAATCTCCTATTTGCATTGCAATTTACTATTCAACATAAGTAAAGGATTGGTCCTTCACCTTAAAAACAATTCAATTATCTATACCACAAGAATTAGAATAACAATTTTGTAGCAGCTAGAAGCGTGTCAAAAAAAAATGTCTTTTATATATTAAAGAAATGTGTGAAGTTACAGTTTGTGCCATGGGAAAACTTCACAAGTAAAGAAAGCCAATGATCATCTAGCTTCATTACATCTGGAGGAGAACAGCTTTATTTGTAAATAGCCTACTTTTTATGTTTGAATGTTTGCAATTTTGTGTTTATCTGCATCTACTCAGAAGATTTTTAATTTAGCAAATTCAATGTCCAATACCTGCAAAACAATATT
>VXAV01001998.1:84021-132852 GCA_013399715.1 Alectura lathami | reverse complement strand
AAAAAAAGAGAGAGAGAGAGAAATATGACATCATTAACATTATCAACAGTTTCCAATGCTAAATGAAACATATCCCAAAATGCCAAACAAAGCAGAAGTTCAGAGGCTATATTCATCTCTGTGTTAGCTCAGAAATGTCAAGTACAAGAATATGGCTTTGTGCATGTGTAATATTAGAAGTTAGCCTCAGAGTCTTGGTCAGTTATAATCCATGGATTTTGCTAAGAAATTTCTAAAACATCACATAAAAATAAATAAATCAGAATTGTGATGTGTGGTTATGTTTTTATATGTAATATTAATCCAACTGGAGTCTTTAGCCATCCTGAAACCTTTGTGCTGAGCAGGACTGAGCCACACTCCTCCTCTCCAGTGAGACTGAGGCCTGAAGATGACCTTTTGTCCCAGTTTCCCAGGGGACTGAGACATCTGCTGTGCGATTCTGAGCCAAATGCCATTTCTGGTGCAGTCCCGTGCCTGATCTCCCATTAGTTTGTTTCACACAGCTCCCTGCTCAATGTGGAAGAGTGTGGAATGGCTCTGCTGGAGTACGAAGGCTCTCTGTGCAGTCTGCAGAGGCAACTGAATGCTCCACACTTGATCATTATTCAGGGACATTCAGGGGTGGCTATGCTGACTATGTAGGGTGGCTGGGCAGATACCTCAGTGCTTTGAATCACAGTGGGCTTACATGTAAGACATTGTAATGCCTAACTTCCAAAATTATTGACATGGAACCACAGACATGCCAGTTTTGAGTCAGGACTTCTGGATTCTGACTTTGGGGCCCCATTTGATTTAAAAGTGATACGAGGAAGCAGAAGTGGGCCAGTGGAGGGTTTCTGAGAGAGCCAGGGGTCTAGAGCACAAGGTTTATGAGAAAATGTTGAGAGACATATCCTTGTTTAGTCTGGTAAAGGGGCAGTTTACAGCACTCTGCAAATATCTGCTTGGGAGTTTTAAAAATGAGAAAGCCAAACTCTTCCTGGCTATGGTATGACAAGGAGCAACAGCCACAAATTGTGGCTTAGGAGGTTCAGCTTGTGCATCAAGGAGAATTTTCACTGGTGGGTGATGCAGCACTACAGCATGTTATCCAGAGAGGTGGTGGATCTTCCTTGGTACAGGCTGTACTGGCCTGGTCTAGTGTTGGCATCTGTCTCACATTAAGTAGGAGAAGGGATGAAATGACACACTGAAGTCCCTTCCAATCAACATTGGTAAGGTTCTGTGTTTCCATCCGCACCTCTGAACTTGTCTTGTAAAAGCAATCCATCTGGTTTGCACCAGCAGCCCCTAGTGAAATGTAAGGACTTCAGTAAGATAAAGTTCTTCCCATTCACTAGTCAAAACAGACAGATCTGACAAGAGATGTAGAGGACCTCAAGGCCTGGGCTGCCCATGTATGGTTACAGTAACTCTGATGCTGAGGACAGTCAACATTCACTGGGAAGCAGAGGATATAGGAGATTTCTGGCCATGTTAGTTCTGTTATCACCATGATAATGAACATTCTTGCATCTAGTCTGGTACACCAGACCAGACAGAGATCTGAGCCACTCTGTCAGCTGCCGGCTTATGTTGTGATGAAGGCATCTATTATGATAAATGGCATATAGATGATAGAAAGTTTCACATTTGTGTCTCTTTTCACCGTCCTTCTGTGCTGCAATTTGTTAGTGTAATTTTAGGTGATGCAAGCATTCTTACGCAAACATAAGTATAAAAACCGATACAGCTGTTGCGATACTGAAATATTACAGAAGATGAATTTAATTTAGAGTTAATATTAAATTAAAATGGCTCAGTCCTAAAAGATTATAATTGTGCGATATTTTTAGGATATTTTGAGATAACAACAAATAGATTTTGGGTTCTTCTGTCAGTGGTTGCTATGTAAGCAAAATGACTTTTCATTAATTTTCCAACTAACTTTCAGATAAACATGTATTATAACATTGGAGTCTCCTAAAAAGACATAAGACTCACAAATGTAGCAACGCATGTTGCTACCGTGTAATAGAAGCTGATTAGGCACAAATAGGCAGGGAATAACTATGCCTTATGAATTATGAGTGTAAGAAGTGATAATGGTTCATATTCCATACTTAAAATTGCTAAGACTGGATCCAGCCTCTGGGAGTGGCGTACAGAGAATAAAGAGCTATTAAATGTGAAAGAGAAGGGTAATTGATGGACCTTTATGGCAGGCAGCAGTATATTTCTTTTCCTTCAAACTTTATATGTCATCATTTGATATTTAGTACAGACCACTCTGGGCTTCTCAAATTTTCTGAAAATGTAGCAAAAGTATAGGCTGAAGAGCTAAGAGTTTCCTACTGCATACGCCACCCATATGAATTAAGATCATTTTGGACTGTGTTAAAATACCATCTCATTCATCAGCTCAACATTTAGTTAAAATAGTTTGAACCAGAAAGCAAGGTCTATCTTGTGAACAGGGAGGAATAGAAAAGGTAATTTCCTGATGGGAGTTTTCATTGAAATTTGAAAGATATATAAAGTCCTGGCATTCAGCTTCTCTAAAATTCAAGTCCCTCATTAAACTCTATACAAATCCTGCTGCATACCTTCCTGCAGAAGGTTCACACAAGCAGTTTCTGTATCTTCAGTCCTCTTGCCTAAATCATTATGTCCATCAATGTCAATGGTCTCATTGTGGGCAAATCCTGCACTGGCAGGAGGTGTGCATAGCCAGCGAGTGTTGCAGAAGGTGCTGCCTGCTGTGCTGTCAGTGTTAACAGAGGCCAAAGCAACCTTCAAGAAGCCTGAGTAGTGCTCCACTGAAGTCCTGTACAACCTTTATTGCTAATAGTATATTGTGAAAATACAACTCCTTACCAAGCAGGCTGTATCCCATGGAGCAACCAGCCTTTGGGCAGCCTGGCTGAACACCGTCCCTAGCACCCGGACAGCTGCACACCACCACCAAAGGGGTGAGAAGGAGCTTCTGGGGTTTTGTCTTGACCAGTGCAAAGCAAGAGGAGGTGCTGGGTCCTCTCACATTAGACCAGGTGGGTATTTCACTGCAAGTAGTAGAAAGAGCCTAGTGTTAAAATTCGACAGCATAGTGCACTACTGCAGAAAATTCTACAGCAAAGGGTAGAACTATGACTAAATGGGCTTTGATTGTATAGTAAAACACTGTCTGTGTTAGACACATACTCAGAGAGGAAAAATAAAACCAGAACTTCAGCATCTGCTGCTGTCATATAAGGGAGAGATTGTTATAAAAGGTAAATTGTCTGATGTTTTCATGCATTATCTGACTATGATAATATATTCCAGGAAGGATCTATCCAGTGGAGAGTGTTGCAGAAGAAACTACAAATGAACCAGAAAGAGACCTTAGGGGAGGATCTCCTGTAACAGCCACACAATGCAAATTCAGCCAAAAAAAGGCGACTGGATGCAGCTGAACATCAGTAACAAGTGTAAGAAACAAAGCAGGGTTGTGTATAGCAGCACACCAGAGAGTAGTTTAAGGTCTGTGACCTTGGGAGAGAAGCTGTCGCTGTGCTGCAGACAGTTTTTATTACACACTTCTTGTTGTTCATCAGAAGGCACTTAATAAAACAGATCAGCAAATAAAACACAAAGAGTTTACAGCCGCAGCATAAAACCAAATAAGCAGTAAAAAGTTAATGTTAAAAGATATATTTTCAGTCCTGGCTTTGGGAACGCAACAGGCAGAGGTCTGGACATTTCAGGCTGAAGGACTTCAGAGGAAGTCAGGAATACGTGGTCTGAAAGCTGTTCTGCAACCCGCATGGATAAGTCCAGGAACAGCTCCACATCATGTCTCCACAAATCTTTGCAGAAAAGCTACTGTAAATGTAACAGAACAAATTCTGCTTTTAACCATATTCCATATGACCCCACTGGCTATAACATACAATCTTGGTGTGCTAATGAGAGCAAACTTTGGCTGAAAGGCTAGAAATTTCTTCCAAAAGGCAAAATGAAAGGCAAGCTGCAACTGCATTTCTGTTATTCTTTCTACTCCAGCTACCTAGGGGCAGAACTGGAGCTGAAATCTTATCATCTGAATCAGCTGACTAAGAATAACTACAGTCTAAGCAGATATGATCATGTATGTCTAATGATTGTATTTCAAAACATCACTAGGAGGAAAATTACAGCAAAGAAAACTTTCTAAATGATACAGCTCTGTTCTCATTTACTACCTTAGTTTTGTTTCAATACAGAGGATATTTTGGGTAAGTCAAACAATCACTTCTCGGGGTCCTTTTCAGTTCTCCTTTTTTCTCTCTCTGTAAAATGGAGAGCATGCAAGCTTCATGAACTAAAGCACTTCATGATCTTCAGCTGAAAAGTAATTTGGAAAGTAGATTATTATTTTAGACAAGAAACTGCCATATTATAATGCAAGACAGGGATAATTTGACTGCTGTTGGAAAAAAATGAAAGCAGCAAGAAAAAGACCTCAAGACCATTCAGGAAAGCAAAGACTCATGCCCTCTGATTTAATTAATTTATATTTGCCAAATATAATAACACTAACAGATTATGGTCCATATGCTTTAATAGCAAAGAGCAGAACTCCTACTGCTGGCAAAAACTGGCCTGTGGTTGATTTGATACAGGAATGCAGCTGAATTAATGAAGTGCAACAAAAGGTAAAACCTAAGAGAAACTCCAGTAAGAACTAAGCAGAATATGTAAATTTTTGTTGCAACAGCGCATACAAACATGTCTCTTAGAGTAAAACGATCGGTTCATCTGGAACAATGAATATGACATATATTAATGACTACCCAAATTCCTGCTACCCTTGAAATTAAAAGGGAGATGAAGTACCATAGACAGAATATGCTAAATTCATACACAGGTCTGCTGAATCTAGGAGTAAACTTTAATGTAATTTGCATCACCTTCCAGGCCATTTAACAAAAAATTTTACTAATAGATTTTGACACTGTGACCAAATAAGACCGTAAGGATCTGTATCACTGGATAATCTTATGTACATCTAAAAATGCTTTATACTCTACTTCTAGGATAGTTTAGTAGCTGAACAAAAAAATCTGGTTTTCCAGTTCACTGAAAACCTCAGTCTTTTGTAATATGTTTTCAGTCCAATTCAGTCTTTTTTTTTTTTTTTTTTCAAAATTCCTTACGTATAGCAATTATCTAAAATGGGGGGACAGTACTATTTAGAGTACTATTTCCTCTGAATAAATCTCAATCCATCACATTTTTTCAAAATAAAGACATTCCTTCTGCTTTGTCAGGAAGCGCCCATCCTTAAGTGCCAGGTCCTGAAGACGTTTTTCAGGACCAGCCGCTCCCTAGCTGTGTGTCTGGACAGAGGTCGTCCCCACAGCCCCATTCACTTCCTGCTGGAGAGGTAGGTTTTACAAACATGTTTCCATAACACAGAGGATAGCAAGACTCAGTAACCACAGCCAAGGGGTCAGAAGCCTATAATCACATGGATTCCACCCTGATCCCTCCCAGAGAAATGTGTCCCTTCAAATGTCATGCTGGGGATAGGGAAATCGGAGAAAAGTGCCTGAAGTGCATTGCCACAGATTTGGTTAACCTGTTGAGCAATGACAGGGTCTGCAAACATCACTTCAGGCGCAATGACATATTTTCATCTGTCAGAACTCCATTAAAATCTGCCCTGTTTAACTGAGGGTAACGTATTTTCCGCAAAAATTACCAAATTAAAATTAAAAAAAAGAAAAACTGTGATTTCCACTCTTCGGTAGCAAATTACAGGAAAGGATAATAGAACAAAAATAATTTCATGTTAATAAGAAACTCACTGATACATATTGCTGATCCAAGCTGGGGAGGGTTCGTACGTTTAACATGAGAAGGAGACTGCTGAGAGTTACAAGAGTTAATGTAGGTGCTTTAAACAGGTAAACTGAGTCATGGATTTAGCTAATCTTTGTTGTAACAACTAAGTCTACTTTGACCACAAGGTCAGCATCACTTCTCAGAGTCATAGAATCACAGAATGGCTTGGGTTGGAAGGGACCAACCACTAGATCACTAGATCTAGATCAAACTGCCCAGGAACCCATCCAGCCTGGCCTTGAACACAGCCAGGGATGGGGCAGCCACAGCTTCTCTGGGCAGCCTGTGCCAGCGCCTCACCACTCTCTCAGGGAAGAATTTCTTCCTGATGTCTAACCTAAACCTCCCCTCTTCCAGTTTTAGCCCATTCCCCCTTGTCCTAACATTATCCACCCGTGTAAAAAGTCGGTCCCCCTCCTGCCTGTAAGCTCCTTTTAAGTATTGGAAGGCCGCAATGAGGTCTCCCCGGAGCCTTCTCTTTTCCAAGCTGAACAATCCCAACTCCCTCAACCTTTCCTCATAGGAGAGGTGCTCCAGCCCTCTGATCATTTTGGTGGCCCTCCTCTGGACCCGCTCCAACAGCTCCACATCCCTTCTGTACTGGTGGCCCCAGGCCTGGACACAGGCCCATCCCTGAAGACCTGCCCCATCCCTGAAGACCTTCAAGCTCAGGCTGGACAGGACTCTGAGCAACCTGACCGAGCTGTAGATGTCCCCGTTCACTGCAGGGGAGTTGGAATAGATGGCCTTTTCAGGTCCCTTCCAACTCAAGCAGTTCTATGATTTTATAGACATTCCAGTGGCTGGAGCTTTGTTCATGGAAAATGGTCTCCAGGACCACAGATGAAACTCAGTTATGAAACAAAATTCTTTTCCGTAACAAAAATGACAGCATTTTCAGTCAAAGGCAGATATAATCTGCAACATTTGAATCAGCTCAGTAAGGGGAAAAATCAAGACCAGAGGTCTTCAGATTAACTTAGAATGAAAGTGGCCTTGAATGAACCATTCTGTATCTGAGGAACAACCTAAGCAGTTTGAAAGAAGAAAACAGAATAAAATCTTGCTGTAACTGTTGTGATTTAATTGAAATACTGGCAAATATTCTTATACAGTAATTATATTAGCAGCTGTGAGCATTTTGAATGTGATTGCCTATCATCAGTCTCCTCTGTCTCCAGATTCTTGCATCTCTTGTACTCTTACTTCCAGAGACACACAACCTTCTGTATTGGCAAATGCTTCCATCCAAGCCAGGTGTGTGATGGCCTTGGACAAGCTCTGCCTCTCTGGTACAGGGTTATGTGATGCACTGTGAAAGCCAGGAAGCTGTAGGGTGCGACACTTTCTTCTAGGGGTCCAGTAAAGACAGAAGACTTGCAGAAAAATTCTGAGACCCAACCATATTCTGCTGAGTATCTGAGAGAATCCAGCCTACTGCAAGCCACTGGAGGATGGCTGCCTGAGGTGCCTGAACACAAGCTCAGTTTTGCAGCATGTTTTCCGCAGACACACGTACAAATGGGTGGGTTTAGGAAAGAAATAGTGTAGTGGAGATGTAATGCAACACTCCTTTTTGCTCCAACTCATTGTGTCTACTAAACATGTACACGTCAGATGGGAAAACTGAGAGCAATTTAATGTGTCATGACCTGAGAACGTGTTCTATACAAGAGCTGACATTCTCAGTCAGTGTCTGCTCATAGGATCACAGGGGAGAAGCAATTTATTCTAATTTTTATTTTTACTTCATTTTTGTTTAGTTAAGTTTTGGATTAATTAAACCCAGGAAAGAAGCAGGCAAGTCATTTTAACTAGCGATACTGTAAACAAAAAGTCAGTTGGGAAGATTTATAGAGAAATATCAATTGCAGTGTTCACAGTAATGAAGTGGATTAATAAAGCAATTAAAGTTCATCAAGTTGAATAATTGCTGGCAACTGACTACTAATGATAGAAAGATCTGAAAACTCCACAGTAAAAGTTTCTTTCCAAAATACAGCCTGCCTCATCAATTTGAGAATTTCAGGAGGAATGAAAGAGTGCAGTCCTAATTTTGTTACTCAGGCTAATCGTCCTGCAACTTTACCTTCAGTCAAAGTGTTCACCCAATGCCTTTACATATTTGATGAGATGCTTTCCATTGACAGCTGCTCTTTGGAAGTATAACTACCACAGAGGAAATCCAATCTTGTCCTAATTAAAGGTCATTTCAGGGTTAATATTATATGCTTAGCAGACCTTCTTAAGGCTGGAGAGAAACAGATTATGAACCCATTGTGCATACAGGAACGTCTTATGAGAGAATATGTTTATGATTTATGCATAGTTTTTATGTCGTTAGCTCTCTAATCAGTTTACAAACAAATATTCTGAATGCACCTCACTCTCACAAAATGAGTGTATCTAATAATAGAGGCTATTTCCATCCTGTTCCCACTGTTAGGATAACAACTTTTAATTATGCCATTTTCTATGTTGAAATAGTTTAAGTAGCACGTCTGTGGGTACACTCACCTTGAAATGCAGCCTCTTCTTCTCTCAGGACACGAGCAGAAACATGGTTATCATGGCAATCATAAGGCACAATGCCTATAATTTATATAAGCCAGGAGTACTGCAGAATATACCCTAAATGCATGCATTATAAATCCCTATAGTGCATAAAAGGATATGGAAAGGACTGGCCTACTTATTTCTAATGCTATTTGTGCTTGCAAGAGATGCTATTAAAATGCAGTGTTTGTTAAACCACAGCAGGCACCATAGGGAAAGGCCTGCCCAGCCTGGCACCTTGTCTTTGGCACAGGCCAGCAATGGACAAGACAAGAATGTAAGAACAGGACAAATACCGAGCAAAGCTTGCCACAATTCATCCTCCCACTTCCAGAAAACTCCGGTCTGCGGTCTTTCTGAGCCAGAGATTTCCTATTTTCCTTTGTGTTGTGAAGCAGTGGGGCTTCTTCCTTCCTTCCTGAGGATGGTTCCACTTAAATTCCAATCACTTCTTGCTCTTTTCTATACCATTTAAAATTTTATGCATCTACACCTGTCTTCTCTTTCACAGAACAAAGGGTCCTTGTCAATTCAACCTCTCTTTACAGCCATGCTATTTTATAGGCCTTATAATATCTGCCATCCATCTCTAACTGGTTTACAGTGGTGCATCTGGAAGCAAATTAGGCTTTTGATAGACCTGTGGTCAGTACTCACTGGTAAGTATGGCTATAATAGTGAAGCCACTCCCACACATCTCACAGACAGCAACAGGCTTCCTGGGCAGAGTTTTATGGAAATTTGTGTAAAAATTATGAGAAGAATAATCCCTACTTTCAGTCCTGTTAAGTCCTTCTCCCCAGGAAGTCATGTCTAAGACCCATGACCATGTCAAGTCTTTGGCCACTCACTAAAATGCCCAGCAAAAGAAAATTTTAATCCTAATTGCCAGAATTGCCAAAAAATTAGGCACAGGAACTAACTGTATGAGATGAGAAGTATGCACAAAAGGCATGGCAGTGAGCTCTGCCTTGTGTGTGCCTTCACAATTGGTGTGCCATCCAGCTGGCCAGATGCACGCTGTTCATAAGCAGAAGTCCATACTAATTCATTAAATTTCTAAGACTCAATGCTATTTCCATTCTTGCCTACTGTATATTTTTGTGCACGACCAATCCATTCATAGCTTATGTCATGCAAACAGTGGGCAAATTCTGAAGTCTTCTCTTTCGTAGAATCATAGAATAATAGAATGGCTTGGATTGGAAGGGACCTCAGAGATCATCTAGTTCCAATCCCCCTGCCGTGGACAGGGCTGCCAACCACCAGCTCACTAGATCAAACTGCCCAGGAACCACCCACCTTGGCCTTGAACACAGCCAGAGATGGGGCAGCCACAGCTTCGCTGGGCAGCCTGTGCCAGCGCCTCACCACTCTCTCAGGGAAGAATTTCTTCCTGATGTCCAACCTAAACCTCCCCTCTTTCCGTTTTAGCCCATTCCCCCTTGTCCTAACATTATCCGCCCATGTAAAAAGTCGGTCCCCCTCCTGCCTGTAAGCTCCTTTTAAATATTGGAAGGCAGAAATGAGGTCTCTCTAGAGCCTTCTCTTTTCCAAGCTGAACAGTCCCACCTCCCTCAACCTTTCCTCACAGGAGGGGTGCTCCAGCCCTCTGATCATTTTGGTGGCCCTCCCCTGCACCCGCTCCAACAGCTCCACATCCCCTCTGTACTGGGGGCCCCAGGCCTGGACACAGCACTCCAGGTGAGGCCTTCCAAGGGCAGAGTAGAGGGGGACGATCACTTCCCTCTCCCTGCTGGCCACCCCTCTCTTGATGCAGCCCAGGATGCTGTTGGCCCTCCTGGCTGCAAGAGCGCACTGCCGGCTCATGGCCAGCTTTTTGTCCATCACAACGCCCAAGTCCTTCTCTGCAGGGCTGCTCTCAAGGAGTTCTTCTCCCAGTCTGTACACACACCTGGGATTGCCCTGACCCAAGTGACCCTTGGCTTGGTGCCAAGTGATCCTGACCCTTTGCTTGGGGCAAGCAAATAGTAAAGAGAAAAAAAAAAGTAAGTGGATATATAACCCCAAAATTCAAGTAATATGAAAAAACTAAAAGGCACATCCTTGGCCCACAGCACACACCTTGTACTATTTCTACTCTTTGTTACAAAAAATTAGACTTGCAGAAGCTTCTTACAAAAATTCTCAGATATGTTTTTAAATAGGAATTATTAGGCAAGAACAGCAATCACTGCCAGATGTCCTTACATTAAACTAATAAAAAGGCTTTTCCTTTGTTATACTTTACCTGTATTTTTCCCCATAATTCTCATTCCTATTGATTATTTGAATTTCAGATTATTTTCTCTAGCACGATCCTTTTCCACAGGTTACTCACTTCACTGTTTTCTTTTTCTGATGTTTCATTCCATTTTCACTTGAGCTTTAAGAGCCATGTAATGATCCAGCTCACACAGTGACAATAACCACAGCTAGCCCACCACAGTTATGGCCAGTGTAACATCTTCTGTGTGTTTAGATCAAACTTTCATGTTAGCAATTTTTATATATGTCTTGAGTAAATTAAAAATTGTCCTGTGACAGGGTCTAGCCCCCCCACACCTCTCTCCTCACAGAGGCCAGGTACAAGAGTGAGAAAGGAGGAGGCATGTTTGAGGAAAAAGACAATTATTTTACTTAAAACAGCAAATGAATGTGAGACTGAGCAGGGCCTTCTCAATTAACAGACCCCTGGGTGTTGACTAAACAGATGGCTTCTGATAGGTGTTTGTCCCAGTGCTTGGATGTCCCGCCACCCATTGCCTTCAGTGTAGTCTTTAGCAGTCCATTGTAATGCTGGATCTTTCTGGAAACTGGTGCATGATAGGGTATGTGATATATCCATTGAATGCCATGGTCTTTGGCCCAGGTGTTTATGAGGGTATTTTTAAAATGAGTCCCTTTATCTGACTCAATTCTTTCTGGGGTACCATGTCGCCACAAGTCTTGGCTTTCGAGGCCTTGTATGGTGTTCCAGGAGATGGCATGGGGCACGGGATGCGTTTCCAGCCACCCAGTCATTGCTTCCACCATAGTAAGCACATAATGCTTGCCATGGCAAGTTTGTGGCAGAGTGATATAATTAACCTGCCAAGCCTCCCCGTCTTTATACTTTTGCCACCGCCCTTCCTGCCAGAGGGGTTTCATTTGCTTGGCCTGCTTAATCGCAGCACGTTTCACATTCAAGGACAATCTGCGCAATAGCATCCATGGTTAAGCCCACTCCTCGATCCCTAGCCGTATGTGAATAAAATAGAAGAGAACAAAAAGTAAGGAAGAAAGGGCAGTAGCACATCTATTGCTCCAAGATACGAAGAAACTTGTCAAGCATGGAGTGTAGCATGCAATTGGTATTCCGTAGTACATAACTTAAAAGGTTTGATGATACAAACACAAACCAGCTAATTTAAAACTTGTGAGTAGGGCTACAAATGCCAAGAAGGAATCCTGAAGCCCTTTAATCATTCTTCTTGAGTATACTTCATTTATATCTATAATGGTAAGTTAAACAGTGCTAGGGAATTTGCCAGCCCCTGACACTCAATAATTTACACTACTGAACTGTACTACAGCATATAGCACCTTCGGTCCAGGCTGATAAGCACTGTCCCAGAGAATTCATGGCACAGCTTGGCCAATAACCACTCTGCACAGGCAATTTAGATATTCCTGTGGTGTAGAAAGGTATGATAGTTTAATTGCATAGATTTAGGCTATTCCACACCACTTGCCCCCTAGCATCAAAGAGTCACACCAAGCAAACTGTGTTTCTTAACATATACACACTCTTTTTGTTTCTTTTTTCAGGTCTTTGTCTCATACAGTTTATGATGACTCTTCACTGTTTGGCTTTCCAAAAGAAAATATTTGAAAACTTCTTTATCATTTCACAATTACAGTTTCTCACTCTCACGAGGATTTGGTGTCTGAATTATTTCTTTTTTAATTATGTTCTTTGTATATAAACAAACTGCTCTTGTTCCCGTGGTATAATAAAATATGACAATCTTTCTGCTAAAAATAATGCATATTAATCAAACTGCATCCTTAAAAGGCAGAGAGAGGCATGAGTTAAAGCTCTGCCTGGGGCAACCCTGGTTAAAAGCTGAATATTTACATTTGATTTTTCCAGTAACAATTCTAATTTTTTGAGAAATAACAAAAGAAGATCCACCAGTTTTCATCCTGAACATATGCTGAGTGTTCTTCATTTGCCAGAGGAGCATGGAGAGATAGGTGAAGCAGGCAGGAGATTAAAACTGGCAACAACAAGGTCAGTAGAAATTTTATTTTTGCTCCAGCATGGAGTTCAGGATTCAACCTTCAGCATTGTAAGTGTGTGCTAATGAGAGTCTCTCAGGACTGCATAGGATTGTGAAAGTAGCATGAAACAGTTCTGGTAATTCAGAGTCCCAGGTGCCAAGAATGGATGTACTTGTGCAAATGACGTAGACAAGTGCACGTGGCAAACTCCCTGCTTTGAAGTTCACATTCTGGATGTTTGACCATTAGCTTTCACTGCTCTCCCTCTTTCTGCTTCCCTAGCATTCCCTCTCTCACTCTACACTTAAACTGAGAAAGGTGTCCTTAATTACTTGCATGCCTCTTCTCCTAGACGTTGATCCTTTTTTCCCCTTGTAGCATAAAGACACTTTAAAGCTGATGGTGTCACCCATTTTAAGTTCTCCTCTCCTTTGAAAGGGATGTAGAAAAAGTATCCCAGTAGGTAAAAATCTGTCCAAGAGTAAACTTTTGGTCCAAGCAAAAATCAATGGTAAAATACCTTCACAATCAATCAGAGATATAATTCTGTTTTGTACTTTAAGTGTATGTTAAATTGAAATTTAATTATGTATTTTTTTGGATTATAATCCAGCTTGTTTTCTCCTGGAGGATGGCAAGATGTCCTGATGTCCAGCTGGACATGTCCTTCATGCCCTTCTCTAAAGACATGTCTTTTTCCCAGAATACTCTTATTAAGGAATGAAGAGAGAGTGTTGTTTTTCTCAGAAGAATGTTTTCAGTCATCAGAATACTCCTGAATTTCTCAGTTTTATCAGGTTACAAGTAATTACTACACGTCACATCACCTGGAGAGTCATTATGCAAATTTGCATATGGCTTGAATGCTCTGCTTAGGCAAATATTTATCATCCTTTAAAGCTTCACTTGGAAAAGAATATCACACCTTCTGTTCTCCCTTATCATTTCCCATGTACCACGGTTTAAACAGAAGCTGCAGCTAAAGGGAAGGTCTGCTGAGGAAACATCTGGTGCCTGTGGAAAAATTCTTTTCAGAATTCTGTAAAAGTAAGACAAAGCAGAAAATCATAAAGAAATATCATATAATAAGAGACATGTAGGTAAAGACCTGCATTGTCCAGAAGGAATTTAACTCTCTTCTCGCAGCTTCTGATCTGTGTACTCTAGGACTGCTCCTGAGTGTGACAACAAGGAGTAGGTGTCACTATAAAAAAGTTATTACAGAGGAAGACTTTCTCCCAACTAGGTTGCTGGAAAATTTGCTAATATCCAAAATAAATAAATATATAAATAAATAAATAAAGATAGGTATTATCCTTTCCTCAATCTGTTCATAAACACTTCCATGAATGTTGATAGTCAGAATGGAGTGGTTACCAGAATGAAAATATGTAATGGAAAGTCTGTAAGAATAAAAAGTTAGAGGCATATTAAGAATAAAAAGTGAGAGGTATATGCTCTTAGTCAGGTTTCCTTTGGAGGTTTTAAGGACTGTCTGCCTAAAAGTGACTAAGGGCTAACACTAATAACCCTGCTCAAAAACAAAGCAGCTGGTACACCGTCATCATCCTTGATTTTCTGGAGACCAACTCCAAGATCCATGCAAGCCACAAACTGGTGAGTGCAAACTTGCACTTGCTCTTGGTGGAAAGAGAGGGAGCAAAAGAGAGAGTTCTCTTTTGTTAGCTCTTTGGATTTAGGCAAGTATCAAGCTTCTCTCAAAATCCAAGCATGTCATGAAAGCTGTCATTTGCAAACTCTCAGACCTGACTTCTCCAAAAAGCAGGGAGATGGCAGAGAAGCAGACAAAGGCTACGTCAGCTTGGCCTGCCCTGTTCATGCTTGGTGCTTACAGGGTCTGCAGGGTGAGTTTGCAAATCTCACCGTACTACTGTGGTGAGCTGTTATATCTGGAACTGAATGTTATTACATTTTTGTTGATTGGACAGAGAAGTGCAAGATATTGGTGAATGTAACAAATATGCACGACAGATTCACCCAGCTAGAAGCCACTTCAGCCAACTACAATAACTAAATTGCTGTGGGCCTTGTCTACTGCTCTTCATATCGGTGTTGGTACTTTTCACAGGCATTCAGAAGACATCATAGCATCATCCCATCATCTGAGCACCATGCCTTCCCTTGTCGTTAGAGGATATCATTCACATTTTGGAACTCAAATTCCAGTTCTGTTTTACTTGTATGGACTGAATGTAAGTCACAGCAGCAGGCTTTTTTCCCCAGTTCTTCTTTATTGTTCATTACTACACAGTACTGAAGGAGATAGATGGTGTCTTCCCAAACATACAACGTAATGCAGCTTCTGATTAATGAAGGAACAGCATCCAAGAGGTAGAGGAAGAAAAAGTAGCTTTCTCTGCATTATAACTAGTTCAATGTTGTGTGTGGCAGGAGAATCTGGTACAAAAATAGGTGGATAAACCCAGGAACGATATTTTGTAGCATAAGGGAACTTGGAATCACATCCAGAGGCTAGAGATTTTCGTTCTATTAGCTGAAGTTAGAGATACCAAGGCATACATTCAGATAGCGATGTAAGCTGCCTTGAAGGATTCTTTGGTTAAAAGTGGGTGGGGTGGGGGTGGAGAGTGAAATCTTCGCTAAGTAGAAATTAGTAAAATAATGATTTGCTCATTTTCTTACCTGTTTTTCCTTAATTGTCTACTTTGTCAAGTGAAATTTACAACCTAAGTTGAATCAGAACATAGTAGTATGTTGCTAATGGCTCACATAAATCAGGTAAATTAGCTGTTTTTGCCATTTTTCTTCTTGAAAGCTTTAAGATCAATTTATGCTGTCTCCTCATCTGGAAGAAAAATGCCTCTGCCTTTGTGTGTTGATACCACGAAAGCTGTAGCAACTGTTGTATTATTCCAGATGTTTCTTAACATATGATTTTCCTAAAACTGACATGTCCACCTGCTCCAAAACTGTCTCACCTTGCTTTTCTTAGTACTAGGATATGCTCACAGATACGCACCGGGTATAAAAACTCTGAAATGTCACTATTCTCTAAGTCCAATCTCTAAAGAAACACTGCGCAAAACTTTCAAATGTAGCAAATGAGTGTTATTTCCTCCATTTTGGAGATGCCTCTTTTCAGAAATCCTGAAACAAAACCACTAATTTTCAGAGAGAATATGTTGACCTTGCTATGACCTTGGGCACCAGATTACTTTGTGATTGCTGCGTGGTTTGACCATTATCGTACAAAGTAAATCCATACTCTGTTTCAGACTAGTAAATGTCCAAAACTAGGAGCAAAATCCTGATTAGGGAATGACCAATGGCTCTTATAAATACTGCATAAAAATCCTTTCTTTATATATTTGAATTGCACTGTTCCATTGCTGCTGAACCAAATCCTGCTCTGCTTTTATTCTTCATGCAGCTGGCTTGAAAGTCTAATCAGTAAACAAGGCTCTGAGGAACAGTGTGTCTATCTCCTGGTTCCATCACCAGTGGTGGAAAGCATGTTTTGGTCTTTGTTTAAGAGAACTTCCTCAAGTTCATAACGCGCACTGTGTCTGTGCCCAGGTTTTTCCATTAACACAAGCTACCTGCAGCCCAGAACTAACATATATATACAGTGTGAATCATATAAGAACATAGGACACCACTGCATTTAAACCAATAATGCCATTTAATATTTAAGGATCACCTCCTCCACGCTCAGGAGTGATGCATCCCAACAAAGAGGAAGTCAGGTGAAAATGCCAGAAAGCCTGCATGGAAGCTCCTGGCCAAACTCAGACACAGGAAGCCTACAGAGCGTGGAAGCAAGGACAGGTAACCTGAGAGGACCATGGTGACATTGTTCAAGTAATCAGGGATCCAGTTAGGAATGCTAAAACCCATATGGAATTGAATCTGGCCAAAGTCGTCAAGGGCAACAAGAAGGGCTTCTGCAAGGACTACAGCAACAAAGGATGATTGGGAACATGTGGGCTCTCTCCTGAAGGAAACAGACCTGGTTCGTAGAGACAGTGGAAAGGCTGAGGAGCTGAATGCCTTCTTTGCCCCAGTCTTTGCCAACAAGACTGACCTTCAGGAATCCCAGGTCTCAGAGGCAGAGCACTGGCACAGGTTGCCCAGAGAGGCTGTGTGGTCTCCTTGGAGATCTTCCAAAGCCGCCTGAAGGTGATGCTGGGCTCCCTCCTCTGGGTGTCCCTGCTGGAGCAGGGGTTGGGCCAGGTGGACCCAGAGGGCCCTTCCAACCTCAGCCATTCCATGATTCTCCGATTTGCACTTAGAGACCACGTAAGTATTCCTGCATCCAACAAAAGCTGCCATACAGATTTTTCCCACTTATTGCTTCAAAGTATGTAATATTTTTACTTCACTAAAAACTTCTGAAAGATCTCAATAGCATCAAAGGTACTTGAGTGACAAGGAGGAAACGATAACTAAGTATTGAATCCAGCCAGCAGAATCTTTTCACTTTCCCAGTGGAGACAGTCATGGTATTTTGTGATACAGCTGGAAAAGGGTCTGTTCTGACCGCAGAGTTGATGTTTACAATAAGGGAGTAAGAATTAAGCCCACTTAATAGTATTCCCTGCAGCTAGAGAGAAAGAGTTCATGCTGTGTAGTCCCGCTGGCTCCCTGATCCATTGGTGGGCTCTGTCTTCCCACTATGAACCGCATGAATAACGGATGAACAACTAGAACAGATAGTTAGGGTGGTTAACCTATGTCTTACTGCAGGAACTTCACATATAGAAAAAAGATCTAGACTCTGCAGGCCACCAGGGTTGATATTTGCATGAAACTCTGTCCTCAGTACCATAAATGCTATCATATCCTGAAGGCAAGGATTGGAAGGGAAAGGTATTGTACTGTCACACTGCGTGCTGTCCAGCAGACAAAACTACCATTTGTTTCCTCGTTTGGTATCAAGTTAGTGTGTTGGCAGTCTCAGAAGACTGGCTTATATTTCAGCTGTCGAGTGTGATTGGTGACAGAGAGAAAAACAGTTGTGAAACACTAGCCATCTCCATCATGCACCACTGTTATAGAGGGCAAAATCTGTGGGCAATGGTAAGCCTGAAATTATTTCAAAACTTCATTAGACTCCAGACAGTAAATATTCACTTCTGATATTCTTTTTCATGAAAATGTGTACCTTTGTTTCAAAATTAGCAGAATAAAGAACATCTTCTTTGTCATGTTACCAATTTAATGGGACAAAATTTCACTGTGAAGGAGTCCTTTTGTTCATTCTACTGTGACTGTATTCGTACTTTCACATCCTAGAGCATGCTAGTGATCATTTTTGTTGGGACTGGCAAAGACTTAATAATTGAATTTCCACGAATCTAAATTCCTTGTTTCATTCCACCTTCCAGCTTCATTTTTTTTTTTCTGATTAATGTAACTGTTGTTCACACAAGCAAGAGTGGATGTTTATGAGACCAGGAAGAACATATTCAAAGCTGCTCCTTGTTCTCTCACCCTTCTTCCATACACAAAGTTCAGTAGGAGAAAGTGCCTCTGCATCTGATTGCTTGTGGGCTTGTATGCTGACTCTCAGAGACATGTTTCCGCAGGATGGCACCATACCGAGATAGAGCTGTTGGTAGTGCAGTCCCACTCCACTGTTCTAACCATGGGAAAGTCTGGAGATCATTTTGATCTGTTACACGGGATCCCGATAGCTTGTTTTGAAAACAAGAGCAGTTAGTGCACTCATTTCTTGCTAAGCAGTTCTGTTCAGTTTGCCAGAAATCCATACACTTAATGGAAGGTGCACACCATTACACATGTCCTCTGATCCTTTCTGAGATTGGTACTAACTCTACATAGAATCACAGAACAGAATCATAGAATGACTTGGGTTGGAAGGGACCTTAAAGATCATTTAATTCCAATCCCCCTGCCATGGGCAGGATTGTCATGCACTAGAGCAGATACGAACACCTACCTCTCCTGTACTGCAGGCTGTCCAGATCTGGCCTTTGACTTGCCCCCATTCCATCTCCTCTTTGACCTGGGACATCATCAGAGCTGATACAGAGCAAGTGGCTGGTGTCTGTCTTTGGTTTCAAACTGGAAATGGATCACTGGAGAAAGGTTTATGCAAACAGCAGGAAAAAGATCATGTTTTTATATCAGGTAAGATATTCAGGTTCCTGCTATCTTCAGTAAGTTAAAAGGAATTTCCAAAGAACAGTGATAAGCCATTCTGGAGGCTTTTCTTAGGAAGGACACTTAAGACTTGCATCAGACAAAGCAACTCTGCTTTGCCACCACAGGATAGTATTTCTCATCTTACAAAAACCTGGAAAAAGTATTTTGCACTGAGGGTGCAAGCAAGTTTCTGCTCTGAATTGGATTATTTATAAAGAATGTAAAAATATGTGGAAAGAAGAGTACCTCTGCTATAAACAGGAAATGTCAAAATTAAAAATGTTGGCATTTTCAATACAAATTGAAGTATTCCATTTACTGCAATTTTAACATGACAGATGGATGGTGTGCTCCTGTGACTTACTCATTTTTGAAATGCTGGCTCCAATTTTTCCTTTTTTACTTTCCTCCTAAGATTAAAAAAAAAAAAAAATCAAAACTAGGATTTGTTCAGAGAAATTATTTATCCATTTTACAAAATCTTGTTTTCTGCAGGGAACAGTCCTGTGCCAGTGTCTTTATTGCAGCATGCAATGCACACTCTGAGTGTACATGCACACTTCCACACACATGCACCCCATTCTTTTATGGAGAACTCATATGAAATCTCTGGTTTTTTTACAAAAACAAGCTTTAACTTCCATTGTGTCAGGCTCCCAGAAGGATTTCTTAACCTCACTGCAGCCAAGCTGCTCCTTATATTAAGCTTTGCTGCTCTGTGCTATGTATGTACTTGCAAAGTTAATGCTGGCTACCAAGATATTACTGGAGCCCTGATTTAAGTGTGGGAAATATAACTGAAATTGGAAATGGTACTAAAACCACAGTGAACTACTGAAGTGTGCCTACTGTTTCTGTAAATTACATCTTCCTGTGAGATGTAATACTATATGCTTTGGGATTTGTTTTATTTGGCCTGTTGTTTGTGTAAAGCTAAGACCATGAGCAAAATAAAATCTAAGTGACTATAAAGTTTGACTTTGAAATAAAAAGCAACAGAAAAAAAAACATTTATTTCTCTCTCAGTCTCCAGGTGCAGGGTTATTGCAATCAAGATAATTATTTTCCCAACTTCTTCTATGCTGGTAAGCACAGAAACAAGATAAAAGTTCTCTCCTACTATCAGAGCTATCAAAGAACAATTAAAAGAAAGGAAAAAAAAAAAAAAAAAAAAAAAAAAAAAAGAAGGAAAACTCTTTTCCTTTAAACTCAAAAGCCAGAGAAGCTACTTCAGATTTATGTTTCCTCAGCATTTTCAAAGAAGATTTTGTCACTTTAAATCCCCTTCATGTCCCTCAGTAGATAGTTTTCCTCTGGTTACACAAGCGACCTTTTTGCCATTAGCATGATGGGAGTGTTTTGCAGTCATCAGTCTTTATCCTGAGTCACAGCAGTGCTAAAGCATCTTGACTGTGGCATTGAATGCAGAGCACAGAGTGATTTGATTAAGTTCCCTTTAGAAAATCTGATATGAACACCTTTTTCATACTATCTTATAACGTAAAAACAAAATGAAAACCTGAAATTAATAGGCTATGGATAATTGCATCAGCTGCATGAGAGATAGAATAGCTCTGCAGTATGCTATATTTAGTGTAAGAGCATGCTGGCCACATACAGCAGGGGTAATGGTTATTTTCAGGCTGGTATTTATCCACAAGGCTCAGAGTGTTTAGGTACAATAATTTATAATACATCAGAGGTTTAAGCCGGGTGAATGTATTAGCAAACCTGGAAACAGGTGAAGATAGCCTGGAGTCCTTCAGCCAGATGGCAAAAATGTTCAGTGCCTGTGTGTTTTCCTCCTCCTGAAGACACAGAATGTCTCAAAGGCACATTCCATTGGTTAGAGGAACATGCTGGTTTTTTTTACATACAGCACCTGAACAGAAAGTGACAGAGGTTTTCCAAGAGCCATGAGAAGGAAGAATGGCCTGTAGGAGATCATATCCACTATTGTCAGCAAAATCGCAAGCATATATCACGCTACTCGCCACTGAACAGAGACTATGTTGTGAAGGCAAAAGGAAGAAAAAATAGCGGAGCTCTCTCAGACCCACAGAAGTCGCTCAGTGCTGTCATGCATGCATGACGTCCTGGAGGGATGAGTGCAGCATGAAAAGTAAAGGATCCTTAGCAAAACAAAACAAAATTTAGTTCTGCTCAGAGTTCCTTAGGACACTTCAGCAAGAGAGAACACACCAAAGGCCACTGATGCAGCATACCTTATGCAAGATAACTGCAAAATCTGTAGTTCATGGGCATAGCTTTGGCACACATTACAGGTAGGTTCCATGAAGCATGTCCCTTATCAATGGTGGGGACCTAAGAATGATTAAGACTGTTCATTCCGGCTTTATACCGCTTACACTTTTAGAGCAAAGCCATCTTTCTAGGGAACATACTGCTAAACATATTGATTGATTCGAGTTTTATCACTCAGCCTCCTGACATGATGATCAGTTTGAAAAACCTCTTCAGGAAAAACAAAACACTCAGCTTATAAATTAATAACTGTAGACTCATATTTGATAACTGACCTCACAGAACCTTAAAATCAGAGAAGATGTAGGCTGGAAAGTCATCTGGTCCAGCCCTTCCATTCAAAGCAGGGCTAGCTGATGTAGGTCGCATTGTCTGGGCCTGTTGGGAAGCTGAGGTCTGAGCATCTCCAAGGATGGAGACTCACAGCTTCTTGAGGCAACCTGTGCCAGTGCTTTACCACTACTGCTGCAAAAATTTCATTCGTTATCATTGCATTCTCATAGATGACACCACCAAAGAGATTTTTGTTTCTGTGCATCTTCTGATCAGGTAGTTTTTGACACCAATATGATCCCCCTGCACCTTCTCAGCCTAAACAGTCCCAGCTCTCTCAGCCTCTCTTCATATGCCAGATGCTCCAGTCTCTTCACCATCTTCATGGCCCTCACTGGACTCACTCCAGTATGTCCATGCCTCCCTTGTTCAGGCCAGCCTAGCACCGGACACAGCACTCCAGACGTGTCTCACCAGGGCTGAGCAGAGGGGAAGGACCACCTGCCTCAGCCTGCTGGCAACGCCCTTGCTGATACAGCTCAGTACATGACTGCTGTCAGGGTACATTGCTGAGTCCTGTTCAGTTTGTGGTCCATCAGGACATTCAGGTACTTCTCTGTGGAGCTGCTTCCCAGCTGGTAGGTCCCAGCCTGTCCTGGTGCCTGGCATTGTTCCTCCCCAGGCACAGGACTTGACATTTCCCTTTTCTGAGCTTGATAATGTTCCTGTCAGACTATTTCTCCATACTATCCAGGTCCCTCTGAATGGCAGACCTGCCCTGCAGCCTGTTGACTGTTCTTTCCAGACATGCAAATCCGTTGTTTGCAAATCCCAGTTCTCACAAGAACAGTGACCAGATTCTGAGTGGAAAAAACAAACAAACAAACAAGAAAATAAACCCTAAAGTAGCAAATTAAAAAATACAACCACACATCTCCCACACATCTACATCACCTGAAAAGACACTCTTGGAGTAAAAGTTTCACCATGAGAAATCAGTACATCCAGAAATTACTGGGAAATTACAATGCTTTGAACATGGTGCCATCATCCAAAGATCTCACAAGACCATCAGTTGTCACCACTAGCAAAGAGTGGGAAGGTGTGCTGGAATAGCACTAAATGCTGAACACTGGCTTTGCCAGTTTCATTCTCTGGCTTCCTGAGAGGTGTTTGAGCTGGGACTGGGAGCCGCCAGCACCTGCCCTCATACCCTGTGCCCATACCTTACTGCCTGCTGGCGTTTCTCAGTAGGGTGGTGCTAAGATCCTATTGCAGGCTGTGAAGTAAAAGTGAATGACTGAGCGCTATTTCTATACATCCAGAAGAGTGAATACTGATCTCTCTCATTTCACTTCTCTTTTCTTTTCCTAAGATATATCTGAGCAAACTCACTTTCCTGAAAAAGTGCTATCAGCCACTCAGCATTAAAAGTAGTAGATCATAGGTGTCATTCAGCATATTTTTTCCAAATGAATTCAACAATCAAGATGATATAAAAAGAAAGTAATTTTTACTTAGAGAACATTTGCAGGCAAAGTAGGGGATAGGCATTAAAAATATTGAAGAACACGAAGGTTAACAATACCCAGTTTTGCACTGCTGGCAGAATATTTGTACTTTGGGGAAAAAATGAATATAGCCATACTACAGCTGTGATTCAATGGAACCAGGAAATCCATGGAGCTGAGAGATAATGCTGGTTTAATCTGTGACTAGCAGAGACTGAACTCCATTAAGAGTAAAGCAAGGAAAATGCTAATGTAATTATTTTCCTTTGGAACAATAGTCTAAGTGAAATAGCAAATCTTTATTTCATGTAGTAGGTTTTTTTTTTTTTTTTGTACAACAGTTAATAATATAGAAGCGTAAAATATCTGGATGTTAGGAATATGCAGATTTTATTTTATAATACAAGACAAACCGCTGCATGATGGAGCAACCTCTTTTCTATACGTGGTACTTCCGAAGCTAAGGTCTAACCCCTATAAGCACGATTTGCACGTCCTCTACAATTTAAACACTGTTTTGGGTAAGGTCTGCTATAATTCTGTGACACTTTATGGTGTGCCCATTTCCTACAGCAGACAGAGATTTAGGAGAAGAACATATATTGTAAGAAGCAATCACCTTAAATTAGTTATTGTAATGAATTAAAATTAATTTTCATCATTTTTGTATAGTTTAGAGGTCATGAGAGAGAACTGATTAGCTAGTATGATTTGCTGCATAGCACAGGCCACAGCTGACAGCCTAACACTGACTACGCATGATAGTTATGTTCCAGAATGAAAACTGCCCTGAATTTCCACTTTTGTTGCTCGAAGTCTGTGAAGAGACAGACTTAATAAGATTGGTTACGGGGGAAAAAAAAAAAAAAAAAAAAAAAAAAAGGAATAAAGAATATCTCAATGCTGAATATCAGAATTTGGAAATTAGTTGAGATTAAGTGCTCCACAGAAATGATTTGGCAGCAGTTGAGAAGTGCTGAAGCCCCAGGTAAGGTACACCCAGCTTTCTACTTCACTGCCATCCTTCAAGCCTTCTGAAATTTTCAGGTATTTTCTCAGTTAAGTAAGGCAGTTCCCTGAAACCCTGCCAGCAGTGGGATTGGCAATAATCAGGCCCATTTCAGAGTGTCTCCAGCAATATCAACATTTCAAGCTCCCATGCAGCCTTGTAAGTGAACCAGGAATCCTAGTCATATTTTCAATAAGAGCTAAAGACAAAGTGAAATCAATTGGACTTTGGCATCCATAAATTTTTATGTTTCTAGTTTTGAAGAAATATGATGAATGCACATGGGAATGTGAACAGATTGATACAAATTGTTTACAGTTGAAAACATCCTTTCAGCAGAAAATTCAGAGCATGACTATTCTATCTTGGTGATATATTCATGAAAACAAACGGCATAAGTTACGTGCAGGACTGCTGGGCTTGCAAGAAAATATTAACTGACTTTTCTGGTAGAGTTTTCTGATACTACTAAGTTGTGTGCAATCTGTTGGTGTAGACAGAAGCTTCACTTTACAGATATAAGTACCTACAGTCACATACTTTTTTCTATGAACACAGCGAGAACAATGTTATAGTGCACATCAAAGCCTCATTTGCATGTACTACCTCATTATTTTAAACCTGCTGAGGTCTCCAACATTTTGCTTACTGTATCAAAGAAAGATTCAGACCATGAAAAGGCTTATACTTGTTATGTAAAAAGAAATATCCTCAGGCACGCATCCTTTTGAAATAAAGTGAGAAGTGCACCTCATGATCTTTCTTAGATAAAGGCAGAAGAAGTTCTTAGTCAAATTTTCAAAGTGTCAATAACAAGAAACTTTTAGGAAAAAAAAAATCTTTTGTTTAAAGGACTATATGACATAAATTAAGTCACAAAATATCTCATTCTGTCCGTTTTACTCATTGTAAAATACTTCTAAAACACAAAAAGAAAAATTGGTCAAAAAATATTAATATAGCACTTCACTGAGAATAATCTTCATATGATGTATCTACATCAGTTTGACTTGTGAGAGAGGGTGAATCAGAAAAGCTAAAACCAGACTTCTGTAATTCCTCCCAAGTCTTACTGAGTAAGAGATTCAGTCTGGTGGTGGTTCCTTCTGGATCAACAGATAAGGGCTAAATAGTGCAACCAATGGATTTACATGTGGTTAAGTACACTCAGGTAGTGACGAAGCAGAAGCATGAGGACTGGGCAAAGGGAAGACCACAGCTAGTAATGTGGGAAACATCTGAACAAATAGAATTTGGGAGGAGTCAAGGTATTCCTGACTTTGGCTTGGGACTACACTGGATAATAAAAACAAAGTTGGGCTAATTCCCAAAAAAAGAGTGAGTTGTGCCAAGAGCATGTGCCACCAGAGAGGACTGAGGCTGTGGCTCACAGGGCAGGGGCTGGGGTTGGAGGCAGGATTGTTGATGTTGGGCAGGAGGAAAAGGTAGACTACCTGCCCACCAAGCAGCGACTCTCACATGGACAATACTGTATTTCTACGAACAATGTCCTCAGGAGTGTTATCCTTGTAGAAAAGTAGCTGAGTTGCGTTCTCTCTCCCTCTCGTTTTTTTCCTGGCTTTTCCTCTGACCAGACTCCTCCTCTCAGAATAATATTCACTTCCCACACAAAGACTTTTTAAAACACAAATGACATCTCTATGCAGAATAGAGGCCACAGACATGCTTCTCCAAGTTTTTAACCCCTAGGATCAAAGGCAAGCAGTGCTTGCTTCTTACACAAAGCTTTTCCTGAACTAATGCTTTCAATACATTTGTGTTTAAACTGAAATGCATCTTTTGAGGTAAAAGTTGATATTGAATTACAAGAGAGAATATTTACATACTAAAAATGATGGCCCCAAATGCATATAGATGATTATGCTTTTCATTTATATAAGTTAGAATTTTAGCTGTGGTATCTGACAGTTTACATATTTTCTTATATTCTGAAATTACTTCACTATCCTAATATTTTTTCCTTAATATAGGCTAAAACTGAAAGAATGTTGTCAACATCAGACCTGAATCTTTATTGTCTATAAGAAAGTGTTTGAATAAAAAGTTAGCATTTTAAGAAAAAAAAAAAATCATAGAATTATATTCCATACCAGAAAGCAAGAATCCTCTATGGCTTCTGTATTTTCTGTAACACCAAGCAGGAGGTAGGACTATAGCTTGCTTGTGTTGTCTTGCAACCTGTGTGATTTATGATTCCATAGCTGTAGGAAAAAAATAAAACAACAAAAAAACAACAACAAAACAACAACAAAAAAGGCTTGAATATTGTCACAGAATATTCTGAGAGTATTCTGCAGGCTAAGATGATGGATGCATTAGCCAGGGGCTGCCCTAAGTGGAAACACACAGAGGGTATGACCTTCCTGTACAGATGGACCCCATGGGAAGAGTCAGGTGGTTCTCCATCGGCACAATATCCTGCTCCATTGCTTTTCTTCATAGTTTATCCTTTTTAGCAACGTTCTGCCCCATTCCTTCTGTTGATGACCCATAGCCCAAGCTGCAAGCTGTTTGGAAACTTCAGCTGAGCGATCATTGGGAATACAGGTCAGCTGTGAAGTACATATTCATGACAGGATCTCTCTCAGATGCAGTGTGTGTCCTTTTGTTGAACAGCACAGCAGAGAGGACACTCCTGCCCACTAAATCCTGTCCCTAAGTGCCACATCTACACGTTTCTTGAACACCTCCAGGGAAGGAGACTCCATCACCTCCCTGGGCAGCCTGTTCCAATGCCTGACCACTATCTCAGAGAAGAAGCTTTTTGTAACATCCAACCTGAACCTCCCCTGGCACAGCTTGAGGCCGTTACCTCTCATCCTATCACTGTTACCTGAGAGAAGAGGCCGACCCCCACCTCACCACAGCCTCCTTTCAGGCAGTTGCAGAGAGCAGAGGTCTCCCCTGAGCCTCCTCTTCTCCAGACTGAACAGCCCCAGTTCCCTCAGCCGCTCCCCATAAGCCTTGTGCTCCAGGCCCTTCGCCAACTTTGTTGCCCTTCTTTGGACACGCTCCAGGGCCTCAATGTCCTTCTTGTAGCGAGGGGCCCAAATCTGAGGACAGCACTCGAGGTGTGGCCTCACCAGTGCTGAGTATGGGGAAACCAGGGGGAGAAATCTCTAGACCAGTCGCACTACCAAACCACACACAGCTCTTACCTACCTATTTCTTCAATCCTCATGGAAGTGTTTTGAGTAATACAGCACACAGACCAGGGTCAACATGATCCTGGACTGAAATCTGGAGCAGTCCAAACTGACAGAGGAAAAACAACCAATGGCTGCACACTAATTTTGCACTAAGTAAAATAATTTATTTTCAAATTCTGGAATATCTTTTTGAACGGGAAGTGTGAACAGGACTGTTGATGATTCACATAGGAATGTTTCAAGTATGATTTGAAAGTTTTCTGGTTTCTGTCTTGCTGCTCAGACCAGATCAGCTCTCACATGAAGTATTGAGTCATATCCCCAGCCCATGGTTAACTAGACATAGATAATTTATTATAAAACTGTAAGTATGGATTCCACCAAGATTCTCACAGAGCATGGACAATAATAGATCCCCTCTGCCTCACCTTTCATCAGCTGAGGCTTTAACCTAAAGAGAAACATGCCTGCAAAATTACTTCTGGATGAATTTAATTTCCCTGTTCACTAGTTTTACTTGTATTAATTAAAAGCAAATTCTCAGTCACATCTTATTTGGCTGGGAGAAAATACTGTAGCGTGCAGGCCTTTCTGAATGAAATATCCTAACTGCTATAGAGTAAGTTCCTTCTCCAACAACTCCAGTTAAATTATCTGCTTATGCACATTTAATAAGCTCATCCCATTTGCATTTAGACATCAATCAAAAACCTAAAATCCAGAACAAATTCTATTTATATTATCTCATTCTGACTTTTCTGATTCATATATGTTCCAAGGAAGTTTGATCGGCACTTTCTGAAACTTGACTATATTGGAATACTTTTTTAAAATTGGGTCCTTTATTCCTTGCCTTAAATTGTCGCCTTTGAATTGCATTTTGACTTCTGATTGTAAAGCATTCCAATGTCATGGGCCACTTATGACAAATGCCCTTCCTTCTGGTCAGTCTCATAGAATCAGAGAATAGAATCGTTTGAGTTGGAAGGGACCTGAAAAGGCCATCTAGTCCAACTCCCCTGCAGTGAACAGGGACAGCTACAGCTGGATCAGGTTGCCCAGAGCCCCATTCAGCCTGACCTTGAAAGCTTCCAGGGACGGGGCATCCACCACCTCTCTGGGCAACCTGTTCCGGTGCTTCAATACCCTTGCTGTAAAAAACTTCTTCCTCATATCCAGCCTAAATCTACCCTCTCTCAATCTGAAACCGTTTCCTCTAGTCTTATTACAACGGACCCTGCTGAAGAGTCTGCCCCCTTCTTTCTTGTAGCCCCCCTTCAGATACTAAAAGGCTGCTATCAGGTCTCCCCAGATACTTCCCTTCTCCAGGCTGAACAGCCCCAACTCTCCCAGTCTGTCCTCATAGGGGAGGTGTTCCATCCCTTGGATAAGGGGTCTCAAGAGTCCTAGCAAGGTAAGAGAAGATCTTTGAGGGAATTGAGACTTGGAAAGGAAATCAGTGCAGGCTTCTGATAAATCTAATAAATCAGAGGGTATACAATCCAGAGGAATGTATTGACCTTCTTATCATTAGTATGGTCACAGTGGTCTCTGTAACATTTTTAAATTCATCTTCCTACTGAAATGGTATGCTTTCATGTTCATTGGGTTCATGGTATGGCTTGATGCATAGCCCTAGCTAGATCCCCACTGTTACACCTCTCTCTCAGGTTGGCAAAAAGCAGTAGTGTTCATAATCTGTGTTGTTTTATTCCTTTTTGTCTCTTGCTGTACTAATAAAGGGGAGGTATCATGGGCTTCGTACTGTTTGCTCCCTACAGAGGTACTGTTCAGAGACATTTAAAATATGTCCAGGCTGTATATTCAAGGTGCCAGTGCCCTGAGTGGAAAGGACGCCGTTCTGTACTATAGGTTGTGGTTGCGCTCAGATTCTGAGGGTTTACAAATCCTGCCTAACAACTGTTACCAAAATCTTGACATGGCTGGTAAACTTTTATTATGGCAGCATGTTCAGCTCGTAGAATGATTGCTTTTGTTTCTAAATGACTGAGGTGCCTGTTGAAAACATCCTTCACTGTGATTGCCTCAATGCATTCTAAGATAACATTGTCAGAGTCTTTATTTGTCAGAGTATTTATTATCCAATAAGTAAGTTATTATCATAAAATATCATGGAAACTATTGATTGAAGAAAACTAAATCTTTTTAATATGTAATCAAAAGCACAACAAAAATAATTTAATAATTATTTGAGTTGACAGAGAGATCGTGTACATTATATCCATTCCCCAGTAGACAGTGATTACAAAGGTTATAAGATTGAAATTCTCTTGTGTGTGTAATACACCAGGCCTGCAGTGGTCTCTGAGACAAGAACAGCTGAGTAATCCAAGCTGACATCTGTCTGGGTGCACTATCACAACTCGTCCCTTAAATTCCTAGATGCTGGTCAAAGATGTTTATTCACATCTATGAGCACTGAATGAACAATTCCCTCCCCAGACAGGTGTCCATTAGCAAAATGGCATGCTTCATTTGGCCTTAAGCACGGGTGACAGCTAATAAAAGCATATGAACATGTGTTATGTATACATACCATGACATAATCCTCTTTGCTCCATGCAGAAATATTTCCTATTGCCCCAATTATTTGAGTGCTGGAAAGTGTTCCAGCACGGAAAATTATGTCCTTAACATCTGTGTTCAGGCTGGGAACAAGCAAATATTGCAGAGTACTATTCACAAATACCCATTTAGAAGTTATGCAGTTCCTGACGTCTGTTGACAATATGAGCCCTATAAACACAACTCACCCACACGTGTTGCTTTCCTGCCAGCTGTCGCAGTAGCTGCTGCTGGTCTCTGGCACTGAGCTGGGGCCGACAAGAAGCACAAAGGCTGATGCCCTTCTTGGTACAAAGCCAGGAAGCAGAAATGTTTTTTACTGGGCTACTTCCTGAAGCAAAGCTCAAATGGAGCATCTACCCAGCAATCCACCAGGTAGATGTCAACATTTGTGTCCAGTTTCTTTCCCCATGCTACCAAAAAAAAAAAGCTCCCTGATAGGAAAGATACATTTGGTTTTAAATCTTTTATGTGACACTATGTTTCACCAAGTAAATCATATAAAATTTAAATTACTTAAGAGTAGAGAAGACATGCAAGTGCTATGAAACCTATTGAGAGCTTGTATGAAGGTGACTCTGCAGCAGACTTTTCACTTAGGCAGTTGCTTTCTGTCGCCTGAAGAAGAGCTCAAAAAGGCTCCAGCAGTGGACATTGATTTCAGCTGCATCTCTGTGATACAGATAACTGCGATGAATATGTCAAAGCTGATAAGCCAACTGCAGATGAAAGGAAGATGTCTCAAAGAAGGAACTGCAGAGCTCCTGCTAGCTAGATTTCCCACTACAAAGCAACGAACAATGTTTACCTTCCCAGCTGGCCAAATTAACAAGCCTATGGGAGTGTCTATCTCAGGTACCCTGGCAGCAAAGAATGACTGCTGCTACAGCACACAAGCTCAGTAAGAATAGAAAAGCATAGGAAAAATCTCGTTCATATCAAGAAGCTGGTTTCCGCATCTGACAGCCCAGGTTAACAGCCTCTCTCTCTCAGCTGTTAGATTTTCTGTCACTTTCAGGCTTTCTCCAAACATGCCCTCAGAATTATGAAAAAGTCTCTTTAAGCACTCACTAACACTCCTTATCATCTCCATAGAAGAATCACTGCAGAAAATAAACATGTTGGCTATGCCTGTGCGGTGTTCATTATGATCAATATAGTTTCACAGCTTCATCACACTCTTTATCTATATGAGACATTATTTCTCAATATTCTCTAACTGTATATGGAAATGATCATTGCCTTCTGGGTTTGTGTACAGCAGGTAGCAAAATGGTAAATTAACTCACAAAGTCTTGCCAGATGATGGCCCAGCAGCAGGGTGCTGCAGCTTGAATGGCTGTTGGAGACAGAGAGGCAGCTGATTACTTGGTTTCTCCAGCAGGGCTTGACAAGCAGGTAAAGGCCAATGTTTCACAGTGTTGTGCCCATGAGCATTTTGTAGACCTTATTCTTTGGTTTCCTGACCCTTGGCTTAGCTTCCAGCCATATTTCTACCCTGCTGTCTGAACTGTTACCCATCTTGATTCTCTGATCTCAACCTACAACCTCTGCCTTGGACTCTAGCCAGTGGCTTAATCCCAGCACCCCGCTACACCAGTCCAGGGCATTGCAGCATGGCTTGTTCCGTAACTGGGACTTCTGGATACAGAGAGGAATAGTAACAGCTTATAGCTCACACCCATGGCAGGCTGGCAGGGATAGCACATGCAATTAACCTTTCTGCTGCAGAGACCATCTGCTTATTGTGCTGTTTGTGCACAGCACAGAGGTGAATAGTTGAAATTCTTTACCACAAAGTCCTCAAATTGGATTGAAGGATCAAAAAGGTCATAAGAATTTTCAGAACTGACAGTAGCTTTGTTGCTCAGCTTGTAGAATCCTTTGTATCACCACATTTGGAGACATACTGAAGCAGAAATTACAGAAAAAATAAAGGAGGTAAAAAACAAACGTAATGCCAATGCAGCACAGTCCAGACAGCAGCATGCTCTGTGTAAACAAAACTGCTGTCATTGAAATCGTGGCTCTCACTGGCATCAGTGACAAACCTCCAGCTGACCACCTTTGATGCAGGGTTTTAGCACAGCAGTATTATCTTTTGAAGATATTTAGAATGCAATCCGATTTACTTGACTTAATTTAGCAAAATGCATACTGTAAGGTATATCCCCAAGCAGTATACCCACCCAAGCCCTCACCAGCATAGAGGGCTAAGCTGAGCAGAGAGAGTCCCATGCATGAAAACTACAAAGCAGGCTCCCTTTTTCTGAGAGAACATGCAGATGTATGCAGATGTCATTTCTCCAAGACCAAGGCACAAACAAACTGACCAGAAGTGGGTTTTTCTGGAGCACAGAAAATAAAACTACCAGTGCTATGATTTGGAAGGCTTTCAAAACCGTTCTCCTAGCTGGAGGCAGATGCCACAAGCCACAGAGTTTAATAAAACAGTCCTGGCTCAAGGTTTACAGCACTAAACTGTACACTTGAGGCCAGATTAGTAAAAACAGATGGGCAAAATATAAAGCTGCATAGACTAATTGGGCGCCCCATTGGTGGACGCTTCCTGTAATCAGGGGAGTTCTGAATGACATATGTTTATCTTTTCCCCCTGCTTGGGATACCATTTCGTTATACACAGTAATGAGGCACCTGTCCCCGTGATTGCTGGGCTGAAAATCCTTACAAGGATTTTCACCTGCTGTGTGCAAGGTTTTATTTTTGTAAAACATAGATGCTCTACCCTTACCACTCCCTGGGGCTAGACCAGCTGTCTGGAAATCACCATGATTAGAGTTATTAGCATTTGGGAGGCAACTCTACCTCACCAGAGAAAGGCAGCTGGAGGTCGCTTTTTAGTCAGTGAGGAAAGGTAGAGTGGGAAAAGGATGAAAGGATGTGGACACGCCACAGGCCATTTGGATAGAGGCATGGTGGCTGTGAGTGATGGGGTTTACAACTCTTGGTTTGGAAGTGAGCATCCAGCTCAGTGCCCAATGGCCTTTTGAGTGGCCCATCACTGCTCAGGGAAGCTACACCACTCAGCCAGACTCCCATGGAAACTGAAGTGCAAATGGCAGAGCCCTTCCTCCAAAGAAGCTGGGGGCACTGAAGGCTTAGGGTGGAGATTCCTGGTCTTGTTGACAGGCCTTTCTGTCCATCACCTCAAGCAAGGGATCCTTTGATGGGCATTTGCAAAACTGAGTAGTCTCAATTTCTGACACCTTAAAGGGCATTTCTCCTTTCTTGTGACACAATCTCCTGGTCTGGTGCATCTGGAAGTACAAGGCAGGTGGATTTACACACCTGTCTGGTTCTTCTAGCTTTAATCCCTTTACATATGCATTCATTGCACCTGGTGGACACAGGCTCATGTCACCTGCCCTGAGATGTGTGTCACAGCTGGAGAAGGGCAGGTCCATATCAACACCCACCCCCTAAGGCTGCTGGGATTGCAGGGAAAGGGTTGAGAGCTCTGGCTACAGATGCTACAGAGGGCTCTACACTGGCTGAGTTACTGGAGACAGGCCCTGAGTAATCATGTTCCTACCTGTATAAACTAGAACCAAAAGTGAGTTATTCAGTCAGTGGAAATAAATGGATTTTTCCAGCTGGTGTGGCTGACGTATACTGTGTATATCACATTTATATAACTTCCTTGAACCAACCAGCTCCCCTTTCAATAATCAAGCTCTATAGCTATAACAATTCTACTGACTGGAAAGAAATGTGTGTTCACAATATGCACCAAGAGATAAATCCTGATACAGCACCAGGAACACATTCCGTGCATTACATGTGCCAAAGGAGTAGGATTTATTCAGGTCATTTATGCTCCACTGGAGTGGAAAAAGTGAAAAAAAAAAAATAGGTCTTTGTATAATGAATTGAACTCTTCGAGTCTTGCAGAGAATAATCCCTATGCATTGGCTATCAGGGACTGCCATCCGTCAAGGTAGCAAGGGGTGGCTTTGTAGGATGGATCTGTCCAGGACCCACTGCAACAGGTACACATTACCTCCCTCACGCCCTGGCTGGCATCTCCCTGACCCTTCTCCCTGTGTGGCTCAGCCCTGCAGCAGCCTTCCACAGACCATGGCCGGAACACTTCTCACGAGTTTGAGTTGTGGGTGCACAGGAGCACCTTCTGCAGCCCCTCCTGCCCTGCCCAACACAAAAGACCCTCTTGCTGCTCTCTGCCCTTTCCAGACAGGCTGCTCTGAATGAGCTCGGTTTTGCACAAGTTATTGTTCATCCTGCAAAAATTCCCAGTGGCTCCAGTGTGACCATCCTCCCCTTTGGTTGTGCAGCCACAGAGCCACAAAATCTTATGATCCAAATAAGACAACGGGGAGAGAAAGGGCAGAGGGAGGGAAGCACAGCAGGCCGCAGCTACAGCTGAGACTGGAGATGGCTTCAAAGGCACTGAGCCACTTCTACAAAGGAACAGAGACTAAATTATAAACTTATGGGAGTTGCTGCCTCCCCCTCTGTTTATCTCTATAGCTGTGAGATCCCAGAGCAGAAAGCACACCCTTTCTTGGCCCTGCAGAAACAGCTAACACACTGCAACTAGTGCTGCAGCTACAGAGTAACCTGATGCGAATGTGCATGCACCCGGCTGGTACATCACAGGGGTTCTGAATAAACAGTGTGTCTATCTACACCCTTAGGCACCAGTGTGCTTTGTTTCTCCATAGCACCTACAATTTATGGGCCCTGAGGAGGGAAGCCTGGAGGAGAAGAATAGAGCGGGGAAAAAATGGCCACAGTTGTGAATTTGTGCTTCACCACCAAACAGAATAAACCTATCGGGGCATCACAGGCTGCCTGTTCACAACCGGGAGAAGGAGAAAGCTCACCTCGTCTCTGACAGGAACAGCATCAAGGGCACTTTTAACCCTCATTGTGTCATGACTCCCCAGGAAAGAATGAATGAGGGCAAAACAGCAACAATTCTCGTGGAATGCAAGAAATGCTGGTGGGAGCTGTGTTCATGGAATATTTACACAAATCTAACCAGTTTTGTGGTGTTTGAAAACGAAAATTATATCCATTTGTCTGGATTGCTGTCAGTGTAGTAATGTACATACAGATCCGAAAGAATCAACATTTAACCTTTCACTGTGGAAATATTTTATATATTTGCAAAATCTCCACAAAATATCTCAAATTTGTATTTACATCCAAAATCTACAAGTGTAGATTTTTCCTCCTTTTGAGTGCAAAACTGCAGACTTTCAGCACCATGTATTTCAAAGAATTTCAAGCTACACAAAAAGTCGTCAATTATGTATTGCCATTCTATCTACCTACTGTACATCTCCATCAAAATAGGGAGGAAAAAACAAGAACTATTACACTGTGATTAAAGCAATCCACTCCTGGGAAGGGAGGGCACCTTGGAGAGTGTCAGAAATTTCTGCATAGTTCTGGAGTGTTTGGGGTCACTAAATTTTCCTGCTTTTTCCAGATTGCAGGCCTTCGTACACATGTGCTTAACACAGAGTTCCCAGATTGCAACATAAGAAGCTTTGTGGGAAGGATGGTTTGACAGATCACACCACTCTGGGCAAGGGGAATTTTAAAAATCCTCCACTGATGAGACAGCCCAAACCTGGTCCGGCTTGTTCTCCCATCATCCCAATCAGGATCATTTATCTGGCCAAGAAAAATGATCAAGAAATATATTAATGTGCTGAAGTGAATAGGATTGAGAACTGTAAAAAGTTGTTTCTTCTCTGTCATTTTCAATTTAGAATGGAAGTGGGAAACCAATCTGAAAATGATGTGCTTTGAGGTAGTACAATATACAAGAAGCAGGATGGATGTGGATGGTAGATGGCAGAGGATGAGCAAAGGAAGGGTGCAAATATGATAGCACAGCACCTGGGGTGATCTTCTGGGTCACTGACTCTGCTTTCTAACAGTCCCTGGATGCTACATCACGTAACCCAAACCCCTACACAATCCCACTCCATCCTGAAGTGCTGTAGAATGCTCCCGTTGGAGAGTTCTTACAGCCAGTAAGTGTCTGATCTTACAGCTGTGGGTTGCAGTTTGTTTGTTCAGATGTCCGCTCTTGCTTAGCCTTCCCTCCTATCACCCCTAACAAGTATTAGCCCTAAAACTGTTTTTTTTTCAAAAAAAAAAAAAAAAATCTATTAAGTTTCCTCCAACTTGTTTTCTTTTCACCACTACATTTCACAGCCCCTGATCATTTCCTTATATATCTTACATTTTTCTAAAAGATAGCCCCTTTTTCCTGCTTAACTAATCTATGTCTGTGAGCTACTGAAATAGTTTTGCCCCAAAAACCTAGATAGATGTGGCATACCAATTTCCCCTGTTTGCAATTATTACCAAACAAACAAACAAACAAAAAAAGGAACAGTTTACTGTGGCATGCTCTGCTATTGGAAGTTCCATTTTATGTTATTTTCCTTGTACTTCCTAATGTTCAATCTTCTCATTCAGCAGTGCCAGGGGATTGTGTGTTTTGTTGTTGTTGTTTGTTTATTATCTGGTTTTGTTTAAAATTTTTCATTCTGCAGATGTGAAACCAATGGGATATGGTTGCATATGGCACTCCTTCCCTTTTGTGTGAGAGAAGTACTATGGGTTTTTACTTTCTGGGAGGATTCTTGAAAGGAAAATAATATCAAAGGAAAAGTGATGAACACAATGCGATGTACAGCTCTCTGGTGGGAAATGAGGTTGTGAAAGTCCTTCACATACATTGAATTTCAGCTCAGGCTGAAAAATTAATGAAATATGTATTTACACCTATAGATGCACAGCATAACCATGGTTTCTTTGACACAGTTATGGAAACTGTTTAAAAACTCAAGGGATTTGAAATGTTTTATTTTCTTTCTAAAGAAAATTGGAACTTAGCCTTAACACAGAATATGCAAAACCACACAAAAGACAAACTAATTCACATTTTGTGTTGCATGTGATGCATGTTTATCCCTAAGGTAGGAAACATGTTACCCAAATCAATAAATGAAGAATAGTTAGAGCAGATTTTCTGAAAATCTGTGAATATCCTGACACTTCTGCCTTATTGAAATCAATAGGATAAACAGAGCAAGAACCCAGAGCTGGGGAACAGCAGTGGCTGCAGCAAAGTCAGCAGAACGCAGTTGCACTGCTGGAGCAGATGGCCCGGAATAAACAGAGACTCGTCAGTGTCTTCAGATAGATAGATCTGACTAAGCAGTTACTGATGTCTTTTTCTCAAAGACCCTTCTAAAATACTATAAATCTTATGAATATGCCACCAGTGAAGTAACAGCTCTGCTCGTTATGCAATCCAAAGCACAATGTAATCCAGTTCTCTTCCCCAGGGCATTATGTTGAATACAATGACCTAAGAACATGCAAAGGCTGGGAGATCTTCGCAGTTCTCCATGGATAGTTTGCATTCAAGCCTCTGCCCTACCCCACAGTTCAAGGTCTACTCTCAGCAGGAGGTGTCCATAGGCTGGGGTAACTGAGAGGCATCGGTGTCATCAAACAGAGCCCAAAAAGCAGTGATAAAGCTACTGTTACACGTGCCCTGAGATCCCTCCAGAAGAAAAGCAGGCCTTTCTCAGGTGAATTTGATAACAGGAGCAAGAGTGAAACACGGTAGTTTCTCCCTGACCACATCCTCTATACTTGTATTACCCAGCTAAACTACACCAGCAACAGGAGACTTACACTCTTAATCAGGATAGCATGTTAAATATTCTTGATGCTTCTGGGAGTGGGGGGAGATCAATGTAATTGTCCTGAGCAGAATATATTTCCATAACAATGAAATCTCAAAATGAGTCTCCTGTTCATTTCAGCAAAGGAAAAATTAGCATATCTAATGCTTTGGGTCAGTGGGGATAGCATTATAACCTTCTGAATCTGCAAGATTCATGTCAGGCTGTATTGTATTATGATGACTCTGTCACTGCAATGTGACAAAATAGCACGGTTTTTGGGTTAGAACTGTAGATGGGGATTAATCAAGCTGTTAGTCTTGGTCTTGTATACCACCAGTGGAGGGATTTAACTGAGAAACTTATGAGTGTGGAATTTGTTGTTGTTGTTGTTGTTTGCGTGTTCATTAAGAAGAATTGTTCTTCTTTAGCAGAACAGTCTGCAGAAGATCAGAGAACCAAAACTTTCAGTGGGATCAGGTGAATGGCCTGGTTAAAATTGAGCCAAATCTCTGCCACTGGGAACGAAACTTTGGCTGCTCTGAGAATCTGGACTAGTATCTAAGTAAGTGGGAATTTTTCTTGACACAAAATCCCTGCAGAGTTTGAAGGGACAGCAGGAAGCACTAGATTTTCTGCTGAAGCTACATAAAAATTAAGTAAAAACAGAAGGATCCACCATGTACTCATCTCAGCTTTAACATGTGAGACCATTACCTCTACATTTGGGAGGCAGTAAATTTGAAAGAGATACACAACCCCTATAATCTTACCAAACTCCAGGCGAAGACACTGCAATTCAATGAAGAAATTTTAAGCTGCTGGTGCAATTTTGCATTTGGGTTTTGGAGCAGAAGAATGGGGGTCCAGGTCTCTGAATGAGGCAGTCTGGTAGACATAAACTCTGGCCATCTGAACCAGTTGCATAAGATACTGACCTTCATAATCAGCTGGGGAACAGTCAGCAGCAAAGCGAAGGTCAAATCAGCAAGAAGTATGTCGGACATGTCAGATGAGCTATGCCCCTAACTGATTTTGCATCTCTCCACAACCTCTAGCTCATGAACACTCCCTCCTAGCAAAGTTGTTGGAACCTGCTTTGTAGAGGTCTAAAATTCAGTGAGATGAAAGCCACCATCTTATCATTAAGTCCAAAAGTGAGATGACATCCTCAGCCAAAGGGGCTTGCTTGTGCTCATGCAGCTTCAAAACTGAGTGCACCTGTGGGACACAACCTTCCCAGGATGAGGTGGGGATGGCATGTTTGACACTGCAGAACTAGATGCCCTGGACCAAATTCTGCACAGTAACTAAAAATCATTGAATTCAGAGGTAATTTATGACAAAGACAAGCTTAGTGCATTTAGTAGGTTTATATTTTCACAAATCACAGCTCCGACTGGTCTATGAAAGCCTATTTCTTCAAAGTCAAATCCTCTAGGAGTATGATTTCCAGAAATGCTATATGACTATTTAATAACAGCTGCATAAAATAGCTGATCATATTTTAATATTTCCAATGATAGAACTGTTTGGTGCAATTTTATAGTTATAGTTCTGTAGCTATAGGTTTCAGAGCAGTGCCCTTGAAGCACACGCTGACTATGCAGCGTGACCCTCTCCTCCTGGTCGGAAGGGCAGCCCGAGTACAAGCCACGCTGCTGTTCTCAGCCATGGAAAGTCGCTGGAGCACAACCTGTGACTGGCTTTTTAGAAAGACTTCAGCTTTTTCAGGTGGGCAGATGAAGACAAGATCTGGGTAACCAATTCCTTGCCTGAAGTCGCCAGCTGATCACCTCTGGGGTGCATGGCAAGGATTTACCTCCCTGCTGGCTGCCTGAAGAGCCCAAAGCAGATGCAGATGCGTTACTGGAGTACTTGATCTTTCCTTGAAACACAAGCTGCTGCCCAAAGGTGTCATACAAACGTCTCCAGGAGGTTTCCACACCCCAGCTACATCTCACAGTTTCCTGGTGAGCAGCCAAAGCAAAGCAGCCCGGCCAGAACAGAGGGTGCCGCTTACACATCTTAGTTAGCCAAACCTGTCAAAGGAGCACAGAGCTCCCCGTTAGTTATATCTGCCAGTGTTGCTGCTGTCTTCCCAATAATCCTAGCTGCCTCTTGTTAGGCTTGCTTGTCACAGAGCCAGATCCCACACCTACAGCTGTGATTTAACTCGGACTGGGAGAGACATGCACTATATCCACGTGAATCAAGCCACCCACTGATGGAGTGTGATAGTACATGAAGCTGTCTTCATGGCCAGAGCTGCCTAAATTAGAAGGCAGCATTTCGATTCAGCCAGGTATCAACTGGATCCATCTGATGACAGCTCCGTGCTCCCAGGCTCAGAAAGGCTGGTTGTCACTACTGGCCACTTACCCTCTTTCGTGCAGTGGCTACAATGCACACGTGTGTATGAAGTAAAACCTAAAGGAAGAGAAAATTTACATGAGTTTTCAGATCATTAAAATCCAGTTTCTAGTAATCAGATTATCAGCCCAGTTGACTCATATTCTTTCTTTCTGTAATTTATTGCTAGTTTCAACAGCTGCTGCTCTTCTTACGATCAGCTTCCTGTGATCTGGGGAAGCAAAATAAGTTCTTAAGGCACTTTGCATTCCTAATGGGCATTGAAGTAATCCTAGACATTGTTACATTTCCATTTTTAACTGAATCAGTGAGCCTGTTAATATGTGTAGCAGTTAGACTTTTCCTTGCAAATAGAGATGGTTCCAGGAGAAATCATTTTAAAATGTATCTATCCTCATCATTATCAGAAAACCATTTTATCTACATTAATTACATATGCATTTAAAATCCATTTTGAATGGGCTTTACAAATCTAAGACCCTTGAAGGACAGATGCCTCGGGGAAAAAGTCACCTATAAAAGTTGTTCTGTCCATTGCAGAGTATTGATAGGGAATAAAATTCTGTTGAGAGCCTTGAGGGCTTATGGCTGTTCTTGCAATAATTTTTATAGGATATTTAGGTCTGTTTGGGACTGTCATTTCCTAAGACTGCCTTTTAAAACATTTCTTAGCAACCTAGAAATTTCAGTTTATTTCTTCTATTTTCTTTTCTTAAAGGGAACTATGTTCCTCAATATTTCTAGCATTTGCAGTAAATCTTGGTTTAGATACAAAAGCATTGATAAATTCATTGATTAGGTTTCAATCATTTTATTTGTACCAATGGAAGATGAAAAACTCACTGGGTTTGAAGTATTTCTTTGTGCACTATGTGTTTAGTACAAGTTGTATATCAATTCCAGAGCATTTACTTGTATTGTACTTCTAAGTGAGGTGAGGGATTGATGCGACTGCTGCAGCTCATGTAATCCAGATTTCTTCCATACTGTATTGCAAGAGGCAACAGGGCGTAGAAACCTCTGATGCTTGGTCAGTCATCTGCAGAGGGAAGCTATTGTTTTATAGATTTGTATAATACCTTGATCTATCATCCTTTTCTAATAGCTGTCTAACCGATTACACATTATGAGCCTCATAAGGCAATACCAAAATGAATACGGCACTAGTCTCAACATTTGAGCAGCATCCAAACTACTGTGAACAAGAAAATCCAAACACAACCACAAAAAAAAAAGGATCTTCACTGCCTGAACGGATGCAGACTGGCTCTGCTCTTGTAACTGAAAAGTAAAGCCTGTCTAAGCTGACCTGAGTTTTGTATCTGGCAGTGAGAGATAAGATTAGAAGAGGCCAAGAGTACAAGTTATGAAAATTGCCTTTTCTTCAACATGCTGTTCAAATGCTGAAGAAAAAATGTTCATTTGTTTGGAAAAGTAGGTAGAACTATGCTGTCCCAAAAGTGGAAAAATATGTGCCAAAGCCCCAGGAAGACTCCCCGAATCACAAGCAGTTGCAGTCTACAGATGCCAAAAAAGGAAGTCTTGTATGTCTCAAGAAGTCCCGGTGGCTCTTCTGCTCTTCCTCTCTTGCACTTTGCTTAGAGAGAAGCTGTTATAAGCTGCTCTGGTGGCAGCATTAACTCAGAGAGTCTGTAGAGCTATGGACAGAGAAAGGGAAGCTCTGATGCAAAGCTGACACTGGTCAGTACACATGACCAAACGCCTGGGCTGAGGTTAGTCAGACCTGGAAAAGGAAGGAAATGAAAGAGTCTTCTCCATTTTGGTATATTTACTGCCAGGTACACAAATATTCTCTTTCTTCTTTTCTCAGAAAGACCACCTCCAATATTTTTGATAAAATTTTTGTAAATTAATTTTTCTTGGAGTCCTCTGCCTTTCTAAGAAATTTGAATGAAATCAAATACTTTCCAAAATCTGTACTCTAAAGTGAAAGAGAAAATGGACAGGTGACCTCAGTAGATCACAGGATCATGGAATGTTTGAGGCTGGAAAAGACCTCTGGGTCCACCTGATTCAACCCCTGCTCCAGCAGGGACACCCAGAGCAGGGTGCCCAGGTCCATGTCCCGGCAGCTTTGGAAGATCCCCAAGAGGAAACTCCACAAAATCTCTGGGCAATCTGTGCCAGTGCTCCATCACCTGCACAGTGAAAATATTGTTTCCTGAAAACCTGAGGAAACACAGCTGTTTGCACACTATTGTAATGCAACTGTCACTGTAGAGACAGAGGTTTGTGACTTCCCAGTGGAGACATAGTGGCTCCATGCCTGTGGCACAGGGTAATGAGGTATGATGGTGTCTTTGCAGACACGGAGGTTAGAATCTTGCCTAGAGAACAAAAATAAATGGGCTGGGGGTTTTCACATACTGAGCAAGACAGGCTTACCTGCTCCTGCTCAAAGCCTACCTGAGATCCCTGCGTGTGAATGGTCCTTTCTTCCACCCCAGAAGTTTGGTCCTGTGCTGTAACCACTGCCTGACCTCTTATGTGGATAGACTGTGGCATCAGCCCAGGCAACATGCCCCTTAAAGTCTGGCTACAAACACCAATAAAAAGACCTGCATCCACTCAAAAGGTGCCCAGCATTAGCAACGTGAGGCACACACACATGGGGAAATTATTGCTCCACTGCAGAATCCTCGTAACTTTGGGATGTGCACAGTGATTCCTTTCAGGAGATATTGTTAGGGCAGAAAGAGCATTTCTGAAGTTATTAGTGAGCCAGCCATCCTTCTGTGTGTTTGCATGGGAGGCACACTGATATTTCGAAAGGAGTCTGAATGGGATTTTTTCATTCCTATTGTCTCTAAGTGAATTGCTGGTTAGCTCCAGCATTGAGCCAACAAGGACTTTTCCTGTCACCAAGTCTAAATCAAAACACAGGTCCTAAAACTGCATGACTTCAATAACTTTAGTGGAGCCTTGTTGGCTTTGATGGAACAAGTGGACACGACATCAGATGCCAAAGATTTGCTTGTCATCTCCGTTGTATCTTCACTTTGGGATGCTTGCTGAACTACAGAAATCTGTCGCAGACTAATCTGCTTGGGATGTCAAAGAAGCCGGGGCTGAAGCCTTGATGTATGAATCTTCTATGCTGATAACTCTCTGCTGAGCTCTGATGAATGCATTAAGGATTGGCAGATGAGTGGAGTTTTTGATTAACTGTGCTAGTCTATGCACACTCAAGCTTCAGTGAGATTGTATATTGTCAGCCTGCTGTCTCCTGTGTGCTGAATTCTCATTTAAGCTTTTGTATTTAACTGGAAATTCTGATTTCTCTTTCACTATGCAGTTTAAAATAAAGTTCAGATCAGACATAATTTACAGCATTATAAAGACCATGTAATATTTTCTGTCTCTGTAAGTAGCTTTGAGATGGAATTACCTCAATGTTTATAACTTCTTGTATTCACATTTGCATTAATGCATTTTCCTTAACAAGATAAAAATATTTCTCTGCCAAGCACATCCATTTGGAGTCATGCTCGTGAATATTTTTGTCCCAGGTATCAAGTTTCTCCATTTCTGAAAAAAGAAGTTAACTTCTGATGTTTTAAAGGGCAACTTGAATATAACTGAATCATCTAGATGCAGATAAGGACTTAACAATCTCTAGAAAGATCAGCATTTAGATCACAATGTGCAAAGACGAATAGATACAACCTGAGCAAGGCAAAAGAATATGAAGCAAATTATGTATTCCCAAACCTACAAGAGAAGAGAAACAGTGTGCTTGCTCTTGTAATAATGCTGTTTAGTAAAGCACTGCCTAGACAGCCACCAAGATGGGGACCATTAACTTAATCATGCACAAACATAGCAGGTTATACAATTTTTCTGCTCTGCTTGCATACAAAAATTAAAGTGAGGCCGTATGGATGAAGACAGCCATGATGGAAAAGTCAACATAACAAGGCAAAAATATGGCTCCATAGGGCCTCAGTGGATTTTTTGCTTTCATTTTGTGGGTTACAGTTTTGTTTTCCTAAATATCTGACTTGTTCTTACAGTCTTTACTTTTCATGAAATTTTCATTCACAGTCAGTGGGTCAGATTTAATGTCAGTGAAACCCAGCCTGGACTACCTCCAGTGTTTAGCTGACTCATACTTGCTTGAGTATGGCTCAATGCATTGTATAGAAACTTTTCAGAAACAGTATATGGTCCCATTTTTATGGAATAACTCTATTGACTACAGGAGTTAATCCAATTTACATTCACGCAGGTGAGGTGGTACCCTGTCCTTCCACAACCTTTCACCTCCCTGTACTTGACCTAATTTGTCCTATTGATTGCAGTGATGTATTTACCCAATTCAGGTAAAAACAGGTCTGACCCACTATGTTCCTAAACACACTCTCCCCAGTTGTTATCCATTTTCCCCAATATAATCATGACACAGATTTCACCCAGCACTATGTGTTATTGAATAATTATGGTAATTTATGGTTTCACTGCAGTATCCTGAGGCTTCTCTGCCTGTTGGTGTTAGGAAGATTGTATTTGTCGGAATGCCATCTCCTTCAATTATCCTTTGTGTACAGGAAACTTCTAATCTATTATTTTAGTTCAGTTAAGCAGAGCATAAAATCAGACTCAGTACAGCATAAACTATCACAATGGAACAATTTGTTAAGGCAAGTCATCTTCACAGTATGATAGTTTTGGAAAGGGAGGGACAAGGGCGGAACAGCATGTGCAGGGTTTTACCTGCCGTGTTTTGCACTCCTTGCTGCATATATTTCAGAGAAGCTTCTCAGCCCTTCTCCTTTTCTTTGTGGTGGGTAATGGTAGCGCATGCCGCCTGCACCCTTTCCTGTACCATTTACTGTTCCTAAGCCATGCAGGACTCTGACCAAAATTTATGGTCCAGGAGTGCTACTGGGGCTCTGCTGCTGTGGTTCTGCAGCCTGATGTATTTACAATGTTTAAATGCAAGTGTTTACTGCCTCTGTACATCCCTTAAGCTGTTCTTTCTGAGGAAGAGCCCAAGAGGTCTTTAGGAAAAATTGGTCACGACTGAAGGTATTTGAAAACACAGTTTCCACCCATCTTTTATGGGGACAGTGCCTCTTACAACTATTTCTGGCAGAATGCCCCTCTGTGCCCAGCAGAGCCAGGAGAAATCAATGAGCTGTGGTTGAAATCTTTCTTTTACCATAACAGATATCTCCCAAGTTTGGGGTTAGACTTAAGGCATTAGAGAAAATGCATTCCAAAGTCAATTCATTTTGCCTGTGTTGGGATTGGAAAGACATTAAATGGTGCATGTGTCCTACAACTAAACTTTGATATGCATGACCCATTTGTTTTTAAAAGTTAGCCTGGCTTTACTGAAAAGTGTGCCAATCACTAAACAGAACTGAAGGGACAGTGAAAAAAAAAAAAAAAAAAGGAAGAAGAGGAAAAATCTCACACACTTTGAGCTAATAAAGTCTCTAGTTCAATACTTATGAACATATCTAATATTTCTGATACATTTGATACTTCAGTGGTTGTTACAATGTCTTCCAATATGACAGAGTATATTTCAAGGCCCAGCCTCCCACGTTGGTGGAGCCGAAGCTCAGGGGACAGCTTTCTTCAATTGCTGCTCATTTGTTTCTTCCTTACTCCCTGTAAGCTACCCTTTTATCTTGAAACTTCATCCCTTCTTAAAGATTTTTGAAGAATTTGGGTATTTGTCTACTCAAAATCTCTCTGCAAATTTGTGATTTTTTACTCTACTTATCTATCTAATAAAGAAAAAACATTAAAAGAGTACAATTTCTACAGTTGGTTTGGTTACCTTGCTCAACATACCTGTAAGGTGAAAACTCACTTTGAGCAGCAGTCCTTTTAAAAGTGTATTGGTTGAAGCAGTAAATGACTGATAACCATGGATGTAGTTCATTATATATAAATTATTGCTTAGAAAGTAAGATGTCAAGACAACATGACTGGTCATTTAGACTTTATCTCTCCAGATTGCAAATAGAGCTTTCACCGAAGTCTTTATGGAGGAAATGTTTATAAATTTGTTAGATGCTTCATTCCACCTACTTTACATGCTAATTTTATCATTAGATGAAAGGACTTATTAAGAGGTGTGGGTGATTTTAATCTCCTTCTCTCTCACTCCATGTATTTCTAATTTTTAAACAGATACATTTACATGAAATGAGACAAAGAAAAAATGGTAATATATATTTCTACTCTGTTTCATGAGAAACAGTGGGTCTGGCCACTTGGGAGAAATATAGGAACACTTTCAGGGCATGCAGGGATGCGCCCAGGAAGGCTGAGTCCCACTTGGAATTAAATCTGGGGAGGTCAAGGACAGCAAGAATGTCTTCTGTAAGTATATCAGTAGCAAAGGCTAGGGAAAATGTGGGCCCACTGCTAAATGAGGTGCTAAGACTGATTGTCATGAAAGCAAGACCCTGGAGTTAAGAGAGAGAGTCCGGAGAAAGGAAGACTTCCCCTTGGTTGAGGAGGATCTTGTCAGAGATCATCTAGGCAAACTCGACTCACACAAATCCATGGGCTCCGACGGCATGTCCCCACGAGTGCTGAGGGTGCTGGCAGCAGTGTTTGCTGAAGCACTCTCTATCATCTACGAAAGGCCACAGGGAATGGGAGAGGTGCCCAAAGACTGGAGGAAAGCCAGTGTGACTCCACTCTTCAAAAATGGCAAGAAGGAGGACCCCAGAAACTACAGGCCCGTCAGCCTCACCTCCGTCCCAGGGAAGGTGATGGAACAACTTATTCTGAATGTCATCTCTGAGCAAGTGGAAGAACAGAAGGTTATCAGCAGTAGTCTGCATGGGTTCACCAAGGGGAAGTCACGCTTGGCCAGTGCAGTGGCCCTTCTAGGATGTCCTGACTGGCTGAGTAGATGAAGGGAGAGCAGTGGATGTTGTCTACCTTGACTCCAGCAAGGCTTTTGACACTGCCTCCCACAACATCCTCTTGGGTGAGCTTAGGAAGTGTGGCTTAGATGAGTGGACAGTGAGGTGGATGGAGAACGGGCTGACTGGCAGAGCTTGGGGAGTTGTGATCAGCGGTGCAGAATCTAGCTGGAGGCCCGTAGCTAGCGGTGTTCCCCAGGGGTTGCTACAGGCTCCGGTCTTGTATAACATCTGCATCAATGACCTTGAATCATAGAATGGTTTGGGTTGGAAGGGACCTTAAAGATCATCTAGTTCCAACTCCCCTGCCATGGGCAGGGACACCTCCCACTACACCAGGCTGCTCAGAGCCCCATCCAGCCTGGCCTTGAACACTGCCAGGGAGGGGGCAGCCACAGCCTCTCTGGGCAACCTGTGCCAGTGTCTCACCACCCTCGCAGGAAAGAATTTCTTCGTAATACCTAGCCTAAATCTCCCCTCTTCCAGTTTGTGGCCATTACCCCTTGTCCTGTCGCTCCATGCCTTTCTAAAGAGTCTCTCCCCAGCTCTCCTCTAGGCCCCCTTCAGGTATTGGAAGGCCGCTGTCAGGTCCCCCTGGAGCCTTCTCTTCTCAGGGCTGAACAACCCAAATTCTCTCAGCTAGCCTTCCAGCCCTCTGATCATCTTCTTGGCCCTGAAACGGTCTGTGAAGGGATAGAGTGTACCCTCATCAGGTCTGCTGATGTTACAAAACTGGGAGGAGCTGCTGTGCTGCTGGAGAATGACCCAGGTGTCCTGGTGGACAACAGGTTGTCCATGAGTCAGCAGTGTGCTCTTGTGGCAAGAATGCCAATGGAATCCTGGAGTACATTAAAATAAGTGTTAACAGCATGTTGAGGAAGGTGATCCTTCCCATCTACTCCGCCCTGGTGATGCTGCATCTGGAGTCCTGTGTCCAGTTCTGGGCTCCTCAGTTCAAAATTACAGGGATCTTCTAGTGAGAGTCCAGCAGAGGGCCACAAAGATGGTTAGGGACCTGGAGCATCTCCCATACGAGGAAAGGCTGAGATAATTGGGACTCTTCAGCCTGGAGGAGACTGAGAGGGGATCTTATCAATGTTTTGAAATATCTGAAGTGCAGGAGTCAAATGACTGGGGCTGTGCTTTTTTCAGTGGTGCCCAGTGACAGGACAAGGAGCAGTGGATAAAAACTGGAACACCAAAAGTTCCATACAAATATTAGGAGGAATTTCTTTACTGTGAGGGTGACAGAGCACTGGAACAAGCTGCCCAGAGAGCCTGTGGAGTCTCCTCTGGAGATACTCAAAATTTCCTGTGTCTGTAGGGAATCTGCTTCAGCAGAGGGTTGGATTAGATGATCTCCAGATGTCCCTTTCACTCACTACAATTCTGTGTTTATGTGATTCTGTGAAAATAAGTTGGAGATGATGGGATGGAAAATTTTGTCTATGAAGAGACCTTGAAAGACTGTCGCTATTTAGGAAATTATCAAGACCGGAGATCATAAACATCCATAAATTTAAAAATATATAGAGAAAAATAATTGTATTTTCACAATTTTTTCTTCAGTCCAAAATTTCAGAAACTCTAAAGAAGATTTTTACATACTAATGCACAACACATATTCATTACAGGAATATTCAGGGATATAGTAGTTAAAATAAGGATCCTTGAAAAGGGAATGAAATCTGATGTTTTGAAAAACCAAAGCCAACTTCTAATTAGTAGGAAAGAGAAGAAAACTTAAACAGGTTTACTGTATTATCTTGTTCTGTTTCTGGGTATATTTCCACCATTTTCCTTTAATATTTGTTACTGGTCAGTGGCTGATAGTGGCAGCATATTGGAGCAGTTGGAACATGTTATTATTCTATTGCATGAGTGTTTTCTTTATTGGAAAGCATAGAAATCTTATTGAAGTTAATATTTTTACACTGTGGAATAAACTGTTCTTCGGGGGAGCAGGCACAGTGCCAGCGGCTGACTGAATCTTCAAACTGTAATTGCATCAGGTTCAAGCAGTGAGGCACCCTCCACAATTCCTCAACATGCATGGCAGATTCACTATTCAGGATTCTTCAACTATTTTTTTTTTTCACTTGACTTCCAGCTTCTCTTCTCCCTTTCCTTTCCTTTCCTTTCCTTTCCTTTCCTTTCCTTTCCTTTCCTTTCCTTTCCTTTCCTTTCCTTTCCTTTCCTTTCCTT
>VXAV01001998.1:62691-75456 GCA_013399715.1 Alectura lathami | reverse complement strand
TTTTTTTTTTTTTCATCTATTCAAGGTTTATTCACTTTGCATTTTGTAACTTTGATTCCTAATGATAACAATTTGCACTTCCTCAAGATATGCCTCCTTTTCAAGTGTTCCGAAAAGGATGTTTACAGAGTGGTGGTTTGTGTTTTCTGAGATCTCTCTATTTCCGTCTTAGAAGTTCCTGTGCCCTTGAAACTGAAAAGTAGAGCATGCTAGTGGGAACACCAGTGAGACCATTAAGACATTTCTGATGTTTTTATTTCTGAAGTTTCCTGACACATACTGACTGCCTATGCTTCCGATTCAGCTGCACTTTGGCAGTCATAAACATTCCGCAGTTCTTTTATTACCAAAAATACCATCTCTCTCACACAGTAGTTGTAGCTACCCAAAGTATCTTTCATTTAAATTACAACATTGTGTAGAAAAAAAAAAATCAGATCATACAGTCTGTATAGACAATAAATAGCAAAAAGCACACGATAAATAATCTTTTTTCCTCCTTAGGTCACCTGGGAGACTTCCAAAACATCAGGATTATGACTAGAGTCCTGAGACGGAAAGATTGATGAATCAGTCAATATAGGTATCCAACCTACTGCTTAATACACTGTAGCCATAAGATCTGGATAAGATACAGGTCTGAATTTTTTAATGATGTTAATATCATTAATATTTACTAGATTTCAAGCTGCCAGTTTATCTTGAGATTTATTTAAATCAGTTTTTTTGTTTGTTGTTTGTTTGTTTGTCCTGTGACNAAATTTATAAAAAAAAAAAAAAAGAGAAAATATTTATTTTAAAAACAATTTTACTGCAGAATCTTCATTACTTTAAGGTTTTTTTTTTTTTTTCATCTATTCAAGGTTTATTCACTTTGCATTTTGTAACTTTGATTCCTAATGATAACAATTTGCACTTCCTCAAGATATGCCTCCTTTTCAAGTGTTCCGAAAAGGATGTTTACAGAGTGGTGGTTTGTGTTTTCTGAGATCTCTCTATTTCCGTCTTAGAAGTTCCTGTGCCCTTGAAACTGAAAAGTAGAGCATGCTAGTGGGAACACCAGTGAGACCATTAAGACATTTCTGATGTTTTTATTTCTGAAGTTTCCTGACACATACTGACTGCCTATGCTTCTGATTCAGCTGCACTTTGGCAGTCATAAACATTCCGCAGTTCTTTTATTACCAAAAATACCATCCCTCTCACACAGTAGTTGTAGCTACCCAAAGTATCTTTCATTTAAATTACAACATTGTGTAGAAAAAAAAAAATCAGATCATACAGTCTGTATAGACAATAAATAGCAAAAAGCACACGATAAATAATCTTTTTTCCTCCTTAGGTCACCTGGGAGACTTCCAAAACATCAGGATTATGACTAGAGTCCTGAGACGGAAAGATTGATGAATCAGTCAATATAGGTATCCAACCTACTGCTTAATACACTGTAGCCATAAGATCTGGATAAGATACAGGTCTGAATTTTTTAATGATGTTAATATCATTAATATTTACTAGATTTCAAGCTGCCAGTTTATCTTGAGATTTATTTAAATCAGTTTTTTTGTTTGTTGTTTGTTTGTTTGTCCTGTGACAAAATGACATACTGCTCATGGAAGGACTCACAAAGAGTAGAAGCAAGTAGACAGTTTGGGTACTGTAGAAGGGCTCTACAACAAGAGGTAGAACAACCAAAAGCAGATTTCATGAAGCTGGCTAGAAGTATTTTCTGCTCACAGAAAGGCTGACAGAAAGGCGTCGATGGTTGTCTCTGAAAACTCTTGGTGCAAGAAACGTTCTGCAGTTCTAAATCTTACACAGCAGGTGCTCGTAGATACAACATGTAATGAACTGGCTATTCCAGGGAGTTAGGATACAGGTCAGTTACCAGCAAGAAACACAATCAGTCCCTGAAGTGTAAGTGAAGGTAGTGTGGTAGGTATGGAAGAGCCTCTCCTCCATCTGCTTTATGTGGCAGTCAGGATCTGTGTATTAATGGTATCAGTAAAGGCTTCCTCACTAAATGTATAACAGGAGGAGACCTGAAACCAGAGTCTCTAAGTAACATTTAGAGTTATACCTGGCAGGGTAGAATGCATCTGTGAGACTTGCAAACAGGAACAAGTAAACAAACAGAAACCCTAAATCCTCACAATATCCTACTAATGTTTTTCCTTCAAAGTTTCTACATCCCATTACATCTTCTTTCCCACAACAAATTGGAGTGGTTATCGAAACACCTGCTACATTTCTGTTCTCCATTTTCTGTGCAAGATAGGTTAAAATACTGACTTTTATTTTCCAGACACCTATACCCTGTGTTAGGTAGTTATCTGAACAGCTGTATTTCTCCATCTGTCCAAAAAAAAAGAGAAGTTGGAACTACTAGGAGCCAATAGATCTCAGTTTATGGAAACAGGAAACCTAAAATCCAGTCTCCTTAAGGAAACATGGTGGATCCAGACCACAGGGCCACAGTAAGTTCTCTACAGGTATTCAAGGCAATGGAAAGCAAAATTTCTCTCAGTAAAACTTGCTTCTTCTCCCAGTGATGTTTTACCAAGAAAACTTGGTATGACGGGGTTTTCTGAGCAGGTACACACATTTTCTGTTGGAAACTTGACCATTTTCTTCTAAAATTTTCTTAACAGACATGCATTTTCTAAATTTGTTATATTTTTATTCTTCAGATCAGATTCAGATGTATAAAGGAAGAACTTATCTGAAAAATTGCAAGTAGATCTGTTGTTAGATTGGATTCAATTTTAAAAATATGTGCACTTGTAACAAATTATTTTAGAATGTATTTTTATTAGCAGAATTAAAATTTTTCAATTAAGGGAAAAAAGACCAAGTTTAAGAGAAGGACAATAGAAAGAACAGAGATAAAGACTTTCTTCAGGAAGCTAACTTGGAGATGCAGCCAACTCTTTCACCACCTTCCATCCCCCTCCCACAAACTGCCAATGAAAACTATCAGGGAAGTGAAATACAGTTTTATTTAAATGCTACCTCAAAATAAAATACAAAATCTACCAAAGGCATCAGAGCCAAGACATCTATCTTGTTCTCTAAGCAAAATAAAGTGTTTTCATGCTATTGCCTTTTAAAAATATTTTCGTGATGTCATTCTGTAATTGTGGTTAAAAATTAGACACTTTCAATTCTTATGTTGAGACTTTGCCTGGATTCTGGATTTCCTGCTTATTTTGGGATTTTCTCTAACAGTACAACAAAGCTATGGCAGCATCTTGACATGATAAATCATGAATCAAGGAAATCAAACTTGACTATCTTGAACTAAAAACAGGAGTCCAGGGATATCTCACATCAGGAACCAAGAGCGTGATTATATCTCTCTGTTAATCACCTAACAACTGGGTGAAAACTTCGCTTGATCAACTAGGGAATTGTTTGTCTAACTTGTGCATTTATGTATACATTTTTACTGGAATTTAGAACAGTTTCATAAAATGCTTTATTCCAGNTATATATATATATATTTCAAGTAAAATATCATTAAAACAGACTGAAACTTTATCCTGTTTTTTATATTCAAGTAAAACATTCAAATGAATTTGAAATGAATTTTTCAAATGAATTGAAATTACAACAGGTAAGTTTTATCATTTATTAAATAAATGAGGGTTAAGAGAAATAACAATTACTTAACAATAACAGTTCAAAAAGAATAATGAAAAAAAAAGATCAAAAATACATTGGCATTGCATTTATACCCAGTATTTATAGGACTGCACTGGGTGTAACAGTGCAGATTACAACAGAACTGAGAAAGAAATACATCACAGAACAGTCTAGAGAAATAACTCAAAGTAACAGTTTGCTAAGTAGTGCTGTGTTAACTTCTAGAATATCCCACAAAGATACAATGAAGTTGCACTCAAGTGGAATTAATTTTAGATAGTTTTAAGAAAAAAAGGGAAAAAAAATTATAAGTCATCACTTTAAAAATATATAAACACTGAAACTGAAGGTTTCTTCTAGCAAGGTTTAAACAATTCTTAACTTCAAGAGTTAATTTATTGCAGTCTTAGATTACTGGTTTTTTAAAAATAAAGCAGCTCCACATTGAATCCACTGGTCTTGGTTTCCTCCACAAGGTACATCGATATTTGTCACCACACGGTCTCTCTCCACGCTCGTGTAGACTGGTAAAGATATGCATTCCTCTGGAGAATATGGACCATATGCACCCTGTCAATAAACCAGCACTTAGTTATCACTTAGACAACAAAATATGTGAAAACAGTAATTTCAAATGATGTGGTATCCAAAGCTGGGTCCTAAGATAAAGTCTAGACACTGCTGCTCCTCCTGCAATGCAGCTCCAGCTGAGATCTGCACCTGAGTCACTCATAAGTGGGATAAATTCCTTTCATACTAACACAGCGGTTGAAGCTGGGGTTTTTTGGCACTTCTGGGAAACAGGTTGTTTCCATTAAGTGCCTAAATAGGAAATAAAATCATGTTAACTTTAAGCATTCAGATTTGAACATTTTGCCAGAGTTCATCTATAGTTTTGTACTCTCCTGTACATGAACTTTACTACTGAACAGCATTAACAGTACTGGTGTCACAAAGACTACAACTGCTACAAACACAGCTTTGGGAAGGACGCTGGTCGGAGCCATGGTTTACCTCTCAGTCTGTATCCTGATGCTGTACCTTTGAGAACAATAACAGTTCTTCTCCATTTCCCATACTACAGAGCGTGTGCGCCTTGGACGTAATTTCCTCCCAGGGCTTTGCATAGGCCATTGTACCTATGCATGATTATGGGACTGAGTTCAAAGTCTGGCCAGACTTCCTAGAGCATGTAATCCAGGTTTCAACCCATGAGGCACTTACTTAGCGTAAGTAATTCAGGGCTTGATTCAATTGAGATATATTAAGCATGTTTTTCTCCACACTCAAAATCTCCCTTCCTGTCAACAGGAAATTGTCAAAGGTTTTCAAGAATCAAGCAACAATACAGTACATCTGTCAGAAAGGAATTTGGAAAAAAAAAAAAAAAAGTTTTTTTTTAAAATGCACATCACATCAAATGGAAGCTAGCAGAGCTCCATTACTAGAAAATAGCTAAAAACAGAAAAAGCAGAGAAATTAATTTAACTGTTCCAAAAACTTTGCCTTGCATGCTAAGACATTTCTGAAGAGTTTTGTTGTTTCTTTTGAAAGTCAACTTCCCTCATATTCTGAATACAAGTGTTTAAATCCCTACAGAAGGTCAGTGTGCTGTGAGAGTTAGGTGTAAGAACTTAATAATCAGAAGATTGTGAAGAGACCTCAGCTGTGCTCAGAAGGATTACAGTTAGCACATTTATCCCTTGGTTAACACTACTGAGGAAGACAAAACGCTGGCAAATTGGAGAGCAATATGTCAGTCAGAGAAAGTTCTTTAAGTATAGTCAAAGCGGGGAAGCCCAAAGTTGGCAAGTTTGCCTTCAAAGATCTCTTTTTACACCTTTTCTGTTTGTGTTGAAATAGCTGTTCACACGCTTTTCTCAACCTCACTGATGTTTTACAGAATCACATCATTTGAGGGTTAAAGCCATTCTGTTGAAGTATCTTTGAACCACAAATCCTTCCAAAATTTTCTCTGTCTAGTCTGCCTCTCACATAGTTCTATCCCCTTCAGCAACACCCTTTACAGCTTAGGATCTATACATGAATTAAAACCAGATAGGGCCTTCACCATTTAATAAGTACTATATCAAGAGCTTAAAATACTCCATTTTGAGCCTTTTTAAGGGGAGGTATCTCAAGAGAAATCCTGCAGAACACAATTTATTTTGCTTTTTTTTTTTTTCTTTTTCTCCCAGAGTTCACTTTAGTTTCATTGAAAATGACCTAACAGAATTGCATTACAAACTCACAGATTTTTGATCATTAGATTCCATAACAACTATTTATGAGGGAAAAAATTACAAATTCAACTCCAAAAAAGCGTAAGATAGTATGTTCTACTTCACATTTCTCCTGTGGAGAGGATTAATGAGATCAGGGAAAGTGCAGAATATCCCAGTTTTACCTTGTCTTCTGTATGAAAACATGGTGTTTGATTAAGATCAATTCCTATAGTGAAGACTAAAGTAAAACAGCTAAAGGGCACAGAAAATCAGAAATACTTTCCTTAGAGATACTTTATATTTAAACTCTAGTCAATTGAAAAGTATCCCCCTCTACTCTGCCCTTGTGAGGCCTCACCTGGAGTACTGTGTCCAGGCCTGGGGCCCCCAGGTCAGAAGGGATGTGGAGCTGTTGGAGCGGGTCCAGAGGAGGGCCACCAAAATGATCAGAGGGCTGGAGCACCTCTCCTGTGAGGAAAGGTTGAGGGAGTTGGGATTGTTCAGCTTGGAAAAGAGAAGGCTCCGGGGAGACCTCATTGCGGCCTTCCAATACTTGAAAGGAGCTTACAGGCAGGAGGGGGACCGACTTTTTACACGGGTGGATAATGGTAGGACAAGGGGCAATGGGCTAAAACTGAAAGAGGGGAGGTTTAGGTTGGACATCAGGAAGAAATTCTTCCCTGAGAGAGTGGTGAGGCGCTGGAGCAGGCTGCCCAGAGAAGCTGTGGCTGCCCCATCCCTGGCTGTGTTCAAGGCCAGGCTGGATGGGTTCCTGGGCAGTTTGATCTAGTGAGATAGTGGCTGGCAGCCCTGTCCACGGCAGGGGGGTTGGAACTAGGTGATCTCTGAGGTCCCTTCCAATCCAAGCCATTCTATGATTCTATGATTGGCTTGTGTTTCAAAATAATTATATTTTTTTCAAACACTAAGACTTCAGTTGCTATTCACTTCAAATATGAAACATATTGGAAATAGTTTAATTATTATTGAACTGTCTCACACTTGCACAGAGAAATCTCTCCACTGATGTCACATAATATCTTTGAAGTTTAAAGAATACAGATTGTCATTCAGAACTGTTTTGTTTCTCAAAGAAACTAAATGCTTTTCTAAATAAAGATAGGGCTACTTATAAACCTCATCTTTAGTCTGCATAAGATAAACATTTGGCGTTACCATTTAAAATAATGTATATTGTCACCCTCTCCCTCCCCTCACTGAGTCTATATATCAAGAAGCGTGAAAAATCTGTATTTATTCCATGTACTACCTTCTCAGAAAATTAGAAATCTGCTTCTTTCTCTGAACCACACAAACTTTTGTAAACTACTAAGGAACTGAAAAATCTTTCACGGATCAACTTTGTAACAGGTTTTGGCGTTTTGTTGTTGTTGTTTTAATTCCCTGCATCTTCTTTCCCATCAAAGCTGGAAGCAGTAATACAGACATTGGCTACTGTCTACTTGCATGTTTTCTGTCTAAATCTTGACCATTATACCTCCAATGCTGTACTATAACATACTGAATGCTGTGTTTCCACTGAGAACTAAAAAAATTGTTAGGATACAGTGCTGTGTTAAAAATGGAGCTCCCTACATAGTATCTATCACAAGATACTATGAATCTCATCCCCACCTTCATTTATGATAATTATTAAACAAATTCTAGCTGAAAAGTCAACTACTTGAGACCAGTAACTTTTTCCTTTAACATTCCTCTAACCAAACCTAATCTTCTCTTCTAATGAGGTTCATCCCAGCTAGTTTATGATGGGATGCCCATCTTTTACCAAGACCAAAGAAGAACCTAAGGTAATTCAATCATACTGGGCAATTAACTTTTAGACATCTGTGTGCTGACGGAGCACTGGCACAGGTTGCCCAGAGGCTCTGGGGTCTCCTGCTTGGAGATCTCCCAAAGCCACCTGGCCATTGTGCTGGGCACCCTGCTCTGGGTGTCGCTGCTGGTGTAGGGGTTGGGCCAGATGGACCCAGAGGTGCATGCCAGCCTCAGCCACTGTGATTCTGTAAATACAGATGAGATAAATTCTACAAGCATTCTTATACTTTCTCACAATGTAATTGCATGAATTTGGAATACTATATATCCTTTTTCCTTCTCAGAGATTGCTGTTATAATTGGGGAGCAGAAGCAGTAACAATTTCTACTGTTTGGATTACTTCACTTACACAGTTCTGCAAGCATTGGCATTTTTAAAAATAAGCCTATGTAGGGGAAAGGCTTTCTTGGCTTAGAGATAACATCAAGTTTTCTATCTCATTCTTGCTGTTACATTTTAGTATAATGTTTAAAATGTAAAGAAAATTATTATAGGAATGGACTCCCAAACTCATGCACATATTTATGAAATACAGTTTTGTAAATATTAACATTACTTTAAAGCAGAAGAAAAAAAGTATGACTGAAATAAAGCCCTCATCTTAATCTACACAACAAAAGCTAAACAATATTAACAAAGTGATTGGTGATAAGAGTTTTTGTCTTATACAAAAGGAGCAACATTTACTGTTAAATACAAGAATTTTTATTTTAAAATGAGGAGAAAAACAGGTCAGCAGCATCATACTGAAAGCTACTACATTGAAAAAAGCAAATTATGGGTCTTGAAAGTTTAGGGCTTTTAATAATTCAGTACCTGAGGAATCCAGGCCATGTAACAAGGGAGAACAGATGACACAGTGGGAGAATCATGCAGATTTTCTGAAAGTCGATTTCCATCAAAACTGCAACCTTCCAGTTGTAAGCCACTGACCTGCCATGGAAATAAAAATATTGAAACACATATTAAAGATCTGAAATGTTAGTAATGATTATACTATGCTTTAATAAAACAACAATCCTTTTTACTGTGACCAAGTTTTTAAATAACAGGAAGCTAATTCATGTAATGTCATGTGTGAGAATAGGAAACAATTTAAAATCACGATTTGGACCATGCTTCGGTGTGAACTTCCTCTGATTTGGATTCACAGTCTTTGAAATGCTAGAGAAGAAGACCTGTAAATGTCATCACTTACGAAACTGCAGTTGCCTGGCACTAGATTAATGCAGTTGCATGGCATTAGATTAATGGAAATATGATAGCAACAGCCAAGACCATAATTATTACAATGTCAAGAAAATGAAAAGAACAATCATTGAACTAAGCATGCCTTCCTGCTTGGAAGTCTGAGCACAGCTTTCAAAGAATGGAATGCACAATAATACAGTTTCTGCAGAGGCAAATAAATTATATTGAAATAATACGAGACAAAAAGTTATTTAACATAATCCAAGATTTCTTAGTACTGATGGGAAAAATTAAATAAGAACCAAATACATATTTATATAAGTAACTTTGCAATGCTTTAAATGTAACATGTTTGAACATGCTTACTTTCAAACTCTGAACAAAACATTATCCTATTATTTTTTTAACTAAAGTCCTGAATAAATTAACTATTATGATACAGATCTTGGATTTCATCCAGAAAAAAAAAAAAATCAGTATCTGTTGATGATTTTATTTTGCCAGTACAAATAATAATAGTTTGCTATTAACAATTATAATAATAGTGACTTCGGCCTGCTGAAGTGATAATTTTAATTTTAGTAATAATAAAATCCAACTCAGTATTAACTTTCATGCAGCTTTCAAAAAGGCTAACTCTAAAACTGGAACAGATGTCTAATGGAAGCTACAATCTGAAAATTACCTGTTACATGATCATAGTAAAGCCCTGTATTAAAATTAAAAAAAAAAAAAAAAAAGGAAGCAGGCAATCACAAAATACAAAGATCATGCAGTGGTGCTGGAACTAGAAAATACAGTGCTGTTGGAAACTAGATGAGTGACTGCATAACCTAAACAACAAACAAGAAATGAAGAAAACAATCATTTTCTAATCCATTTTCCCCTGCTAGAAACTTTTAGAAGTAAACGCAGCACTCAAGTGTAATGTAACAATGAAAGCCTGTACTATTTTTGCCCTATTTTGCCCATACCTTTCGCCCTGCTGAAAGGAACTTGAGGGTACTGGTGGATGACAAGCTGGACATGAGCCAGCAGTGTGCCCTCACAGCCCAGAAAGCCAACCGCATCCTGGGCTGCTTCCAAAGAAGCAAGGCCAGCAGGGCAAGGGAGGTGATCCTGCCCCTCTGCTCTGCGCTGGTGAGACCCCACCTGGAGTGCTGCGTCCAGATGGGGAGTGCTCTGCACAGGAGGGACATGGAGCTGTTGGAGTGTGTCCAGAGGAGGGCCACAAAAATGATCTGAGGGATGGAACAGCTCCCCTGTGAGGACAGGCTGAGAGAGTTGGGGCTGTTCAGCCTGGAGAAGAGAAGGCTCCGGAGAGACCTGATAGCGGCCTTTCAGCATCTAAAGGGGGGCTATAAGAAAGAAGGGGACAGACTCTTTAGCAGGGCCTGTTGTGATAGGACTAGGGGAAATGGTTTCAAATTGAGAGAGGGGAGATTTAGACTAGATATAAGGAAAAAGTTTTTTTACGATCACAGTGGTGAAGCACTGGAACAAGTTGCCCAGAGAGGTGGTGGATGCCTCGTCCCTGGAGACCTTCAAGGTCAGGCTGGACAGGGCTCTGAGCAACGTGATCCAGCTGTAGGTGTCCCTGTTCACTGCAGGGGAGCTGGACTACGTGGCCTTTAAAGGTCCCTTCCAACTCAGATGATTCTATGATTCTATAGAAGATGCAATAGAAATAATTTTCTCAGGTAATTATGGTATTCTAAAATTATTTATTGGACAAGGACAGTTGCAGTTAAATAGCAACACTATGGAGGTTAACTGTCATGCTTGTCTTCCTCCTAAGTCTTGTGTGGTGTTTTTTTGTTAATACTCTACTAACTGTGTAGTAGCTAAGGATACACTTTGCATTTTTAGTAATTATTCTCTTGATTGCAGATAGACTAATGCCATCTTTACTTCAGAATTCTGCTCCTTTAAACTTGTGTTCTAACTCTGGGCTGAGGACTCTTCCTTACAATGTACAACCTGTATATATACATACTCTAACATTTGCTACTGCATTTAAAAAAGCAACAGAAAAATAGCTTTGTTTGATCTTCGATAAGATAATGATTGCAGAGGTGGCAACACTCTTGGAAGATACCTGTGCTATGTACAGAATAGGACTCACAGTGAAGCCTCCAAAACCGTGGCAAAACTGGCTCAATACATCCCCAACTGCAAAGCCCACAATAGTATGAATTTTTCTCTATCTTCATTAACTTTTACAAATTATTATAACAAGACCTCACTGAAACTAAATCAATTTTCCAGATGCTCTATTTGGAGCTGCAAAAACTCTTTTTCTCCTTTAACCTCTTGTCATAAGGTTCAGGACTTTTCTTTGGCACAAAAGTGAAGTCTCTTCTCCCTTCTCTTGCCAAGTTTCTTGTGATATTTCCTTTGAATCTTCCCTAAGATTTTCAGGTCTGTCACTTTTCAGGTACAGTGTTAACATTTGATTCGTTGCACCATTTTTTTTCAAACTCAAAACGCCTCCACACAGAGAAGTTGGAAAAATCTGGCTTTATTAAAACAAGTTTGGGCATCAACAGCCTTTAATGATAGCCTATATACATTCCAGTACCACCTCTTCTGTCTTGCAAGGACAATGAATATGAAAAAAAAAAACAAAACAAAACATAAAAGGCACAAAAGGAATAAAGACGTACTAATGATTATACTGAGGCTTTGCCACAGACTTCTTCCTACTGCTCTCTGTTGTTAACCTTGATACTTAAGGCCTCACTTTATTACACGCACAGGTCCTAGATTACACTTCATCTCACTGCACTTCTGACTGACTGCTTTTAAAGCTCTTATTTGTCTCTATCATAAAAGTATTAGAAAAATTCATCTCTCGTGTTTTTCCTTCTGCCCTTTCTACATTCTGCAGGGAGTTTTGTTATGGAGCATAGTGTGTTTGGCAATGTTATTGAGGGAAGATTGGTCTGATGAAGAGGTTTTAAAATTATTGTTGTGTGTTCAAAGGTTTGGCTATCCTTAACATCTCTAAAAGACACTTCTATAGAAGTGGGTCACCTATTGAAAAATCCTTCTACAGCACACACATTTCTTCTTTTGATATTGGCAGTTCCTTTGACATTGTAGTTATGTAGAATAAAATCAACTGATCTCCTGGAAAACTTCCACCAGTCACAAGAACTCCTTTGAAGATGAAGACCAAAACTTTGACTTTTATTCAATATTAAAAGCCACTGAAGAAAAAAATTCCTACTGGAACAATGGATTTTCAGATACTGGTTGGCTGAGTATACCCACAGTTTTTCTATGATAAACGCTGTTTAGAAATTACAACTACTATGAAACACATAGACTTCACAGCAACTATAATTAGCATATGTAATATTTTTCCAATCCAGCTTAGAGTAATGGCTGGACTCAACCATGATCTTAAAAGTTTTAATTCTTACAAAGAAAAAGTATTTGGCATTTTGCAACTGTTAGTATTAGGTTTAGTTTCAAATCAGTTTACATGATACAGATGACGTTTCTTTAAAATACATTCCTAGAAAGTGTGTTGATAGTACAAAGCATCTGTTTCAGAAATTTCAAATTCTCTACAATTAATTTTTCCTTACTACCTAATGCTATAATTTCCCGTGAAATTATACTGCAGAGGTCAGGCAGTCCCATTTTTACGTTATTACCTCCACGGGCCTCCATGATTAATTTATTGATATTCCAAATGGAGGTATATTGTAAAGAAAAGACCTCTCACAATGCCTTGTAGAAGTATTTCTGTCAGTTACTAAGAGCACAGCTTTGATATTACTGCTGATGTTATGCATTTGAATAAAATATTCTTGCTGCACATTTTTGCTTTTCACTATTTATATTAATCTCTAC